>OX465111.1:10339055-10687703 GCA_949987565.1 Luidia sarsii
CCCCATAATTACATATTTTGGATGTGCTATGGATAGGGTTTTTTCCAGTATGAAATAGAAGTACCTCCTTGCTGTGGCTGTCTCCAAATGGTGCAAGTAGGAAAATGGGTGAAAAGTTTTCACAAAGATGTTCTTGCACTTCAATTTGACGGTTTTTGCAACCGCCAATGATAATTCATTGATGAAAATACCGTACTTTACACCAAAGCACACGCAAGAATATATATCTCACCTATCATCAAACGGCTTCCTTATTTTGAGAAGATTTCGTGCGCCCTGGGGATATGTTTCTGGTGGCGGATGAGGGAAAGTTTGGCAAATAATATGTGCCTTCATCATCCCTCTGTTCATCCTTCGTTCTTTTATTCGTTCTTCCCTTTGTTCATCCTTTCCTTCATCTTGTCTTTTGTCTCTCTGTCACTTTCTCTTCGTCTCTCTGTCACTTTCTCTTCGTCTCTTTGTCTTTCGTCTCCTCATCTTTCGTCTTCTCGTCTCTCCATTTCATCGTCCTTCGTCTCTTCATTTATTTGTTTTTCGTCACTTTGTCTCTCCATTTTTTTTGTTTTTCGTCTATACATTTATCTCTAACGATAAATACTCTCTTGCAGGTATCTTGACGATTTTATTCAACACGTTAATTACTGTTATGTTAGATTTTTAACGTAACGTTACTGACAGTCCTTTACTATAACTGATGGAGATTTGGACGTCGAGTTCGGCAAACCAATAATACACACTCCTCAACGCAAACTTATTTTATTTACCTCTTTCTCCCAATATTTATTAACATGGTAATATGAAGGGGAATCCATATTGAAAACGTTGGTACATGTACAATGATTACGATATGCGTATTGTATGGGCATGTTGGACGGTCACCCGTGATTTCAGGTAGTCCGAGTAACTTGGACCCGACAAGTCACCATTTTTTATCGAAATTTGAAATTTGGAGGGTCGGTCACCCCATGGTTTCAGGTAGTCCGAGTAACTTGGACCAGATAAGTCACCCTTTTTTTTATCGAAATTTGACATTTGGAGGGTCGGTCACCCACCCGACCCCCCAAATTTCAAATTTCAATAAAAAAGGGTGACTGTTGGGTCCAAGTTACTCGGACTAGGTTTCAGGTTGGTATTTCAAGCAAAGACAGGGCACAGCTGTTTGATTACAACAGAAATCGAAACAAAATAGAAAATAATGGTCTTCACATAATTTCAGCTCAAGGGTAATAAAATACAAATTGCCAAATAACTGCATAGGTACGACCATATTGGTAATTAAACCAGAGACGAAATTTAGGCAAAGAGACGAACATACGAAAGTTGCCGAAGAGATGAAACACGAAGACATGAAACACGAAGAGACAACAGACGATCAGACGAAATGTGAAGAGACGAAATGTGAAGCGACGAAAGGCGTAGAGACGAAAGGTGAAGAGACGAAAGGCGTAGAGACGAAAGGCATATAGAGACGAAAGGCGAAGAGACGAAAGGCGAAGAGACAAAAGGCAAAGAGACGAAAGGCGAAGAGACGAAAGGCGAAGAGACGAAAGGCGAAGAGACAAAAGGCGAAGAGACGAAAGGCGTAGAGACGAAAGGCGTAGAGACGAAAGGTGAAGAGACGAAAGGCGAAGAGACGAAAGGCAAAGAGACGAAAGGCGAAGAGACGAGAGGCGAAGAGATGAAAGGTGAAGAGACGAAAACCGAAGAGACGAAAGGCATATAGAGACGAAAGGCGAAGAGACGAAAGGCGAAGAGACGAAAGGCGAAGAGACGAAAGGCGAAGAGATGAAAGGCGAAGAGACGAAAGGCGAGGGACGAAAGGCGTAGAGACGAAAGGCGTAGAGACGAAAGGTGAAGAGACGAAAGGCGAAGAGACGAAAGGCGAAGAGACGAAAGGCGAAGAGACGAAAGGCGAAGAGACGAAAGGCGAAGAGATGAAAGGCGAAGAGACGAAAAACGAAGAGACGAAAGGCGAAGAGACGAAAGGCGAAGAGACGAAAGGCGAAGAGACGAAAGGCGTAGAGACGAAAGGCGTAGAGACGAAAGGCGTAGAGACGAAAGGCGAAGAGACGAAAGGCGAAGAGACGAAAGGCGAAGAGACGAAAGGCGAAGAGACGAAAGGCGAAGAGACGAAAGGCGAAGAGACGAAAGGCGAAGAGACGAAAGGCGAGGGACGAAAGGCGAAGAGATGAAAGGCGAATAGACGAAAGGCGTATAGAGACGAAAGGCGTAGAGACGAAAGGCGAAGAGACGAAAGGCGAAGACATGAAGAGGCGAAGAGACGAAAGGCGAAGACATGAAGAGGCGAAAGGTGAAGAGACGAAAGGCGAAGAGACGAAAGGCGAAGAGACGAAAGGCGAAGAGACAAAGGCGAATTAGAGACGAAAGGCGAAGAGACGAAAGGCGAAGAGACGAAAGGCAAAGAGACGAAAGGCAAAGAGACGAAAGGCAAAGAGACGAAAGGCGAAGACATGAAGAGGCGAAAGGCGAAGAGACGAAAGGCGAAGAGACGAAAGGCGAAGAGACGAAAGGCGTAGAGACGAAAGGCGAAGAGACGAAAGGCGAACAGACGAAAGGCGAAGAGACGAAAGACGAAGACATGAAGAGACGAAAGACGAAGAGACGAAAGGCGTAGAGACGAAAGGCATATAGAGACGAAAGTCTCACTTAGTACACGAATTCTGGTCTCAGTGCTGATTGTTACCTCACACAAAACAATACCGGCCGCCAAACACAAAATAATTATTGTAAACAATATTCTTGCCAAAGAAACTAAAATCGTTTACTATTAAATATTTGTTTACATTGTGAGTGGAAAAATATAAACAATAATCCCCCAGTTTCATGAAAAATGGCGAAAATTGTCTTCCCATTTTCAGGCCGAAATCGTTGTGACAGAGGATGGCATTCTCCGTTCCTCCGTAATCCACATAATTGCAAAAAAGAACGCCCTCTGTTGTTCAAATTTGAAGATTTGTGCAAGAGCAGCGGTACTTTTTCAAACCTCTCTCTTACCAAGAAAAAAACATCATTCAAGGCATTTTGAGTAATAACTCAACACACTAAAACACAAACTATGTCTACAAATTATCAAACTGAAGAAAAACCTTAGAATTATTAGGGTCACCATTCAACTTGTGTAAACCACATAATGAGACAAAATTTGACCTAATTAAGCTAATTAAAAAATAACGAAATCATCCAGGGATGCGATTTTTGGTAAAACAGAGAGAAAGGCACTTTCCTGTTTCATTTGAAGAAAAAAAAGGAAGAAAAATTGATGGAACCTCTCAGTTACAGCCAATTTAGTGCTGAAAAAGGGTGAAAAAATGACAATTTTCACCCTATATCGCTATTATGAAAAATGCCGATTTTTATAGAAATATCGGAGAAAATTCTTTTTTTTTTGCATTGGTCGGGTTCCTGAAACATTTATCTACACAATGGTACCATTTTTGTCCCCAAAACATGCAGCAACAATTAAATAAGACGATTTATTGCCTTTGAGCTTATGGATCAAGAAATTGCGTGAAGTTAGGTGACTTGGTGGGTGTGAGTACTAGGGGTCGTAGGGGACCTTTTTTAGGCGATTTTAAAAGCACAAAAAGTGGAAATTTGGAGATTTTTTGCTTGGAATAAGGAGAGTGGGTTCATTCTCCCCTCCTTTTACTAAAATTCACCCCAAAAACCAGGGTTTTCCTGTATTTTTGAGCCCCTTCCACATTATTACCGTGAATTTCCGAGATGTTGCACAGTCTCTCCCTTCCTCATAACGTGGTTCATGATTTGTACTGCTCTCGATGGCCACAGGTACATACTACACGCGAATACAGCAGGTTGCTATAGGCCCTATATTTAATTATACAGTCCACCCGAAAGTAGGGTTACAATCATTGCCTGTCAACTTAATGGGAGTTAAATTAGAATTGTCTTGAGAAAGATCGCCACACCCTTCCTCTAATATGAATCAAAAGTTTTACAATTCGTCATGAATGCAAAGTTGTGCTCAAATACTTGTTTTTATGTTCACAATTATTCCATTCCCTCCAATTTTCAAATTTCGATAAAAAAGGATGACTTTTCGGGTCCAAGTTACTCGAACTACCTGAAACCATTTACTCCTTATATGTCTTTTCGCCTTTTTCATCTTTTCGCCTTTCGTGTCTTTATCTGTCGTCTCTTCGCCTTTCATCTCTTCGTGTTTCGTCTCTTCGTGTTTCATCTCTTCGCCTTTCGTATCTTCACCTTTCGTCTCTTCGTGTCTTCTTGTTTCGTGTCTTCATTTGTCGTCTCTACGCCTTTCATCTCTTCGTGTTTCGTCTCTTCATGTTTCATCTCTTCGCCTTTCATCTCTTCGCCTTTCGTCTCTTCGCCTTTCGTCTCTTCGCCTTTCGTCTCTTCGCCTTTCGTCTCTTCGCCTTTCGCCTCTTCATGTCTTCGCCTTTCGTCTCTTTGCCTTTCGTCTCTTTGCCTTTCGTCTCTTTGCCTTTCGTCTCTTTGCCTTTCGTCTCTTTGCCTTTCGTCTCTTTGCCTTTCGTCTCTTTGCCTTTCGTCTCTTCGCCTTTCGTCTCTTCGCCTTTCTTCTCTTCGCCTTTCGTCTCTTTGCCTTTCGTCTCTTCGCCTTTCGTCTCTTTGCCTTTCGTCTCTTCGCCTTTCGTCTCTTTGCCTTTCATCATGCCTTTCGTCTCTACGCCTTTCATCTCTACGCCTTTCGTCTCTTTGCCTTTCGTCTCTTTGCCTTTCGTCTCTTTGCCTTTCGTCTCTTCGCCTTTCGTCTCTTTGCCTTTCGTCTCTTCGCCTTTCGTCTCTTTGCCTTTCGTCTCTTCGCCTTTCGTCTCTTCGCTTTTCGTCTCTTCATGTCTTCGCCTTTCGTCTCTTCGCCTTTCGTCTCTTCGCCTTTCGTCTCTTCGCCTTTCGTCTCTTCGCCTTTCGTCTCTTCGCCTTTCGTCTCTTCGCCTTTCGTCTCTTCGCCTTTCGTCTCTTCGCCTTTCGTCTCTTCGCCTTTCGTCTCTTCGCCTTTCGTCTCTTCGCCTTTCGTCTCTTCGCCTTTCGTCTCTTCACCTTTCGTCTCTACGCCTTTCGTCGCTTCACATTTCGTCTCTTCACATTTCGTCTGATCGTCTGTTGTCTCTTTGTGTTTCATGTCTTCGTGTTTCATCTCTTCGGCAACTTTCGTCTGTTCGTCTCTTTGCCTAAATTTCGTCTCTGGTTTAATTACCAATATGGTCGTACCTATGCAGTTATTTAGCAATTTGTATTTTACTACCCTTAAGCTGAAATTATGTGAAGACCATAATTATTTTCTATTTTGTTTCGATTTCTGTTGTAATCAAACAGCTATGTGCCCTGTCTTTGCTTGAAATACCAACCTGAAACCTAGTCCGAGTAACTTGGACCCAACAGTCACCCTTTTTTATCGAAATTTGAATCTTGGGGGGTCGGGTGGGTGACCGACCCTCCAAATGTCAAATTTCGATAAAAAAGGGTGACTTGTCTGGTCCAAGTTACTCGGACTACCTGAAACCATGGGGTGACCGACCCTCCAAATTTCAAATTTCGATAAAAAATGGTGACTTGTCGGGTCCAAGTTACTCGGACTACCTGAAACCACGGGGGACCGTCCAACGTGCCCATACAATACGCATATCGTAATCATTGTACATGTACCAACGTTTTCAATATGGATTCCCCTTCATATTACCATGTTAATAAATATTGGGAGAAAGAGGTAAATAAAATAAGTTTGCGTTGAGGAGTGTGTATTATTGGTTTGCCGAACTCGACGTACAAATCTCCATCGTCTATAGTTATAGTAAAGGGCTGTCAGTAACGTTACGTTCAAAATCTAACATAACAGTAATTAACGCGTTGAATAAAATCGTCAAGATACCTGCAAGAGAGTATTTATCTTACAGAGATAGAGCCGAACGGGTGCGAAAATGCCAAACATATAGGCCTATAACTGAATACTAATTAAGGTGTAAATCTGAAACATTCCGATCCTTGGTTAAAAACATTAGTATCTCGCGAAAAAATAACTATCAGATGTGAAGTCGGGGTGCAAGACCAACCCCTAAATGAAGAAAACACTTCGTTCCCTTTACTCGGCGAGAGAGCCACATAATGCAAATGGAAAGGGAGAGAGAGAGAGGGAGAGAAAGAGAGAGAGAGAGAGCAAGAGAGAGAGAGAGTGAGATGGACAGAGAGAGAGAGAGGGAGAGAGAGAGCGAGAGAGAGAGAGAGAGAGAGAGAGGGAGAGAGAAAGAGAGAGAGAGCGAGAGAGAGAGAGCGAGAGAGAGAGCGAGAGAGAGAGAGAGCGAGAGAGAGAGAGAGAGCGAGAGAGAGAGAGAGCGAGAGAGAGAGAGAGAGAGAGCGAGAGAGAGAGAGAGAGTTAGAGAGATGACTCCCTTAATTGGTGTGACCGCCAACTTTCTGCACTGTGCATTTTTTTAGGGACGCACTGGACCGCCGAGATAATGCACTACATCCTGAACGACGGACGAGACGACTTCGACCGCACATTCATGAACACGGGGCTGGAGAGCACCCTGTGCCACCACCCGTCCGAATTGGAGAGCACCACCCCCGGGCACAAGGTCTACGCGGCCATGACGTCACCGAGATGTATTGTGGGGCACTGTCCGGAACAGTACCTGCCCCCGCAAGTCTTCGACAAGAAGGCGAAGGTGAGGCACGAGCACCACAAAAGGCCTTTTCAGACCGCGCTGAAAAAAACTTGTGCATTAGAAATCTGACAAAAGTGCCATCGTGTGAAAGGTTACCAATGCTTGAGAGTGACTGACGTCCCTGCTAGGGAGATTTTGTCGTAGGTCCTGACCTCCGTCAAATCTTCCGCTAGCGGAGGATTTCTCACGGGACCCTTGAGAATCGATGTGCGAAGGGAGGAACTGCTTATTGTACGACGTCCCATGCTATATGCTAAATTCTCTCTCAAGCCTTGCAAGGTTTTTTATTCAGCATCGTCTGAAAAGGGCTTACAGAATGGTCTAGGTATTAATTTCAGTGTGGGCGTGTTCTACACGACGTGCCGGTGGAACTGTATGCTCACTGCTTTGCCTATAGCCTTGTCCAAGGCGGTCTCTACTGTACGGCACTGGGCAGAGATCCGGGCCAAACGCACGCAGACCACGGCACAACGACACTACCCGCCGTATATAAGCAGTGAAAAGTTGTGGTTAAATTTCCTCCTCCTAAAATTTTTCCTATGCCTGTAATTATGTAGATTTTCCCTTTGAAGAATTATGCTGTTCCCCGGTCGGTTGTGGGCTATGGTGTGCGGGCAAAGGCAATGAATGTGGGCTCGTGGGATGGGTGTGGCACTTTGTGTGCGTCGTCGAGTCGTAGGCGTTAGTGTTCACTAACAAAATATCGCTGGCATTTCGAGGTTTGGCGATCCCTACATCGAGCTCAATATGCGTCCAAGATCACTGACCTTGTTTTCTTTGTGGGCTGCTCTGTGTCCTAATTCTGCTCCGGTCAAAGGTCATCTATGTGGCGCGCAATCCGAAGGATGTCATTCTGTCGGTGCACAGATTGTTAAAGAACGAGGACATCAAAGTAGTGAGTGGAGACTTGGACGAACACCTTTGGGAGTTCTACATGGGAGAGGGTCAGTCACTGATGTTATAAATGTTTGATTGTTTAGATCTCAATAGCTGGATGGCTGGATGTGTGGCTGGGTAGCTGGATGTGATTCAGGGTGGCTGGATGTGTTGCTAATTGCTGGGTGTGTGGGTGGGTGGCTGGGTGTGTGACTGGGTGGTTAGATGTATTGCTGGATGCCTGGATGTAAGGCTGGATGGCTGGATGCCTGGGTGTATGGCTGAATGGCTGGATGGCTGGATGGCTGGGTGTATTACTGGATGGCTGGATGCGTCGCTGGCTGGCTGGGTGGGTGACTAGATGGCTAGGTAGCTGGGTGGCTGGATGTGTGGCTGGGTGGCTGGGTGTGTGGCTGGGTGGCTGGGTGGCTGGATGTGATTCAGGGTGGCTGGATGTGTTGCTAATTGCTGGGTGTGTGGGTGGGTGGCTGGGTGTGTGACTGGGTGGTTAGATGTATTGCTGGATGCCTGGATGTATGGCTGGATGGCTGGATGCCTGGGTGTATGGCTGAATGGCTGGATGGCTGGATGGCTGGGTGTATTACTGGATGGCTGGATGCGTCGCTGGCTGGCTGGGTGGGTGACTAGATGGCTAGGTAGCTGGGTGGCTGGATGTGTGGCTGGGTGGCTGGGTGTGTGGCTGGGTGGCTGGATGTGATTCAGGGTGGCTGGATGTGTTGCTAATTGCTGGGTGTGTGGGTGGGTGGCTGGGTGTGTGACTGGGTGGTTAGATGTATTGCTGGATGCCTGGATGTATGGCTGGATGGCTGGATGCCTGGGTGTATGGCTGAATGGCTGGATGGCTGGATGGCTGGGTGTATTACTGGATGGCTGGATGCGTCGCTGGCTGGCTGGGTGGGTGACTAGGTGGCTGGGCGGCTGGGTGGCTGGATGTGTGGCTGGGTAGTTGGGTGTGAGGCTGGGTGACTAGGTGTATGGCTGGCTAGCTGGGTGTATGGCTGGGTGGTTGGGTGGCTGGCTGGGTGGCTGGGTGGCTGGGTGTATGGCTGGGTGGCTGGATGTGTACTTGGATTGCTGTGTGTGGCTGGGTGTGGCTGTGTGAGGCTGGGTGTTGCTGGGTGGCTGGGTGTGTGGCCGGCTGGGTTGCTGGATGTGTACTTGGATTGCTGTGTGTGGCTGTGTGTTGCTGTGTGTGGCTGGGTGTGGCTGTGTGAGGCTGGGTGTTGCTGGGTGGCTGGGTGTGTGGCTGTGTGGCTGAATGTGTGGCCGGCTGGGTTGCTGGATGTGTACTTGGATTGCTGTGTGTGGCTGTGTGTGGCTGGCTGTTGCTGGGTGGCTGGGTGTGGGGCTGGGTGGCTGGATGTGTGGCTGGCTGGGTTGCTGGATGTGTACTTGGATTGCTGTGTGTGGCTGTGTGAGGCTGGGTGTTGCTGGGTGGCTGGGTGTGGGGCTGGGTGGCTGGATGTGTACTTGGATTGCTGTGTGTGGCTGGGTGTGGCTGGGTGTTGCTGGGTGGCTGGGTGTGGGGCTGTGTGGCTGGATGTGTGGCTGGCTGGGTTGCTGGATGTGTACTTGGATTGCTGTGTGTGGCTGTGTGAGGCTGGGTGTTGCTGGGTGGCTGGGTGTGGGGCTGTGTGGCTGGATGTGTGGCTGGCTGGGTTGCTGGATGTGTACTTGGATTGCTGTGTGTGGCTGGGTATGGCTGGGTGTTGCTGGGTGGCTGGGTGTGGGGCTGTGTGGCTGGATGTGTGGCCGGCTGGGTTGCTGGATGTGTACTTGGATTGCTGTGTGTGGCTGGGTGTGGCTGGGTGGATTGCTGGCTAGCTCGTTTTGTTTTGTTATTTTGATGTCATTCGTTATTTTCGCAGTACCCTACGGATCCTGGTTTGATCACGTGCTCAACTATTGGAAACACAGGAGTGAGGACAATTTCATGTTAGTGAAGTACGAGGATCTGATAAAGGTTGGTAATGTAAATCCTCAAATTTAAACCAAATTTATGACGAGCCCAAATGCTCAACTAGTCTTTGCCGTGTTGGGGGCGCCAGTCAGAACCATTAACTGCTGTATATCTCAAGAGGTTTACTCCTCCTCAGTTTTCATTAAGATGTAAGCAACAATTAGTCATGCGTTGTGTTAAACTCGGTTTTAAAACAAGGTTGAACAAAAGAAAGAACAAAACTTACTGCTGTCAATTCTCTAGTTAGCTAGTTAGCTAGTTTGTCCTTTGGTATTCACCTCGAACTTCGGTGCCTTCTCAGGACTTGAGGGGGTCCATCGTGAAACTGGCCCGCCACGTGGGCAAGGAGCTGTCCGATGACGTCATCGATCGCATCGTGGAGCGGGTGACCTTTGAAGGGATGCAGAAGACCTATCAGACGCTGGACGACGAGCTGGGAGAGGAAGGCAAAAAGATGACGCACGCCATGGGAGTCATACCCTACCTCAGAAAAGGTGACTTTGAGTGCGCTCTCTAGTGTCCCAATTGTCATCCCTTTGGGTTCAGTGCGTACACTGGGAAGCTGTTGGCTGTTATGTCATTGTCAAACCAATGACGTCCCTACTCGGAGGGTTACAAAGAAACACCTCCTAGTTTCCCCATGTTCAGCCCCTTGAATATCGGCATCTACTTCTCTTTTGGGGAGATCTTTAAGCATGAAGTTGGGCCCTTGCCGATACAAACGGGAGACTGTGCGGCCTCTGATTGGTTTTCTGCCGCGTGATCGAACCACGCTGACTCGGATCCCTCAACCGCTGGCTGGTTCGCGCCACCAAAATAGGCGGCCACAGGGTGCGGTGTGAACCAGCGCAAACACCAGGCCCGGGTCTGTTGGGGGAAGGGCTTTGTAAGGGCGTCGATCCCGTACTGACGCAGATGACGTATTTCATCAATATTTGTATATAGCTCAGGCCACGGACTTCCAATACATAGGCTTTTTTTAATATTTATGCAAATTGTTTGCATCCAACTGAAAGCGAGGCTATGGGCGCTAGATCTCCAAGATTAATTGTTGTTCCCCGCTGATTTGTGATCTTTTATTGACATATTCTTCAACAAAATCGAACGTTATCTCACACTAGTCTTAGGTAAAGTCCCTTGAATTTACCGCCATCTTGGAAATCTAACGCCCGCAGGATCGTTTTGGGCTCAATGCATACAAATTGCATAGATATTACAACTAAGAAAGGCCTATCTATTATTATGCTCTGTGAATGTTGAGTGGCTGTTATTGTTGCGGGTTGAAGGAATTCGACGTATTTCGCGTCGTTGCCCAATTTCCGCTCATAAAACTCCTTCCCATAAAGATGCCAGACGGCTATTATGACTTCCTGAATCCCGGATCGGCGGGAGCCGAGCTCGCTTGGGGAGCTGGTCACCGCCCCAATTGGGACGATGTGCGGTGTATCATGGAGGAATAAGGAGAGCCCTCCATGGGTGTATCGACCGTGAACAGCACTGGTACACCAGGCGCGTCAAGGAGGCTATCCACATCCTACTTCGCCGAAACAACATCAACCGGGACAGCGGCATTGAAATCCCCGATTTCTGGCTCCCCACCATCAGACGCCACGACCGCCGACCCACCACGGACGGGGCCGCTAGTGGACGCCAGAATCGCGCGCCAAACCGCACGATCACTACTTCGACGTCCGCATACCGGTACACAGGAACCGGCGAAGCGGACATAAACAGACGACGCAGCGCGCATTCTTCAGTTGCCTGATGAAGGTTACCAGTTAGCAACCGAAACGTCGCCACCAGCAACGACACATCGCATGACTTTTATTACCCTTTCTACTTATCTACACCACCGCGATGAACAACCCCTTCATTTCTATTGAATCCCGTCAACTGTACACTCACTCATGTCTCTCTCCTTGGCTCACCACAGGCAAAGTCGGCAACTGGAAGGCCACTTTCACGGAGGCGCAGAGCGCCCTCTTCGACGAGATCTACGCTCTGAAAATGCAAGGCACGGGACTGGAGTTTGACTTTGAACTATGAACTGTGAAAACAAACAAACAACGAATACGAATACTGATGAATGAATGATGACGGCCAGAGCATACTGGTCGAAACGTCGAGTTACCCTCAGGTTCTTTTCAGAACCATACCTCTTCCTTTAAGAGACCTGATACATGGTGTTCACCGCAAACCTCCCTATATTGAATACTGATGAATAATTGCATTCACTATCTAGAGAGAATTATTAATGATAACGGTGCCGGCCTGAACGATATAATCCGAAAACCTGTTGAATGTTGTTGGGGAAAATTGGTCTGTTTGATTGTCTCTCTGTATTTTATTATTTTGGTGATTTTGAATTAATGATAAACTGAAAAAAATCAGGATTCCGGTTGACTTATTTACTCTGCTGTCACTATGAGAAAGGTGTATGTCCTTCCTGAATGGTCCTGCTAGGATCCAAACGTCAGACCCATTAACGTGTTTGATATTTGGCTGATTTAAATCAACAAGCAGGTTGCAACGTCTTTGCATATAACTTTGATTAGTGCCTTCCGTTAAAGCGACCAAAACAGATCTTCTTCGTGTTCACATGTTCATTAAGGATTAGTAGACAAAATATTTGACTTCAATTATTGTGAAATGTTTTCGGTTCAAATAATTTATTAAAATAGATATATAAATTTGCTTATTAATTTATTATTTTAGTTCACTTCATGTATTCGAACTCTTGCCATTCTTAAAGTGACATACAAAAATTCACATTTCCTCGTTTGACTTTTTTTTTGCTCAAAGGATCGACAGGGCTCATTGATGGCTTATTCCGTATCTCAGATATAGATATTAAAGTGACATACAAAAATGTTGCAAACTGCTTACTAATTAAAATCACCAAAATGCAAATCCTAAAATGTAGTGGGCAGGACGTTTCGATACTAGCAGGAATCAGGGCTCCGACCTTAGTTTGAGAAAGGTCCTGCTAGGATCGAAACATCAGGCCCACTAAATTTTAAGTCTTGCCATTCTTCCTAGTTCTTTACCAGAAATGAAAAATATTTTTCTTGTTCTTGAAAACAAAGAAAGACTTTTGGGTGTGGGATAATCCTAAAATTAAAGGAGATTTCGAAGTTTGATTGGGATTCTATCGAGTGATCGATAGAACCGAGGGATCACGTGAGATAGCGCGGCGTGACGTTGTGACTTCAGTGTGCTGCAGAACCTTGTGACGATCAGACGTACGTTGTTTAGCTCCGCGGAGTTATTACCCGTTTAAGAATACACGGAAAGACACAGTGGCAGGACAGCCTGCAGAGTTTTGTGTCTTGCCATTGTGTCTTTCCGTGTACATGTATTCTTAAACGGGTAATAACTCCGCGGAGCTAAACACCGTACGTCTGATCGTCACAAGGTTCTGCAGCACACTGAAGTCACAACGTCACGCCGCGCTATCTCACGTGGTCTCGCGGTGAATGTTGAGAACGAGATTGAATTGGCTTTAGCTTTTAGGGGTTTTGTACAGTGTTCAATGGGAGCTCGATTTAGTGTTCTGCACCCTTAGTAAGGATGGTGGCGCCCAGCGGCCAGTTTGGGTGATTTAGAAATGGCAGGATTGTTTACAAACGATCAGTGGAGCCAAAATAAGGATAGAGCCTCACTTAGAGGAGTGTTTCTTGAGACATTCACATGAAGTGCAGTTAGTTTGTATTAATCAAAACACCGTTCTTAAGAAAATAATGGCATTTATAATGTAAACAGTGCATAATACAAAATACAACTATATATAGTAGAACGATACATGTTTGTTGTTTTTCGGTGTATGGGGTTTTTGAGGGGTGTTTTTAAGTTGCTGGAGGGACTAATGTCATAACGAGGATTATGTCAGGGGCAGTGACAGCGTGGATCCCGTAATGATCAGCTGCAAGCCCCCCCCCCGAAAAAAAACACCAAAGCGAGAAATAAAAAAGGGAATTGATTGGCAGTGTTTGTCATGGATACGTGTACGTACGACGGTGATGCATACGGACTGACCAATATTTGCTCGTGAAGCAGCAATATTGGCCCAACATAGCGTATTAATAAATTGGTTTACATCACACGTAGAGGAAGTACTACACCTGGAATATTGTGAGTCTCCTATGACACAACTTCTGTTAATATATACCGTTTCTCTTGTGTCACAAAAACAGGAACAATTCAAATGCAGTCCAGGCAAAGACAATGTCAGGCAGGGACAAGCTCCGCGCACCCCGACCCGCCTTTTACCACTTTAAGGGGCAGGGTGGTCAGTTTGAGTCAGAAAGTGTCGTGAAAAAGACCCATGCATTTCCCTTACCCAAGACAATTGCAAAATAAGACTCAATATTAATGTCTGGTGATTGATAATGTGAGGAAAGTAAACCCCCCCCCTCTCCGCCCCCTATATTTTGACACCTCTTTGACACACTGTGCCCCCTCCTGTTGATTTATTACACAGTTTGTAATGTTGCGATTACTGTAACATCAAAAATGTGACACGTGATCAACTAATTAAGAGGGAATTTAGATGAAACTTGCCCCTATAGTGTACACATTGTTATGCAGTGGTTTCTCATGCCAGACTGTGCACAAAGGCATGGGCACCCACCCATCACATTTTCAATCATTTCGGACAAACGCAATACTTTTTTCATTTTTTTTCACATGTTGCATTAGTACCATCTTTGCCACATTTTAAGCCCAATTATTTTGTGACCCAACTCTAAAGTGTAGCCCCCTTATAGGGTGCAGCACACAAAATCCATCCAAGATGGCTCCGCCGAGCTGAATAAAGTGTGTACCCACAACTATTCTTTTTAAAGGGGTCTTCGGAGGCTATTAACTGATACATTGTAGAACAAGTGCCACTAAAGACAACCTGGGGGTTCACTCTTCAATTTGGTATGTCATTTGGACCATATCAGGCTTTAAATGTGGCCCTATTTGGCTGTGGAAGTGAAGGGGTCCATCCCAAAATCCTTGCAAAAATTCGGCCTGGATGGCAACACATTTTGAGGGTTTTTTTCTGGGGGTAATTAACAAAAAATCTAATCGGCTAAGGGCACTAAAATTGAAAAGAATATGAGAGATGACGGTCCAAACTACATTTTTCAGTAAAGCTACAAAGACTGAGAGACTTTGGGGTGAGTATTTTTGTACAGTGTTCAATAGGAGCTCGATTTAGTGTTCTGCACCCTTATTGTCATCGAGTATGAAAAAAGAGGGCAGCGCACTAAACGGAAAAGAAACAAGCAACAAGCCCTGAAAACCATCAATAAGAATGACAACAAAAATCAAGTGAATTGACGTAGAATCATTTCGTTTACGGGGGTCTCGCAATTTAGGTGGACATTGTCTCATGAAACTTGGCTGGTGTGGAGGATTGATCAAAAGTGAAACGTATATTCTTTAGATGATGTATCCCGTATAACAAAACGAAGTACATGTACTCAGGTTTCTTCGACAGGCTATGTATTGAGGGCGCTATTCCGACCTAACGGTCATCCTTCCACTTACTTGTTAGGGTGCCATCCGTCAAACACTCACGCAAAGTAGTCCGCGTTATTGTTAGATATCGGTCGCACAGTGAACTGAGTTAAATGTGATATGATAATGATATCAAAAATTGTTAGTGACGGATCGATCCTGAAAAAAATAAAGAGAGGAGTTGGTGATTGCGAGTCATTGAATTTTTTTTCACCTAGCCTGGTGCGGATTAATTCAATAAAAACAACGGCTATGTTGATGGTTGGCTTAGATTTCTCTGGGTGGTGTCAACCGAGACAATGGTGAGCAAAGTGCGGCAACTCGAGTGTAGCCGTCCAAGCCGATTTTCTTCTGCAAGGATTTTGGGAAGCATCTCTCTACTTTCACAGCCAAATAGAGCCATAATTCTAGCCCCATAATTATGTACCAAATTCACGGGAAATGGAACATTGAAAACCCGGGTGGTCCTAAGCTTCACTTATTCTACAACATATCAGTTAATTAGACTCCAAAGGCGTCTAACTTGGCTGGTGTAGAGGATTGATCAAAAGTGAAACGTATATTCTTTAATTGATGTATCCCGTATATCAAAACGAAGTAATCTGGTTCCTTCGACAGGCTATGTATTGAGGGCGCTATTCCGACCTAACGGTCATCCTTCCAACAACTTGTTAGGGTGCCATCCGTCAAACACACGCAAAGTAGTCCGCGTTATTGTTGGATATCAGTCGCATATTGAACTGTGTTAATTTTGATTTGATAAAAATATCAAAAAGTGACGGATTGATACTGAAAAAAGAAAGAGAGGAGTTGGCGATTGCGAGTCATTGATTTTTTTCTTTTATACCTAACTTGGTGCGGATTAATTCCAAAACAACGGCTATGTTGATGGTTGGCTTAGATTTCACTGGATGGTGACAACCGAGACAATGGTGAGCAAAGGTTTTGTGAAGCATACCTCTTACTTCCACAGACAAATAGCACCAAATTTCAAGCCTCAATATATACCAAATTACACGCGAAATGGAACATTGAAAACCCGGGTGGTCCTAAGCTTCACTTATTCTACAATATATCAGTTGATTAGACTCCAAAGGCCCCTGATTTAAGAAAAGCTGTGGAACCAGGAAACTCAACATTCTGTAAGCAAGTTGCCAACACGGTATAACACCTTAATCGTGTTAAGCCTGAAACAATCACAAGTTTGAAGGAATCCGGGAGTCTCCGAAAATTAGAAACAGTACCGGGTAACGGGGGAGGGCAACGAAATAAAAAAGACAATAAAGTATGTTATTGTTGTCTAATTTCGTAGTCAAAATCATTAAAACAAACATCAAAGGCCTGGGAAAGAACAAAGTTAGGCGGTGTCAGACCAAGCTTTCACTTTTCAGACCTCCAAGGACCGTCAGGTTTGTTCTGTGTGCATGGGTCTATTCCGGATCCCTTCAAACTGGTGATGTTTCAGGCTTAACGCGATCAAGGTGTTATACCGTGCTGGCAACTTATTTACAGAATGTTGAGTTTCCTGGTTCACACGGTCTCAGTTCACCGCGTTTTGGTGACGATACATAAACGAACAATGTATTTCGCTCAGCCTTTGATATTTCAAAAAGCAAACATCAGAAACGGCCAAATTTCATCCAACTTGGCCTATACAAACAAGCAGTTGCTCTACTTTTTTTCTGCCAGCTGAAAAGTTTGGGTGTGATCGCTGATGTGATGTTCTTATAGTCAAAACTGCTTCCATTATTATGTAGGTCAACGACTAACACCCCTGGACGAAATCTACATTATAAGAAAAGTACCCTGTTGGGTGCGGAGCCAATGAGAGATGAATTTCATCCAGTGAATTAACTTTTTGTCAAATGCTACTATATACCTGGCTCGACAAGGCGGTCAAATCGCCCTTTTTGGAACTGTAATGCCTTTTCTTAACGGCCATTTTAACTACTAAGCTTACTTTAGGTTTCCCCGGCCAATTTCAGCAAAAGGATGTTCATTTTCGTCAAAGTGCATTATGAATCGGACATGTCTTTCTAATAATGTGCGCATTCGGGTTTCTTTTTTCCCTTTTATCACATTCTATTTCATTTTCCTGCAGGCTGCATTCAAGATTATTGCTTTACCAGGCTGATTTAGATTCGTCTCGTGCATGACGTTGTATTTCGTTTACAGACATTCAAGACCACACTTCCACCTTTCAAAAGTTGTATCTTTCCGGTCGTTTGACGATCAGGACAATCAAATTAAAAGCCACAGACGCGGGCAGGTCTTTTGTCTGCGCGTGCTTTTCTAGTTCGTTTTCAGTCACTCTATTTGACACTTTATATGTTCAGTTTAGAAGTTATGTGGGTGAACAAAGTACTCTGGGTATATTTTTGGTGAAAGTGAGTTGTTCTTTATGATACACACTTTCAGATAAACTTATCATTCAATTTATGCCAATACCTCACTCATAGACAGTACTTTGAATTAAGTGTAGGCGGAGTTTCTTGTTTTCGCTCTCACTTCGTGTTTAAACTTTAGCCAATAAATGGCAAAACACAAAGGGGTAATTTTGTAGGCCTATCTAGATGTTACACTTTCCTGTAAGGACCACGGGTCGCCGTTAACCGAGCAGTAATCCTACAAAGCCGATGTACTAATTAAGAAGAAAGACTAGGTCTTATTTAGACAAATACGAGTCAACACAAGCGCACACTCATAGCAATGAATTTGAATTTACATGTGTGATAAGTTAATGTTTATTCACGAAAAAGAATGCCAGCCAGATCGCCGTTTAAGGCCTTTGACGAATTTGAATTTCTTTGATTAATTTCTCTACTGGCTCTAGACCAGTCAGTCTTCTAGTTGCCTCTAGTTGATCCCGATACACGGGTCCTATGGATGTGTAACTACTCTGTGTTTCTGCGGGATCGTGCATTATTAAAAAAAATTAGATCCAATTGATCAACAAATTAAGGTTTGTTTCCTCCATTGTTCGATTGACTTCTCAGATGCACAGTATAGTAGAATGCGTTCGAAATAATTGGCTGCAACTTGAAAGTACACACGAGTCTACGGCAGTCGTCAACGAACGGCTGCGGCCAGTTTCCATAGGGTTGCGTGTTACTTCTAGCCGCAGCCAATACATTCGGACACGGCCTTACTCCCAAGTGAAGCTGGTTACTCCCAAGTTACAGACAGAGCAAGCCGGGCCTCACTGGGTTTGTACACACATCTAATGTGTGTTGTATTCCTAAGACTGCACAGCATAAGGCAACAATGGAATTCGATGCTTCAAACTTCTCCCTCATCTTACTGCCAGGTTTATTCATTTTTTTTCTGTAACGACCAATGTGTTGTAAAATATATAATTACTGCAAAGAATATCTAAAATATTGAAATTTTGAAAATTTGACCTAAACCTTGAAATATAATTGTATGGCTTTATACAAACGCATCATGAACAAGTTACAAACAGTAGAACAAATTGATGAAAGACTGACTGGCAACTTTTGAACAAATGGAAAATAGATGACACAGAAATCTTTGACTGGACTGGGATTTGAACCCGAGACCTCTGATTTTGCTTACCGGCGCTCTCATCATCTGAGCTATCAAAATTTAACCCCTTAGATGGTGGCCTTCACAAATAGTCAACTAGTCTTTTAACTGCTGTCTTTTTAACTGCTGTAAATCAAATTAACTGTAAATTAACTGAACTAGCTTAATTCATGTTGAGGGTTCAAATCCCCATGAAGTCAAAGATTTGTTTGCCACTTTTAGAAACAGGTGGCAGGATTGAATATCACATTATTCCAAGAACAGCCCAATGTCATTCTTTGTTCAAGTTCACTTTTGTCAACCACCAGCACAATCTCTCACAAGTGTGGACCCTTCAATCTTGCCATAATGGACATACATGCTGTTGATCAAATCCTATATGATCTGAATCAAAGAAAGTCCAGCCAAGAGTAACCAAAACTAAGGTTTTATGTATGTACCCAGATGTTCTCATTACATCAATATAAATCGAACACACAATGATATTAAAGTAACAATAGCATTTATGTCGACCCGAAAAACAGTACTGACAGAAAAATAGGATCTACTCAAAGGGTAGTCAAAGGAAAACAGTCAAAGGGTCCATAAGAGAGGAAATGATAAAAAAATAAAAGTCACGACATCACATTAAGGTGATCAAATCAGAACTCTTTGGGATCATGAAGCAAAGGAAATAGTGCTTGTATGTCCACATATTTCTTTCTAATTTACATAGTTTGTAGATGGTCATGATAGAATACTCATGTTGCAATCTTGCAGTCAGGGTTGCTGTACTTCTCGAGAAATCTTCACTCAAACATCGACAAATAGTTTATTGCTCGCGAGTAATAGACTATTTCTTACACTACAGAACGGTGCGAAAACCGTGACGGTTTTTTACCTTTTCTACTTTCTCAGATTAATACCATTTGAGCTAAAACCTTCGCAAGATTTCTTTTTGGGAATGTTTGATGGTTTAACTCAGAAACTGTGGCAATCTTTTGACTTTTACCAATTTTTACAGGGCCTTTAAGCCAGAGGTCTATTAAGTTCAATTCCAGAGTAGTCATACTATTATCACAAATCATTCAAATCATTTCCAGTGACTAGTAAGGGCACAACAGTAATCAAAAAGGAGAAGAATTTTTGTTTGATAAATGACCCAAATATAAAAGTTTAATCACAAATTATGATCTGACGAAATGTCATTGCTTTCATATGTTTTCAAAGGCTGGAGACCTCCAGCTGGAAACCATGGAGACCTCCAACGAGCCCCCCGCAACCCCAGAGGCACCAACGTCCCCATCAGCGATCAGTTTATTCTCCATTTCTCCCCCAAGCCACGATCCATCGGTCATCCCACCAACAAATTAAAATTGTTGATAGAGTTCGCAGTTTGGGATTCTGGCTGGATTCTAGACTATCAATGGAAACCCATGTAAATCATATTTGTAAAAAGGTTAATTACAGCCTACACAATTTGCGCCGAATTCGTAAATACCTCACTCAAGGAGCTACTGAGTGTTTAGTTCATTCACTGATTACCTCTCATTTGGATTATGTTAACTCTGTAATGTACGGCATGTCTCAATTTTTATTTGACAAACTGCAGCGATTACAGAACAATGCTGCTTGGTTAGTTTTAGGTTTACATAAGTACGATAGAATTTCACAATCACTTAGGGACCTGCACTGGCTCCCAGTTCGAGAGCGAGTCCAGTTCAAGATTTTATTTTTGATCTTTAAGGTATTGCAGAACAAAGCACCATCGTATTTAGCAGACTTAATTGTCAAATCCGATTCTACACACAGTCTACGTAGTCGAGACACTTTGACACTTTATGTCCCTCGGTCTTATAATAAACTAAACGACAGGGCATTTGCCGTTGCTGGACCAAGGTTGTGGAATTCTTTGCCAAACCAGCTGAAGAGAATCACACGCGACAATGAATTTAAAAGTGCAATAAAGACACATCTCTTTAATAAATGTTACAATTAATTAATACTATATTAAATTATTTTAATCTTATATAAAAATTCCTAGTAAATGTTATTTTGTTGATTATAAATTGTGTAATTGTTCAAGTTGATTAATGTTATTAATGTTTTTATCCATGATATTTTTAAACGTTTGTTATATATCATTGTAAAGCGCTTTTGAATATATTTGATAGAAATAGCACTATAGAAGTGAAATAAATGTTAAATGTTAAACAGAGGTACCAGCGGCTCCTCGCTCTGGAAAGCCCAGGGGGATGATCGCGATGATGCTCGAGAGCCACGACTCGGAGAGCACCTCGTCCGAGGAGAAGCCACCGACTGAGCAGTTCAAGGAGAAAACACCGACTGAGCAGTGCAAGAAGCCACCAACTGAGCAGTGCGAGAAGCCACCGACTGAGCAGTGCGAGAAGCCACCGACTGAGCAGTGCGAGAAGCCACCGATTGAGCAGTGCGAGAAGCCACCGACTGAGCAGTGCGAAGAGAAGCCACTGACTGAACAGTGCGAGAAGCCACAGACTGAGCAGTGCGAGGAGAAGCCACCGACTGAGCAGTCGTCCAACCAACAGAAGTACCAGCGGCTCCTCGCTCTGGAAAGCCCAGGGGGATGATCGCGATGATGCTCGAGAGCCACGACTCGGAGAGCACCTCGTCCAAGGAGCAGCCACCGACTGAGCAGTGCGAGAAGCCACCGACTGAGCAGTCCGAGGAGCAGCCACCGACTGAGCAGTGCGAGGAGAAGCCACTGACTGAGCAGTGCAAGAAGCCACCGACTGAGCAGTGCGAGGAGAAGCCACCGACTGAGCAGTGCCAGGAGAAGCCACCGACTGAGCAGTGCGAGAAGCCACCGACTGAGCAGTGCGAGGAGAAGCCACCGACTGAGCAGTGCCAGGAGAAGCCACCGACTGAGCAGTGCGAGGAAAAGCCACCGACTGAGCAGTGCGAGGAAAAGCCACCGACTGAGCAGTGCGAGGAGAAGCCACCGATTGAGCAGTGCGAGAAGCCACCGACTGAGCAGTGCGAAGAGAAGCCACTGACTGAACAGTGCGAGAAGCCACCGACTGAAAAGTGCGAGAAGCCACCGACTGAGCAGTGCGAGAAGCCACTGACTGAACAGTGCGAGGAGAAGCCACCGACTGAGCAGGTGCATGAAGCCACTGGTGGAGACAGTTGCCACGATCTGGCAGCACACAGTCACCGTAACGATCGTGGACAACGTCGTGGTGCGCCGGGAGGAGAGCAGTAAGGTTTTCCATCGGTCGTCCCACCAACAGAGGTACCAGCAGCTCCTCACTTTGGAAAGCCCAGGGGGATGATCGCGATGATGCTCGAGAGCCACGACTTGGAGAGCACCTCGTCCGAGGAGAAGCCACCGACTGAGTAGTGCGAGAAGCCACCGACTGAGCAGTGCGAGGAGAAGCCACCGACTGAGCAGTGCGAGGAGAAGCCACCTACTGAGCAGTGCGAGGAGAAGCCACCGACTGAGCAGTACGAGGAGAAGCCACCGACTGAGCAGTGCGAGAAGCCACCGACTGAGCAGTGCGAGAAGCCACCAACTGAGCAGTGCGTGAAGCCACCGGTGGAGACAGTTGCCACGATCCGGCAGCACACAGTCACCGTAACGATCATGGACAACGTCGTGGTGTGCCGGGAGGAGTCAGAGCAGTAAGGTTTTCCGAAAGCGAATCCCTGTCGATTGGTAAATCATAATGTAAGAAGAAAACCTGTAGGGACTATGATTTTCAGACACCTAATCACTAACTGTAAGCTTATAAATGTGACATGGGCCTCTGGGGTTAGTTGGAACAAAATTGAAGGGGCTATTTGGAATGTTCCAACTTACCCCAGTATAATTATGAATAAAAACATTGGATTTGAGAAAAAAAATGTATACAGTATTTCACATTCTTTTGAACATGTATTGTACACATGCTTGTTTTGTGTCTCAGTTAGGTCTAAGTGTGCATTTAAGGCCTATTGTAGGCCCCTAATGCAATATTAAAATGAGATGCAAATAAAAAATCAATGATCACATAACCGTGTTGACTGTTCCGAAATGTTGTGTCATTTATCAATTTTTTTGATTTTTAAATTTAGTGGGCCTGACATTCGATCCTAGCAGGACCTTTCTCAAAGGCAGAGAAAGGTCCTATGAAACAGATGACATATCAACCCAAGCAGCTGGCAAAAAAGAATTTGTGATAATAAGGGAAAATGGTGACCAAAGACCAAAGTCCAGAAACGATACCTCAACATGACAATTAGTGAGGCATACAGCCAGTTCAAGCAGGATTTTCCGGATGGAAAAATCGGAAAGTCTAAGTTTGCTGATCTAAGACCTAAACATGTGTGCCTCCGAAGTGATACTCCAGCTAACATATGCCTGTGTGTGTACCATGAAAACATCAGGCTCATTCTTGAAGGCCTTCCAGGTGTAACAAACAGCAGAAGTGAGTTTGTGAAGAAAATTGTCTGCAATGATGGTGATGATAGGTGTATGATGCAAGATGAATGCAGCTCATGTTCAAACCTGAAGAAGTTTGACGATTATGTGCACTCCTTGTTTGATGATGCACTTGATAATGAAATCAAGTACATGTATAAGCAACGGGGATGAGCCGATGATGATCAAATGACACGTCAGTCTCTCTGTGATCCTGTTGAGAATGTCTTGGAACTTCTGAGGTCAAAGATGAGGCCTTTCCTCAATCATGTGTTCATCAAGAGGATACAGTCGAATCACTTCAAGCAGATGAAGGAGAACTTGCCAGTTGGCACTCTTCTGATACAGATAGACTCTAGTGAAAATTATTCACACAATGTTCAAGATGAAATTCAGTCCGTCTACTGGGATACTGGGATACAGCTTGTACACAGCTATGATCTACATGTACTACAGCAGAGAAGAAGACGATGCATCGGTTACCTTGCAATCTGAACCCTATGTCATCATTTCAAACTTCAAAAATCATGACAAGTATGCAGCTGGAGTTTTCAATGATGCATTGCTGAGTCACTTTCAGTCTTCCCAACCTGACTGTAAGGTTACTAACATTGAGTACCAGTCTGATGGCACGGCAAAGCACTTCAGGCAGAAATTCACTCTCTGCTCAGTGACACTACAAACCACCCCGACAAAGGCTGCATTGATGGTATTGGTGGTAGTGTCAAGAGTGTCAACTTCAGCAGAATTTGCAAAGGTAGCAAAGGATGTCTGCTCAAACATCGATGTCTTGTACATCAACAGAGAAGAAATCGAGAATGAGAAATCAAAGCTTGATGCCATGTGGAATCAAAGCTGTTTTGACTAGAAGAACATCACATCAGCGATCACACCCAAACTTTTCAGCTGGCAGAAAAAAGTAGAGCAACTTCTTGTTTGTATAGGCCAAGTTGGATGAAATTTGACCGTTTCTGATGTTTGCTTTTTGAAATATCAAAGGCTGAGCGAAATACATTGTTCGTTTATGTATCGTCACCAAAACGCGGTGAACTGAGAGCGTGTGAACCAGGAAACTCAACATTCTGTAAATAAGTTGCCAGCACGGTATAACACCTTGATCGCGTTAAGCCTGAAACATCAACAGTTTGAAGGAATCCGGAATAGACCCGTGCACACAGAACAAACCTGACGGTCCTTGGAGGTCTGAAAAGTGAAAGCTTGGTCTGACACCGCCTATTTACCATCGATTTATGCGCCAACTTCCCGCTCCAGAAAAATTACATTTGCTGTCCAGGTAGGAACTCTGATTTTTTATGCTTATTGTACATCCTTTGTAGATTATTTTGATACCAAATAGTTGCCTGTAGGTACCAATGTTTTGTAAAAAAATAGTGATTTTGTGGATGGGACTCAGAAGACCCGTCAGGCTGTGGCATAGCGTGGGTACGCATTCAAAATTGCGGCCAGCATGCATGCACTGTACATTATGTAACGTACATGTACATCGTACATTGTATTTTGTACACAGTGTGTATATGTTTGTGTACTGTTTTGTATACGTACATTGCATTTTCATGTCAGAATTGAGGATGGAATTTGCATTTACACAACAATAATTCAGAAGTAGGGCCTAACTTACTTATATAGCCTTTTGTTAATTGCATGTTCTTGTTTTTATTGTTTCATCAGATTCTAATCATGTCGTCTTCAAAGAAAACCTTGAGTCCATCATGGATGGTATTCCTGACTATGGGTCAGATGAAGACATGCCTATATCGAATCCGACATAGATGACGAAGAGTTCTTTTCTGACAATCTGCCACAGCCACATTGCCTTTGGATGATCGTGAGGTCTTGCAGACACAACAAGCTTAGGTTTCTGACTCTGAAGACAAAGATGATCAACCTTTGGGTTCTTTGCTAAAGACGCGTGATGCACATCGTTAGTGGAAGAAATCAAGACAAGCAACGTAATTCCAGAATTCTCTGAAGCTGCCGTTCGTGCAACAAGAAGATGTTTGAAGACTGCTCCACTGCAACTGATACATTTTTGATGTATTTTGACGATGAGATCATAGAGGATAATACAGTCAAACTTGTATGCGGTCCAAAAGGGCAAGCATTTCTAGCCTTTCACAGATAGAGAGCTTCTCGGAATTGTCTGTCTTGATGGGCTACCATCAACTTCCGTCGTGGCGGAATTATTGGTCCATTGATCCTGATCTCCATGTCGGAACTGTTACTGAAATTATGCCACGTAATCACTTTCTACATGTGCATTCAGAAGAAGCAGGTATCACTGTTGAACATTTCATGTGTTTGATTAGATTGCCAAAGTCCACTGTCTACGCTCAAGTTTCTTGGAAAATCTGACCAAATCTTGAAGGATTTCTCTATTCATGTTCAATTGTTCATGTTCCACAGTCATTTTGCACAATTTGTAATAAAACTGCGAGTTAAGAATACCGGTAGATACAAATTGATTTGTGTCTGTTTGTGTTCATTGGTTATTCATATGAAGTTCAGTGCAATGTTCAGTCTTCACACAGCATGATAATTGGTGACAGAAGAATTTTTTTTAATTTTAACAATCAAAGTAGCATTTTAATCACCATCAGTGTCCCAGAAAAAAATTCATTAAATATTCTGGTGTCAAAAAAAAATATTGGGCTTGAAAGGGCTAATAGTTTGTTCTGAATTGTGTTGTTTGCTCAGAGTTGATTAACCCTGACAGCACCCTTAGTATCCATCAAGACTAGTGCACCCCTTGAGCTGGTGGCCTTGGATTTCCTCACCCTAGAGCACTCTGCAGGAGGCTATGAACATATTCTGGTCATTACATGATCACCTCACCAAGTTCACCATAGCCGTTCCAACCCGTGACCAGACAGCAAAAACAGCCAGAACTTTGTGGGGGAAGTTCATTGTTTACTATGGAATGCCAACTCGGATCCATTCAGATCAAGGGGCCAGTTTTGAGGCATACACCATAAAGGAGCTGTGTAGGCCGTATGGTTCTGTGAAGAGCTGCACCACACCCTACCATCCTGAAGGCAACGGACAGTGTGAGAGGTTTAATCATACCCTATTGAGCCTCATTGGCACACTGGAGGCAGAGAAGAAGCACATATGGGCAGATTACCTTCCTGAACTCTGCTTCAGTTACAACAACACATGTCACTCGTCCACAGGCTACACGCTTCACTATTTGATGTTTGGCAGACATGGCAGGCTACTTGTAGATTTGTCGTTCCCCGTATCCAGTGAGGAAGACTACCTGACATGGGTATCAAGACACCACCAGCACCTTCGTTTTGCCCATGCAGTTTGCCCATGTCAGCTGATTCAACCAGTGCTGCTCAGAAGAAGGCGTACGACAAGAAGGCGAGACACCTCCCACTCCTTTCCTGGAGGTATGAGGGTTCTCGTTCGGTTCGGAGGCTTGAAGGGGAGGCACAAGACCCAAGATACATGTAGATGGGAGTCCACCCTTTATACTGTGCTGAGGCAGCCAAATACAGACATCCCAATGTACGAGGTTGAGCAGAAGGTGACCAAGAAGCGGAAGATGCTCCACTGGAATGCGCTGGCAGTGTGCAGGTTCAGGCCTACTACGGAACCCTCCAGCCAGTCCCCTAGTGACAAGACACCCCACTTCCAGCTCCCACCAGTTGCACCAATGGTCGGACCCAAATGGTGGGTGATAACCACCACCAACCCACCTGTGGTACCCGGCACAGGTTGCTCCCACCCCATCACTGAGCTTCAAGCCGAGAGCCAGCAGAGATCCCGAGCAATGCCCACACAACCAGCCACACCAGGAGTTGAGGGGCCAGCCACAGATGTCCCTCCCCCATCGCAACCCAGTGCAAGACCCCTAGCAGAGTCATCTCCGCAGCTAAGGAGACAACTTCCCTCTCCAGTCTCCACCCATTTATTTTTTTGAAATGGTGATTGGTTGTGTTGAGAATGTTTTGGGGGTATTTTCTTTTGGTCATTATCACCTGTTGATTGGCAGGGACGCCAATAGATTAGCATTTGAGGATGTAAATGAGGTCCCTATTTGTCCCTCATTTATAGATTTTAAGTTTAATTTTATTTCATTTCATTTTTTGGTACAATGGTTTGTGATATGGAGTGTTTTTAATGCTTACTGGAGACACCCCTACTGGAGAGTGGACTGGTCCACAGTACCCCCCCCCCCCCAGGATACCAGGGTGCAGTGGTCTGTGGTGTTGTCCAGTATCCTCCAGTGCAGTTACAACATGGACCCTGACCACTGTATCCTTCTCCTCTCCAGGTAAGAAAAGTCTCTTCTCTTTCTGTTAAAAGTTGAAATCCAGACTGTTCGAAAAGACTTGTTTTGAATTGTATTAATAATTGTATTGTGTTTTTAAAGAACTTTGGAAACTGGTAACTTTGGTGTGTTTCCACTGGAAGAATTGTAGAAACTTCCCGCAGTGCATAAGTTTTCTGCACTTGAGGCCAGAATTGGTCATAATTTTTTGAGACCATGGTTAACTTTAAGACAGTCTTTTGCCATCCATTTATGTATGTGTTTGGTGAGGATCGCATAAATAAAGTTTCAAGGTAATTTAAGGTAAGTTTGATGATATTTTATAGTGTATTTTGTTTAAGTTTTCTTGTAACTTTTTTTGAACTACATGTAGCAGTAGCCTTGTGCGATCTGCATAGGGACAGGCAGTGCCATGTTGGTAGGAGTGACTAGTGGAATGGCCTATTGCTTATTCAGTTACGTAATCCTTGCTGGAGCCACAGAAGACTGTGTCATTAAGATTTTGTAATCAGTTTAGTATTTTGGTGGTTTTCCACATGTGGAAGTGGAAACAAGATAAGTACTGTAATTTGAATGTATTTTTTATACTTAAGAAAACCTTGGAATGTTAGTAATGTTTGCATCCTGACATGAGTGAATCCTGACATGAGTGGTTTTTGATAGATTCTGGAGAAGAAACCTGGTATAATTTCATATTTTTGTTAATACAATATGGACCCCGACCACTGTGTCCTTTATCCTTCACCTCTCCAGTCCGCCAACAATCTGAAGAACTACTGACCGGCGTAGCAGCACTCACTCACTGCCAACAACACATCCCATCCCCCCTTACAAAAGCCCATCTACTGGCTTGAGATGAAAACACAAACACAGCCATTCAGAAGTACAAGCATCAAATGAATGGATGAAAATATTACAAACATCAACCCAGAGCAGGAGAAATAATATGCAGTGGTCACCCTAGGGATAATTGGTCATATATATATTCATATTTACCCCATAATTTGTTATTTAGCAGGTCATGCTGGGATCGAAACGTGAGGCCCTCATAATTGCTATGATATTCACACTTTGGTAATTTTAGTCACTAAGCAGTTTACAATATTTTTGCATAATTCTTTGGTTATTTCAGATGCTGTATACCTGGAATGGAGCTGCGCAAGAAACCCAAGGTTGACTATCGTTTGTTAGCGAACGGATCTTCAAGTTCAGTTTCCAGCAGTTCCAGTAAACATCAAAGGTAACCTGGCCATCTGCAAAACTTTGGGACATTGATTTTTGGATTCGAGAGAAGCAGCAGGGAAAGAAGAGGTTTTGATCCATTACATCGGCTGGAGTGCTGCCTATGACGAGTGGAGAGCGGTGACTGATGTTGTGGACCGAAATCCTGCCCACGAGCAGAGTAACGCCTACGCATTGGTTGTCAATGCTCTGAAGGTCGAAGTCAAAGACAGTTTGAATTTGTCCAGAGTGCAGAACACAGAAATAACTGTGCAGAGAGAAACTTTTGAACAGTTTGTGGATGAACTGCACTTGAAAGAGGACAAAACTTCAGGACGGCGTACCATCTATAGAGGGTCGAAAGCCACTTTTTTCTGCAGTCTTAGGGCAAGACTGGTGGTTTAGAGTTTCCAACGCAGCTGGTGACTTGGCGTACATTGTAGATGGAACAATCCAGTTGTGGCTACTGGAGAGACAGTGCTTGCAAGAATACACTGTGGATGGGAGGAAACAAACTGTTCATCGTGGATATGTTGCAAGCCTGCGCTTCGTGTAGCAGTATGGTAACACTAGCACCGATCTAGACATTTTGAAGAAACCCCTCATATAGATTAACCCTAACTCCCCACACCTTTTTTGTAGTGCATGACCCAAATCCTGCAGGATCCTATAGTGGGCGACTTTCAATTTGAGAGCAATGGTAATGCAGGCCTGGAGGTTCCCATGTTGATTTTGAAAATACTTTAATGTTCTCCAGCATGGCCATCATAAAATTTTCAGTTAGTATTGTTTTTCCTTCTCTCATCGGTTTGCATAAAACACTTGGCTCTGTCAATTCCAACTGATGATTGGGTCATTGAAGTGAGCAATTTTGCTCTTCACCAACTTGCAAAGTCTAGTGGACATGCACCACACACTGAATCAGCAGCCAAGTCAGTCTTGGAGAGACTGTGTCAAGACCAGAACATTGGTCTCAGTTATATTAGTGTTGATCAGGCACTGTCTGCTCTTCGATCAAAACTAAAAAAAAAAAAATTGATGTGTAGTTGCTAAGGGTGGCAGGCAAAGCAAAGCATTTGGAGATCAAATATACAAACTGAAGCTTGTTCCAGTACTAAACGAAAAATCTTGCATGAAATTGAAAATGAGAAGAAAAAAAGGAAGATTGCAGAGATAGAAGCTAACAAGGCCAGACAAGAAGCAAAGTGGTACCAAAAACAAACAAAGAAAGCCAACACTTTGCTTTCAAGGATTATAAGGAAGAGGACAGTGTCCAGATGCAGGCAAGCATGTAGGCAAGCATATTCGAGACAGTGGAGAGCAAAGAAAAAACAGGAGTTACAGAAAGAAGTCAGTATAACGTGGGACTTTCTTCTGCATGAAGGATATGTTCCTAAACAATTAGTGATCAGTGATAAGTTTGGAAACACATGTTCTAGTATAACTAATGAAGAATGCAAACATGCAAAACTATTCGTGGATAAGGCATTGTTCCTAAAGGATAGGCATTGTATTCCTGATGCAACCTTCCACGAACTTGCACCTGCAAGCAATGGCCTGATACCTCCCTTACTGTCCATACAGAACAGATGCAAACAGGGAATGTTTCCCCTTCAGAAACTGGAAGAGTTGTGTGCTGTAGCCTGTCACAGAAAGTTTTGACCAAAAGATCTAGCACTTGAGCACATGCAGGCCTTGCATCCTGGCCTGTTATTGAGAGATGGGGACACTGTAAAAATAAAACTAACAGGAGATGGCACAAACTGTGGAAAACGACTGAAAATAACTAACATTGGATTTGTAGTTATAATTAGAGAATTCCTCTCTGTTGATCTTATATTAGCCTTGCCATGAAAAATATCATCGTCTAAAACCTGTTCTCGATGAAATCATCACATTTATCTCCAGTACTGACAAATTTGATTTCAAGGGGATGACATTGAGTCTTCAATTTTGCTTTTGTGCAGATTTGAAATTCATGAATGAAATGATGGGACTTGGTGCATGTTCCAGTAAATACTGTTGTGTATGGTGCAAGACTGCTTCTGACAACTTTTTTGATGTGGAAGCCAGTTGTGAGTTGAGGAGTTTGCAGGAAACATGTAAACTTGCAAAGTGTCCAGGGAAAAGCAGACTTCGGTATTTTGGATGTGTTAACCCACCAATGTTCCCCATTGACTATGATAATGTTGTGATGGACGCACTTCATTTGTACCTTCGAATTTCAGATCAACTAATTTGAAAGTTAATTCTTGAATTGAAAACGAAAGACAACATAAACAAAAATTCTAAAATATATGGATCAACAGGAACGCTATCTCCCAAAATTTGAATTGTTGGTGAACAACATTGGGATCGAATGGACAATCAGTACTGATCCAAAAGGAATTCTGGAATATCGAGATTTTACAGGGCCTGAACATAGAAAGATACAATCTCATATTGACCTTAAAAGCTTGATGCCGTGGCATAAAAAGCTGAAGGATATTGAACAATTGTGGCAAGACTTTCCCAAACTAATGAAGCAGGACTTGGATTCAGCCGGTATTATGAAATTTCAGAAAGAAGCAAAGGCATGGGTGATTTTGTATTCCAGTGTTTACCAGAAAAAGAGATATTGCGTATTACATGCATGTGTTGGAAAAGCATGTAGCCACAGTGTTGACAAATCATGGATCTCTCAATCGATTTTCACAACAAACATTTGAAAAACTCAATGACCGGATGACCAAGATGTACTTTAGAGGTTCTAACCACAAAATTTCCAATTTACAGGCTCTGGAACAAATCATGCTGAAGAACAATAGAATTGTGTATCTATATCCATCATGTCAAAGAAAAACAAATGAGGGTCACTGTACAAGATGCGGACTTGCTGGTCATTACAAACCATTTTGTTCACTGAACGAAAATGACCATGCACATAACATGTGATTGGATAAAGTTCAAAGTTTTGATTGCAATTATATGCTTTCTTTTGCAAGATGGATACGCTACAAAATTCTGTCTTCAAAATAACTTTGTTTTAAGAATTATACTTGTTTGGGTCACTCATATTTTGTCACCATGTCATTTCAGAAACTGGCAAAACTGCACAATTGTTTTGCCATGTTTTTTTATGACCAGTGTATAATTGCATCATACTGTACCTTGCCTGTTAATTTTAGTATTTTTGGATCAATTTTAATTGGCAGCAAAATTTTGTAGCTCACATATTACTCTGTAATATTGCTGTTTTGTTTTTGTTTTTGCTGAGTCTGCGTAGATTTTAAATTACTTTTTACGAAGACATGTATTTTGGGGGGTCAATTGCAATGCAATGCATGTATGACATTTAAGGGCCATACTTTGCCTCAACATTCATGCCAAAGTTCATGTATAATAACTTTTGTAACTTTGTGATTCGTTAACTTTCTTGCCCCAAAAAAATTGTTTGAACATGTACTTGTATATACTGCCATATTTGTTTTAAAATGTTCATGTTATGTGCCAAAATCACCATCTGTATTTTTTATATGGTGATGTTTATATCTGCATGTTTAAACATTCGTTTGATACTTTTTGCTATATACTCGAAATAAATATATTTTCGACATGATGATGAAGTTTGGCAGTGCTGTGTACATGTAATTTCAATACTTGCTATGCACCCTGCACATATACAGTGTACAGTACGTGTCTACCCCCGTGGTCAAAAATGTATTGTCCCTCAAACCAAGATCTTTATCTGGACGTCCCTACACACACATGGTGTGAGCAAACACACGCTTGCCCAGCATGGCTGGGATTTTAGCAGTGTTCTTAGGTTTACAATTTCCCTAAAACAAATCTATATGGGTTATTGTTCCTTTAAAGTTTAAGTACAGTCTATGAATAATTCATTAGCATTACCACAGACCGCTTGAGCCCACTGGGCCCATTGAGATATGTCATCACCACTTTGAAGTTGTAGTACTGTACACAGACATACCGGTAAACCTGATACACTACTGTTTCATATTTGTTCTGCCTAACCACCACAGTTCTGCACCTCAGAAGTCTAATCAGTTAAGAGATTTTGGTTACCTAACCAACCTTTTTCTGTAGTATATATTATTGTTAATGGTCTGAGAGTTGGCATGCCCAAAGAGTGAGAAGGAGGTCCGCCCATTCCTGGGGTTGGTTGGCTACTATTGGAAGGGTGCCAACCCACTGTGCAGCAGCAGCAGACCTTCCTGGAGAAGTGGAACGCCAAGTGCACCCAGGCTTTTGAGGAGCTGAAACAACGGCTAGTGTCACCACCAGTGCTGGGCTATCCAGACTTCACAAGACCACTCATTGTCAAGACGGATGTATCCCTGGATGGACTAGGTGCAGTCCTGTCCCAGGACCAAGAAAGTGGGTGAGTTGTCATCAGCTACGCCAACCGGGGTCTGGGGCCACCAGAGAAAAACATGGAGAACTACAGCACTATGAAACGGGAGCTGCTGGCGCTTAAGTGGGCAGTGACGGAGACCTGAAGTCGGCCAAGCTGAGTGCGAACGAGATGGGTTGGGTGAGTCAGCTGGCACAATTTGACTTGCAGATAAAATATCGGTCTGGAAGGTCGAATTCCAATGCTGACGCCCTCGGGCGGCAGAAAAGTCATGCTGAAGAGACCCTGCAAGAAGTCACCCATTCCACTGCGATGCATGACGTCCATCCCGTATCACCAACTAATGGGGTGACTGTACGAGCCACCATGGCTGCCGAGGCCCCATCAGCTTCTCTAACCATACCAGGGTACTCCCATGAAGATCTGGCGAAACTACAACAAATTGTGGAGACAATCTGAGCAGGTAAACCAGGGAGTTGGCAGTTGAGACATGAGTCCAGTGTCCTATGGGCTCTTATCAAGAGATGGGGTAGAATCAAAGTTCATGGTGAGGTGCTGTATGTGCGGTCTTAGGATCCAGTTGAAGGTGGCTCTCTGCCGTTACTAGTCTCCTAACGACAGTGATGGAAGCTCTCCACAATCAGGCAGGCCATCAGCGACAAGAGTGCACACTTGCGCTCATCCGGAAGAGGTGTTTCTGGCCGGGAATGGCAGCAGCAGTAGTGAAGTGGTGCAGAAGCTGCGAAAGATGCACAGCCTCCAAGGCACCAACTCCTGCGGGGCCATCCAAGGGAAGGCTCGTGGCTGAGCGCCCACAGAGCGATTGACTTTACACTTCTTGAGAAGGCGACAGATGGCCGAGAAGAAGTCTTAGTGATGACCGATGTGTTCAGCAAATTTTCTCAGGCTGTTCCATGTCAAGATCAGAAGGCGTCGACTTGTTCAGGAGTGGTTTCAGAAGTTTAGAGTTTCACATCGCATCCACAGTGACCAAGGGCGGAACTTCAAATCCCAACTCGTCAAAGATTTGTGTGATGTATATGGAATTGAGAAGAGCAGGACAACAGCCTACCACCCACAAGGGAATGGACAATGTGAATGGTCGGGAGATGGTACCAGAGGAAATGCCCCCAGCTGCTGTGCCAGAGGATTGTCCTCTATCAGAGGGTCCTGATAGAGTGCCCCAAGCAGAGGATCCTGATAAGGGAGCTGGGACCACACCACATTAAAGTGGAGACCCTAAGGAAACTGGGTCAGTCCCTGAGGATTCTCCAGTCAGTGAAGATGGAGCTACCAATGGCCAAAGTGAAGACGATTGTGACAGAGAGGCGATGAGCGATCGGAGCCAGGGACCAGATGAAGAGGAACCCCTGACACTGCACGGCATGGCAGTCTTGCTGAAGGAGGATACTCGAGCTTCCGACGCAGCCATCAAGTCTGAGAGTTCGTCCTTGCCACAGTCCTCTTCAGACCGTGATGTACCCAAAACTCCGCAGAGAGATACTGTTGCAGTGGGTGCCTTCACTGGTATACAGCAGGCAGCATCCATCACAAGGCAAAAAGGCATGTTGCATAGAATTCCTTCACTGGTACACAGTAAGCAGCACCCATCACAAGGCATACTGCATAGAATGCCTTCACTGGTACACAGCAAGCAGCACCCATCACAAGGCATGTTGCATAGAATGCCTTCACTGGTACACAGCAGGAAGTACCCATCACAAGGCATACTGCATAGAATGCCTTCACTGGTACACAGCAGGCAGTACCCAACACAAGGCATGCTGCATAGAATGCCTTCACTGGTACACAGCAGATAGCACCCATCACAAGGCATACTGCATAGAATGTCTTCACTGGTACACAGCAAGCAGCACCCATCACAAGGCATGCTGCATAGAATGCCTTCACTGGTACACAGCAGGCAGTACCCAACACAAGGCATGCTGCATAGAATGCCTTCACTGGTACAGAGCAGATAGCACCCATCACAAGGCATACTGCATAGAATGCCTTCACTGGTACACAGCAAGCAGCACCCATCACAAGGCATGCTGCATAGAATGCCTTCACTGGTACACAGCAGGCATGGCAGGCAGTACCTATCACAAGGCATGTTGCATGGTGCACAGCTGGCAGCATTCACCCGACAACATGTTGTGTTTTACATAGACTTTTATCTCCTTCAAATTTTAACAGTTCTCTTCTTAATATGATCCATTAAAGTTGTAATACAAACGTCTTTGATGTGTGGTAAGCGTTCTTTCTGTGTAGCACTGAATCCACTCAGGACATAGTCTCTCACTTCATTTCTGTCTTGAGGCCTCCCGATACCAATTCTTAATCGAGGCATCACCTGAAAGTATAATGAAAACTTAATTAAGAATTCTAGCAACCATCATTTTGTTGAATAGGCAAAGTAAGGTGACCATTGGATTTTAAGGTACAGGGTAAGGGTCTGGAGAACCATGAGAAAAGTAGTTTGATGGCTCTGTTGATAACAGAAAGAAGCAGAGTGTCTGGTGATTTCATGACAGTGTGATCTATGATACAGTTAGCAGTGCTCCCATGAAGAATGTTTCAAATTAGAAGTTCCTTTGTTTTTTTCAGCACTCTTTATTCAATTAATAAAAAATACTCTGCAAACCTACGCACAATGTCACAATAAGTACAGCAAAAACAGCAGCGAAACTCAAGATTCCTTTTTACAAAAGATCTGCGGACTGCAAAAATGTTACAATCAGATGGCTTGTTTTCCTACAAATCTAGTCACACGACTCTTATATGTAGAAGTATGTATAGGTTTGAAAGCTTTTAATTCTAATTCGTTCAAGTTAATGACTTACTGCAGTTCCCAAGGCACAAATTGAAGACTTCACTCCATTGTGTCCTCTGAAAAAAAAAAAAAAAAAGATTAAAGTTTCCATTCAAATATCAATGTTCAGAGAAAAACATTCAAATAAAACCAAATTGAAAAAGAACATCATTCTTGTTGAGGTATTATGATTTAAGCAAACTGGCTGCATATCTGACATGAGGTAACTAACTCTTTGAATGGACATTGCCTCGATAGATATGAAGGTTCCGGACCTTCTGGTATCAATTCTTGAGCTGTTGAGGCACTGCTTTGGGAAATAAAGGCTAGATGATGTGTTGTAACAGTGTATAATTGTTACAGCTTTCTTACATCAATGGCAACTATCCAAAATTAGGAGGGCCTGATGTTTTGATCCTAGCAGGATCTTTTCACAAAGGAGGAAGGTCCAGCTAGCAACTATTGACAACTACCAGACTACTGGTATTAGATACTGACAAGGTTGAAATGAAATGTGTCATAACATATATTTTTCTCAGCTGTCTTAAAATCAGCATGTTTGTACTTAACTATGGCTGTAACAGTATACTAAATGTGCAGTTATACATGTACTTGCAAATACATTAACTACATTTGGTGCTAACGTATGCATGCTTTTTTCATGAGGTAAGATAAGCTACCGTACATTTATGTTTCAACTTTTTTTTATTCCAATCTCAACTGGACATAAGTTCCGTAGATGAAATAACCTCTTTCATGTCTTAACTAAATACCCACAGAAACAAGAAGAAACCCTTTTGAATAGGCGAGGTTTCGATGAAATGTACAATATATTTACCGGTAAAAAAATGACACGCATACATGTACAAGAGTCAAAATTGTGTGTACCGTATGTGTACATGTGTAGCATGGATTGCTGGCTGGTGTGAAGGAATTGGTTTACCAGAGTTTGTTACATTCAATATGTTGGTGAAACAAGAAACACCCAATAAGTGAGTCTGATGGCCATAGGTCTACTATCAAAACTGGTAAATTGGACACATCTGTTATGTGTCACCTCAATCTCCCTAATCGTTCAATATCAGATACATGTACATGAGTGAGTATATTATCTAGGCATAGAATCACTTGATCATCTTCAGGCAATTCAACTAAATGGGCTCAACATCCAAGAGAGGAATGATTACCGGTAACACCTAAAATAATGTTTCCTTATAATCCTTATTTTGTGTTCTCTCCCCAACTTCTCTTATTTACTTTTTCCCTTTGATCTTTCCCACTCTACTACCTAATCCCTACCCTATCCCATGCCCTTCCCTTTGTTCCCACCTACCAGCTATCACCTTTGCCTGCCATTCATGTCAGGGCTATTGATCTCCCTTCCTATTTTTGTTTTTGTAATTCTTCCTTTGAGAAAGGTCCTCTAAGGATTGAAACTTCAGGCCCTCCTAATTTTTCATATATGACATTTTGGTGCATCTGTGAATGAACTGTGTGTACATAAATGTAACAATGATGTACCATAGTTTATGTTTTTCGGAATTTAAGCCGTGGCTTAGACTTACTGTATACATGATGATTTTGCAAATAAAAGTTTACTGCCGATTATACACCGGGTGGCTTATACTGTAATTACATGCACTAATATCGTTTGGTGTTTGTCTCCATTAGTGCATTTACATACTGTTATGCCACGATAGACATGGTGTTGTGGTTTCACTGAAGGCTCAGTGTTTTGCTAGCACTCACCACGAGCATGAAGTTGCACAGTCGCTGTCTGGGTCATGGCCTTAGTATTCAAATGTTTAAAAACCAGTGAGTCATCAGTTCGTGTTTCACCAATAACCTGGCCGACGATCTCATGATTGTTTAACCAAACACTGTTTTTTTTTAATTCTAAAATAATTATTTCACCTCTGAACAATTATACATATGCTTTCGAGATACAAAACTGATTTTCCTCGAGTAAATTAGTTGTGAAACTACAGGTGTGGTAGTCCAACCAAAACAGTCTTATGGGAACATGGCTTGAGGTGAAAATGAAATAAAATGTTGGTGCCTACCCAGCACTTCCACCGTTCTTCATGCTGTGCTTTCCAAAATCTCTGTCTAAGTCATCATGAAGAAGGTATACATCAGAGGAGTGAACTTCGTATTTCCTGGCTAGAGACGACAAGGGAACAAATTATTAGGAAAATTGAAAAGAGACAGCCATGGAACGAAGAAGAGGTGGAAAAGTTGCTGGGCATCTGGTCAGACATGCATGTACATGTATCATTTCAGAGTCAGCTGGAGTGCTGGACGGAATGGCACCAAACAACTTTTCTTTTTAAAGATCAGCGAGGAATTGATGGCGGCTGGTTTCCAGGGGCAGTTCAGTTTTGGGACAAACTCACAAATCTCTTACAGGAATACAAGAAGCAGTGTGAACATTATTATACGGGTCTAAATTTACATGTGTAGCGTGACAGCCGATATTTTGTTGCGTAATGTGAACACACAGCATGATTGACCCGGGTTGAAGTCGTTGAAATTTACACGGGTCTGACCTGTGTAAGTTTCCACCCGTTTAAATGTTACTGACTTACTGTAGTGTGACAAGGTCTTGTACAGTATACCTAATGTACGCACCCATCAAGACTCATTCAAGAGTATACTTGGAAGCATCAACAAGCATTTCCTCGGCCAAGAATCAACAAAATATGCCATGTACGTGTAGTTATGGAAAGCACATTACCTGCTTTGATCACACTCCTCCCATTTACATTCATAAAGAGGCGTGGCTTTAAAAGTATCACTTGATGTTGAGCATCCGTTGTTACTATGGCAACGTCACCAAGGCACTCCCTGTCTTTCCTCCATGTGCCTTTCAGATGACTGCAGAGCCTGTCAACAGTTGCCATGCCAACACTATGCCTGCTTGCTGGCATAGTATAGTTTCCAAGGCCCACCACCTACAAAATCAAGTCAAACAAAAGCATTTTTGTTAAATCCAGTCATGTCATGATTTGGGTGTTGCTGCAAAATGTTAAGTACAGTGTTTGTTAAATGTCAACTGCAATGCGTTTTAGAAACCTTTTTATTATTTCAAATAAAACTGTGGTGTCAGTAAAATACATCCATGCATCTTTTTTTTCAAATTATAAACTTTGGGAAAGAGGGGAAGGGGAGCAGCCAGGCCCCGTGCAGGGTGTCCTTGGTGACATCATTAGTTGACAACGCGGTCCATTACTCTTCAGCATTCTCCCCACGTACAAACATGCGTATCATTTCTGCCCGATATGCCAAAAAAAGGGACGATACCCATTTTTTCCATCCCCACTACGCACAATAAAATTATGATTGTAAAAACTGTTGATAAACCATAAAGGAAATCCCCCACACTTTTGAAAAATCCCTGGGAGAACCCTGCTCTTGTCCGGGAAGTATTACATTGTACGTTTGTTTAATTCAACAAAGTTAGTCTGTCAGTGCTCGTTTTTCAACCGATTTCAGGAGTAAATAGACAAATTCGTTGGCATGCCTGCAACAGTCATTGCAATATTCGTTGTTGAAGATTGTGACAATGGAATAAGTGTGTATCTATTCCCTGACGATCCTAATATAAGCCATATTTGGACATCTATCTATGGACATCTCTATCCATGCTATCGACTGAGAGTTCATCAGATTCCAAAGAAACAGATTGTGGAAAGACGTCTTAGCCAGCAACTTTTTCTTGTTTTTTTGGCTGAGAAAAAGACTACTTTCTCTAGCTGCCCTTTTATTTTTTTCATTTTTTATAAATATTAAAAGCCTATTGGGCCATGTTACTTTTTGTCTTTAAATAATAATAATAAAAAATTAAAAAATATATAAGCGAGACGCCCTATACTATAGTATAGGAGCCTCCATAGTTTTTACCCAGAACGGACTGCGATATATTTTTTTTCTACGGATGTTGGGGTTTGTTATGGTACACTCAGATTTATTTTAGGACCAACAATAAAGAAAACTGGAGCTTCGAAGCAACTGCCAATTTTGTACCTAGGAAAATAGACCCCAAAAGAGCAACTTTTTGAACCACAAGAGTTTGGCCTACTGGAAAAGCCTTAACTTTGCACATTTTCGGTGACGGACAAGAGCAGGAAACAGTCTGTAACTGTAAGATACGAAGTCTGAGATCGTTATACGGATAATACGGAGTTGTTTTCATCGAATGCGATGTGAGTTAGAAGGCTAAGCGTCGAAAACGTGTTTCGTCGAAAACGGGGGTTCCCACGATAATTACTATGTAAGAACTAATAATATTACCAATAATACAAAAAATATTAAACAAACAGCAGCCAAAGTGAACTTCACAGTGAAAAGTTTCCCTAATTTCAACCTGAAGGCTGAAGCAGATCTTTCCACTTCTCTAAGTCTAACACAGAAAAGGTAAAAAACTTACCATAACTTTGCACTGGGATGTCAATTCTTCGCAGGCTGATGACAAGTTAGTGTTCGGCCTAACGTTATGGGGCATTGTTGTCTTTCTTAAACCCTTCGATTTGAAAGGAAGGCATTGAATGTAGCTCCTTATTAAAATACGGGTTGCAGGGGCTGACAACATGTCCACGAAAATGATTGATCTGGGACTATCTGCAGTCTGCACTATGGATTGCACATTACACTCTGTCTCACTAGAGCCAGCTATATCCTGCAGCACGCTTGGACCAGTACAGTAGGAGCAGACGATAAGTTGCACGTTGTTGCGCAAGTTGTGGCGATTACGTGATTCACTAGAGACGAACTAAGAACTGGACACAATGAGAACTAAAGGGAACCTAAACTGCATGCATTAAAAGGAGCTTCACGCTGTTGCCGTTTAATTCTTCCATAGAGCCCTATGGATTCTTCACTGTGGCTTCCTGTATTGTATCCTCCTGGAGATTTCAGTTCACGTATAGAGTTCACAGCTGGGTTTGTAGTGAATCTGGGTAAATGTCACATGTGTAAACCGATACTGCGATATTCCTCCATGGATAGATTATGGCAACCGCAGAACGATTAACTCGTTACTCATTCGTGCAAAAATAGCTCGTTTAATCTGTCAACATTATGGCAACCGGACGTCAGCTCCTCGAAAAGGTGGCTCTTGTAACAGGTAAATTAGTTTCTATCGAATTTCCTTCAATATCGTGGACGGCCCAGTTTTCGACTGTATCCTCCAATAACCGGTTTTCGACGATATAAGGACTTTTCTTCAAACTGAACAATGTGGACGAAAGTATCACACTAAAAGAGGTCTCAGTCACTTTCTCCACACCACAGACTATTAGAATAATCATAGAGAAGGTTGATCAAGCCTGTCACTTCCGTAAGATTACCCGGTTTTGTTGACGTCCGCGGCGCACCGCGCAGTAAGCATCGTCACCTATTTTCGTCAGTGGTGTTCAGTAAGGTGTCCCAGTGTAGCCAAACGCAAAAGAAATTCTTAAATTAACTCAAAATGCTGTGTGGCACTATTAAATTCTTCCCTGTATGTTTTTTTGTGTTCATCTTTGTTTCTGTTTTTCCACACTGCTTTTAACACTTTCCTCAAATCATTCATAATTTATGCTTGAAACGTATTGGTCTTGTTGATGTCTTCTTTTGTGACGTTTAAAAAAAACTCCACAATCCTCTTTCTCACTGCTTCTTCAGTTATAACCTTTCCAAATTTCACTCAAGAGACACATTCTCCCCTTCTTGGTACTTTATCTAGCTGCTCTTTTATTTTTTTCATTTTTTTAAAAAGCCTATTGGGCCATGTTACTTTTTGTCTTTAAAGAATAATAACAAATTAATTTAAAAAAATATATAAGCGAGACGCCCTATAGGAGGCTCCATAGTTTTTACCCAGAACGGACTGCCTCAAGTTGCGTGATATATTTTTTTTCTACGGATGTTGGGGTTTGTTATGGTAAACTCAGATTTTTTTTAGGACCAACAATAAAGAAAACTGGAGCTTCGAAGCAACTGCCAATTTTGTACCTAGGAAAATAGACCCCTAAAGAGCAACTTTTTGAATCACACTAGTTTTGCCTACTGGAAAAGCCTTAAATTTCCACATTTTCGGTGACGGACAAGAGCAGGAAACCAACTGTAAGATATGAAGTCTGAGATCGTTATACGGAGTTGTTTTCATAGTGCGATGTGAGTTAGAAGGCTAAGCGTCGAAAAACGTGTAGCGTCGAAAACGGGGGTTCCCACGATATGAGTTTTCGACGCTTTTTAATTCAAGTTTCAACTTCAACGTACAAGTTAACTCACATCGCGCGATGTAAACAACTCCGTATCTAGTCCGAGTAACTTGGACCCGACAAGTCACCCTTTTTTTATCGAATTTTGAAATTTTGAGTTTCGGGTGACTGTACAGTCACCCGAAACTCAAAATTTCGAAATTCGACTACATTAACTAGTGCTGTGGCATAGGGATCAGCATGTTCAGCATAACTCAGTCATACTCATACTAGTTATAAAATACTGCTTTATTTGGCCCAAGATTTCCAGCAAATGTGGTTTACACACCAAGCACCTGTGCTCAACTGTCCATGTGGCAAAAAATGTCTCGATTTACCCCCAAAATGGGCGAAAACCTCCCGGTTTGGTTGCAAGATTAAAACGGCAGCCCCGTAACTGGCAGTCTGGTCCCCTGTACTGTAGTACGGTATAGCGGCAGCGGCTAGCTGCGAAGACGAACAGGGGACCAGACTGCCAGTTGCGGCGCTGCCGTTTGAATCTTGCGACCAAACCGGGAGGTTTTTGTCCATTTTGGGGGGGAAATCGACACATTTTCGCCACATGGACAGTTGCACACAGGTGCGTGGTATGTTAACCACATTTGCTAGAAATCTTGGGCCGAATGAAGCAGTATTTTATGAGTTATGCTGAACCTGCTGATCCCTATGCCACAGCACTAGTGAACATTACACAGAAGCCTATGGAGTATGGGAAAAAAGCATCATAGTTATCTGTGGGGTTCCGGTCGGGAGAGCAGCGGACGACGTAGAACCCCACAGTTCTGGGGGTACAGTGTAGGTCCATGGTTGGTCCCAAAAAAAATTGGATTGTACCATTAACCATGCATCAACCATGTATGTCATAACATGGGTAAAAGCTACTTGCGGTGACCGTAACCCTCATCCTCTCGAAGGTCGGAGATGAGGGTTACGATTACTGCAACTAGGTAAGCTATTAATTGAGGCTCTTTATTTTGCGTTTGGCTTCACTGACACTGGGACACCTTACTAAACACCACTGTCGAAAATAGGTCACGATGTAGTCCCACTTACTGGGCCGCTAGGAGCTCCTCTGAAACGATTTTTGTGATTATCTGTCGCACTAGCGCCCCACCGCGTCTAATATGGAAAAACGCTGATTCTCAACCAAAGGCAGTTAAAAGTGCCCGAAATCGCATCCAAAACATATTACATGAAGACTGGGTACCAGACGTGGCCTCATTGCTAAAGCGCATGGTGAGATTTTTTATCGTGGACACACGACTGGAGTTTGCAACAACGCGACATATTCGATGCCCACATCAGAGACATTTTGTCAGAATTGCGGTCCAAAAATAAATTGTAAGTACCGCTGAAGTATCACTTGTTCATCTGGACATGTGTAGATCAGGCAGGTGCTTTTATTTAATCTTTGGACGCGATTTCGGGCACTTTTGTTAAGACCTTCAGTTGAGAATCAGCGTTTTTCCATATTTGATGCGGTGGTACGCTAGTGCGACAGATAATCACAAAAATCGTTTCAGAGGAGCTCCTAGCAGTCCAGTAAGTGGGACTAGTGCACTGTAGACATCAACAAAACTGGGTAATCTTATGGAAGTGACAGGCTTGATCAACATTTTCCATGTTTATATATTCTAATAGTCTGTGGTGTGGAAAAAGTGACTGAGACCTCTTTTGGTGTGATACCTTTTGTTCACATTGGTCAGCTTGAGGAAAAGGCCTTATATTGTCGAAAACCGGTCATGCGGGGATATGTAATTATAGGCCTTAACTAGTTAAACTTAAACGTGAACAAGCCCGGACAAGACTAACCACCAGTAATGTTCGATTCATGGCACTTAGGCCAACACTTATTGTTTCGATCTGATTGACGGTATTTTCCCCTGCGTTTGAGACTTGAGTTGGTGGTGGGTCCAAGTTGGTGGTGGGTCCGAGTTGCATGGGTCTACTACGAGTTGGTAGTGTGTCCGAGCATGGAGGAATAAGGTCTGAGTTAGCAGTGGATACGAGTTAGCATGGGTCTGAGGTGGTCCAAGTTGGTCCAAGTTGTTTCTAGCTGGGTCCAAGTTGGTCTGGGTCCAGGTTGGGATGGGTCCAAATTAGTCATGGCCTCGGTCATACACACAGGTCCGTGTTGGTATTGGACTATTGGGTCCGAGTTAGTAATTTATTGGGTCTGAGTTGGTTTGGGTCCAAGTTGGTTTTGTGTCTGAGTTGACATACTGTAGGTCCGAGTTGGTCCTGGGTCCAAGACTCCGAGTTGGTATTGGTTGGAGTTGGTATGGGTCCGAATTGGTAGAGGCTCCGAGTTGGTATGGGTCCAAATTGGAAGTTGGTCCGAGTTGGTATGGGTCCAAAATGGAAGTGGGTCCAAGTTGGTATGGGTCCGAGTTGGTATGGGTCCGAGTTGGTATGGATCCGAGTTGGTATGGGTCCAAATTGGAAGTGGGTCCGAGTTGGTATGGGTCCAAATTGGAAGTGGGTCCGAGTTGGTATGGGTCCAAATTGGAAGTGGGTCCGAGTTGGTATGGGTCCAAATTGGAAGTGGGTCCGAGTTGGTATGGGTCCAAATTGGAAGTGGGTCCGAGTTGGTATGGGTCCAAATTGGAAGTGGGGCCGAGTTGGTATGGGTCCAAATTGGAAGTGGGGCCGAGTTGGTATGGGTCCAAATTGGAAGTGGGTCCGAGTTGGTATGGGTCCAAATTGGAAGTGGGTTTGAGTTGGTATGGGTCCAAATTAGAAGTGGGGCCGAGTTGGTATGGGTCCAAATTGGAAGTGGGGCCGAGTTGGTATGGGTCCAAATTGGAAGTGGGGCCGAGTTGGTATGGGTCTGGCCGTCTGGGTTTGCATCATTTTCCAAGTTGGTTGGGGTCTGAGTTGGTAGTGGGTCCGAGTTGACACGGGTCCGAGTTGGCATCATGGGGTTGGGGTCAAGTTGGTTTGGGTCCAAGGTGACCTGCTCCCAATTTACTAAAATAGGGCCCAGATCTTTGGTAGGGTAAAAGCAGGAGTATTCAATCATTTAAGAAAAGCCAAAAAAATGACTGCTATGTAGTTTTTGTATACAGCTGGTCGAATTCCCCTCCTGGTCGAAAATACCTGCACTTGCCCTACCAAAAGGCCAGTCGGGGTGAGGGGTAAAAGAAAGCAATAAGGAGAAGAACCAGTCCTGAGCATACTACATGTAGATCAGGCTCAGGAAAAAAGATTAGCGTTAATGTTAAAACTAATACTGTACACTTTATGTAAAACTAAACAAAATTTTGAATTCACCCTTTGTTTGCTGATTAGAAATAATTTAAATTTAAATAATTAAAATATTTGCTGGCGTTGAAAACTTTAAAACGATTGCATTTTAGTCTGGGCAGTGAGAAAGTGCACATGTTAGGTTAGACCTGTAAACAAGGCCCTGATCCTTAGTACCCTACAGGTCTAATGCTAGGTACCGTAAGTTGTCAGCTCAGTGTTGCTAGAGGCAAAAACGAAAGAAAGGATGACAGTGGTCAAGATAACTGAAAAATAAATTTAAAGATATACGGGCCTAAGTAATTTTTTTAGGAAAAAAAATTTCGTCCCAAAAGTTTATATAAATTATAAATAACAAAGGATAACTACTACATGACACAGACAGTGAATAAAACTTCAGTGCCTATTAATATCAAACTCATATCCAGAGGAAACTTAATTTGTACCCCTTCATGGAGCAGCAAATTTTGATGAAATTTGCTCACCACATCCTTAAAGATTGTGCCATGGGACACACAATACACGATATACATGATGTTTTAAATGCATGATATTTTAAATGCAAAGGATCTCGCACTATCCTGAAGATCCCCCAAGGTTTATAGTTTGCGCACAACACCCCACCCGACTCACCCCAGCCCACACACACAGCCCACTCACCCAGCCCACTCACCCCAGCCCACTCACCCCAGCCCACTCACCCAGCCCACTCACCCCATCCCACTCACACCAGCCCACTCACACCAGCCCACTCACCCCAGCCCACTCACCCCATCCCACTCACCCCATCCCACTCACCCCATCCCACTCACCCCAGCCCACTCACCCCATCCCACTCACCCCAGCCCACTCACCTCATCCCACTCACCCCAGCCCACTCACCCCATCCCACTCACCCAGCCCACTCACCCCATCCCACTCACACCAGCCCACTCACCCCATCCCACTCACCCCAGCCCACTCACCCCACCCGACTCACCCCAGCCCACACACACAGCCCACTCACCCAGCCCACTCACCCCAGCCCACTCACCCCAGCCCACTCACCCAGCCCACTCACCCCATCCCACTCACACCAGCCCACTCACACCAGCCCACTCACCCCAGCCCACTCACCCCATCCCACTCACCCCATCCCACTCACCCCAGCCCACTCACCCCATCCCACTCACCCCAGCCCACTCACCTCATCCCACTCACCCCAGCCCACTCACCCCATCCCACTCACCCAGCCCACTCACCCCATCCCACTCACACCAGCCCACTCACCCCATCCCACTCACCCCAGCCCACTCACCCCATCCCACTCACCCCAGCCCACTCACCCCGTCCCACTCACCCTAGCCCACTCACCTCATCCCACTCACCCCAGCCCACTCACCCCATCCCACTCACCCCAGCCCACTCACTCCAGCCCACTCACCCCATCCCACTCACCCCAGCCCACTCACCCCAGCCCACTCACCCCAGCCCACTCACCCCATCCCACTCACCCCAGCACACTCACCCCAGCCCACTCACCTCATCCCACTCACCCCAGCCCACTCACCCCATCCCACTCACCCCAGCCCACTCACCCCAGCCCACTCACTCCAGCCCACTCACTCCAGCCCACTCACCCCATCCCACTCACCCCAGCCCACTCACCCCATCCCACTCACCCCAGCCCACTCACCCCATCCCACTCACCCCAGCCCACTCACCCCATCCCACTCACCCCAGCCCACTCACCCCATCCCACTCACCCCAGCCCACTCACCCCATCCCACTCACCCCAGCCCACTCACCCCAGCCCACTCACTCCAGCCCACTCACTCCAGCCCACTCACCCCATCCCACTCACCCCAGCCCACTCACCCCATCCCACTCACCCAGCCCACTCACCCCATCCCACTCACCCCAGCCCACTCACCCCATCCCACTCACCCCATCCCACTTACCCCATTTCACTCACTCCAGCCCACTCACTCCAGCCCACTCACCCCACCCCACTCACCCCAGCCCACTCACCCCATCCCACTCACCCCACCCCACTTACCCCATTCCACTCACCCCAGCCCACTCACCCCATCCCACTCACCCCATCCCACTCACCCCATCCCACTCACCCCAGCCCACTCACCCCATCCCACTCACCCCAGCCCACTCACCCCAGCCCACTCACCCCATCCCACCCACTCCAGCCCACTCACTCCAGCCCACTCACCCCATCCCACTCACCCCAGCCCACTCACCCCAGCCCACTCACCCCAGCCCACTCACTCCAGCCCATTTACCCCATTCCACTCACCCCATCCCACTCACCCCATCCCACTCACCCCAGCCCACTCACCCCAGCCCACTCACTCCAGCCCACTCACCCCAGCCCACTCACCCCAGCCCACTCACCCCAGCCCACTCACCCCATCCGACTCACCCCATCCCACTCACCCCAGCCCACTCACCCCATCCCACTCACCCCAGCCCACTCACCCCAGCCCACTCACCCCAGCCCACTCACCCCAGCCCACTCATCCCAGCCCACTCACCCCAGCTCACTCACCCCAGCCCACTCACCCCAGCCCACTCACCCCAGCCCACTCACCCCAGCCCACTCACCCCAGCCCACTCACCCCAGCCCACTCACCCCAGCCCACTTACCCCATTCCACTTACTCCAGCCCACTCACTCCAGCCCACTCATCCCAGCTCCCTTACCCTCTAACTTTTGTGATTAATAGTTTGCGTAACTTTGCTTTACATATAGACACAGTAATAAAGGCTTTGCCATCCAATCTTCAGAGGTCTGATAAGTGATAACACAGTTCTCATAAACCATTTTCAAAATACACTTGATTGCAGGAGGAGGAAGTGGCATCGGTAGAGCTGTGTGCCAAGTCTTTGCCAGGCATGGAGCCAGTGTGGTTGCTGCAGACATTAATGTAGAGGGTGCCAAGGCAACAGTAGACAGTCTACCCACTGACACTGAATGTCGCCACCATGCTTTTGCCTTGGACGTTGCTGACAGGACAGCGGTGCAGAGTTTGGTCAAGGACCTGACTGAAATGTACCAGCAACCACTGAGTCTACTGGTGAACTCAGCTGGAATCACCAGGGACAGGTTGATGCTGAAAATGGACGAGAAGCGATTTGACGAAGTCATCGCTGTCAATTTGAAGGTGCATGTACAATATAGGTGCTAGCTCTTGATCTCAAAGGCATTGTGTTAATTGGTCAACGCTGACACTGCATACATACATGTATGTATTAACACACATGTACTCTACAGTAGTGTTTGGCGATTCCAGCATTTTTTTAATCAATTTCGATTCCATTTCGGAATTGACTCCATTATAATCGGAAAAAGTTATATCAATTTTATGCATGTTTAATAGTGGTCACATGTTTAGTAGTGACTCTCAAATTCATCAAACAAGTCATTGGTGCATACATTGATGCATTGGTTGTTGTAAGGAAGAAGGTGTAGTATTTAAGTCAAAAATTAAAGTTTATTCATCATGGAAATTGCACATAAATTACAGGAAGCTGTTTCTTAAAATCTGTATTTGCTGGTTGCAAGGCTCATTTTTGTTTTTTATTATTACTAAATTGGCCAACATAAGTGTGAAAACAAGAAACAGATAAGTACTAAAGTGCCGTTAAATTATGTCAGAGACTTTGCAATACTGGCTAGTTCAACTCCAGCACACAGTGTGGTCAGCAGTCAGAACAAATTGGCACTCATATTAGCAATAGCCTCTCCTCCGGCTTTTTTGAGGTCTTTGAATTGGTCGTTCAAAGTCACTTTTTTTTTTCCAGCACTTGCTCCGGACAGGAAGCTAGGCCTCTTTCAAAATCATCATCATCATCATCATCATCATCATCATTCCCTCGACTGGATAGTCGTCGGGGGGATCTGAGCGCAAGAGGCTGACATCTTTTGCCAGGCGGGTCTGTTGAGCACTGCTGTGAGGAGCTCAGGCATAGTCAGGTCAGTCCAGGTCTTCACTTCGTCTGACCAAGATTTTCATTGATGACCACGCCTGCGCCCACCCTCAACGGTTCTTTGCATGATGGTCTTGCCGATTCACATGACCATACCAGAATAGTTTCCTTCGCTTGACAGTGGAGAGGAGATGTTCTTGGGTGCCGACATGGCTCTCAACCTGCTGCCAGACGAATTTGTTGGTCTTGTGCTCTCGGTAAGAGATCTTCAACAGACGTCTCATGCACTTGTACTCGAAGGCCTGAATACGTCTCTCTTCTTCTGCACGTAAAGTCCAAGTCTCACATCCGTATAGGACGATGGAGACGACCAGAGACTTATACAGATGGTATTTGGTGGCGAATGACATCTTACTTTTCCACACCCTTGTCAATCTGGCAATTACTGCTGTTGCTGCGACAATCGTCGTGCGGATTTCTGTAGAGCACGAGCCATCCTTGGACAAGGTGGCCCCCAAATATTTGAAGTAGCTCACTTCTTCCAGTTGCTCGCCGTTCATGGTGATCAGGACTCGGCAGTTGAAAATTTGCTCCACAGTGCTTCGCCGGGGTAGAAATCCTGCCTGCTCTTCGGATATGATTTCCTCAGCCTTGGTCTTCAGGCGGTTGAGGATGATGCGAAGCAAGACTTTACTGGGGTGGCTGATGAGACTGATGGTTCGATGGTTCTCACATTGCCTCAGGTTACCCTTCTTTGGCAGTGGTATGACAAGGAACTGAGTCCATTCAGTCTGCCACTTCTTCTGCGCCCTGATCTGCTGGCAGAGGGTCATAAGTGCCTTGACGATTTCCTCCCCTCCACCTTTCAACAGCTCTCCCAGTACGTGGTCCACGCCTGGTGACTTTCCTGGCGTCAGTGATCGTATAGCTGCTTCTACTTCCTCTCTCAGGATTGGGGGGCTGTCAATTCCATCCTGGGGGTACTGGCTGTTTCCAAGGATCGAGGTGCCTGGCTTCACCTCGTAATTGTAGAGGCTAATGCAGTACTCAGTCCACCTCTGTAGGACTTGGTTATTATCAGTAAGAAGCTTGCTGTCTTGGTCTTCGATAGCGGCAGCTCTTGGCTGGCTTCCCTTAGTGAGTGTTTGAGGGTGTTGTAGGCTGTTTTGCTGTTGCCAGACTTCATGTTCTTCTCAATGGTGTTGCATTGCTCTTCAATCCATTCTTCCTTTGCCGCTGCCATCTTCTTTCTAACTGCTCGATGTGCCTGTTGGTACTGTGCACGGGCTTCATCGCTGGACATGCTGGAGTGTTTTTGTCTGCGAAGCTCCCGTCGCTTGTCACATAAGTCTGTATCCGTGACCCACTGCTTGATCTTCCTCCTCCGTTTGCCCAGGATCTCATCAGCTGAGGAGAGTAAAACTTCCTTGACCTTGGAGGCCATGGTGTCTACGTCGCTGTCGATCAGGTTCAGGGCTGCGAACTTGCCGCCGATGCAAGCTTGGAAAAACCTTGCCGATTGCGGGATCCTCTAGCTTTTCGAGGTCGAAGCGTATCTGGGGGAGCTGGGACTTGTGCCTGGCTGACAGCTTGAGTCTGACAGTAGTCATGACGAGATCATGATCGCTGCCAATGTCGGCGCCAGGAAAGGTCCTTGTCAGAGCCTTGTTGATGCTGGATTTGAATCGTTGTGGTGTCAGGATGCCGTCAATTTGGTTATGGACTTGACCATTGGGTGAGTGCCATGTGGTGGTTTGAGATGGCTTGTGTGGGTGGAGGGTGTTAACCCGGGGTGAGGCAGTGGCTGTTTGCAAACTCAAGTAGTCTGAGGCCGCGGTCGTTGGTCTCTCCAAGGCCAAACTTCCCAGTGGTGCCTGGCCATTGGGAGTAGGCGTCTGGGCCTACCTTGGCGTTCCAGTCTCCCTGGACAATGAGGATGTCCTTCTTGGGGGCTTGGGCGATGCTGGTGTCTAGGAGTTCATAGAACTCCTCAAGTGCTTTAACATCGTAGTCTGAGGTTGGTGCGTAGACCTGTACGATAGTGATGTTATGGGGTTTTGCTGCGACTCTGATGGTGATGAGTCTGCTGGAGATGGGGTTGCAGCTGATAACAGAGTTGAAGATCTCTTTCCTCACCATGAACGGTGTTGGTGTTTCTACTCATCTCCAGAGAACCAGATCTTGTGGCCATCGTCAGTAGAGGTTTCTTCGAAGCCAGTCCATCTGATCTCTGACAGGCCTAAGATGACCCAGCGGTAGCGCTGCATTTCGTGGGTGAGTTCGTGTAATTTGCCGCATGCGTGTAGCGTGCGAACATTTCAGGTGCCGATGGTGGTGGCCTGGGTTAGTAACTTGATAGTGTTCTTCACTCCAGTAGCATATTTAACACGTCCATCCTGGGGTGATCCGATGGGACGCGCGGTCGTTGTTGTTCCGGGACGCGACCGATCCGGCATGTTGTCATTCCTTTTTCTGCTCATGATCCTTTCTGTGGGCTTGTGAGATCTCGGCGGCGCCCATCTCCTCTCCGAGATCCTAGCTGACAGCCGCAACCACAAATAAGCCGTGGGACGCCCTCAGCTCGTCCACTTGGCCGTTCAGTCCACCTGGGAGCCTCCGCCCTGGCCGTTGACCGCTAGTGCGGTTCCTCCGCCCGATAGTGCAGTGGAAGCACGTACCCCCTCACGTAATTTAGCCCGCCAGCTGAAGCGGTTACCAGGGTGTGGCGCTTGGAGCCAGCACGTGAAAGTTGTAGGATGGATGGATGGGGACCAGTGTGCCTGATCAGTGCGCCTGATCCCAGGGTTGACCCCGAGGGGCAGCTGCCAAGCAGCAAAGGTACTACCCCTACCCAGAGCCCACTACACCCCTACCCAGAGCCCATTACACCCCTACCCTACGCAATACTGACAAAGCTTCAATTGAATCAACTTTATGGGAAGGGAATTGATTAGTTTCAGGGATATCAATTCCTCAAATGGATGGAAGTTAAAATCCAAGATTGGAATCGATTTGCCCAATTCCTGGAGTGGAATCACCCAAGCCCACATCTAGGTCCTGGCATTGATTTAACCGAACTCATGGTAACTTACTCTCAAGATTGCTGTCCTCCTTTAAGACCTTGAAAACAAAGATGTGCAGGAGCCAGGAGGCTGGGAGAAGAAATAGGAGGAGACCCAGAAAATATGGTTAGCAGAGGAGAGGAGGCTGTATGGACATTACAGCAGACTGACAGAGGAGCTCAGAGTCCACAGTCCTTCTTCAAGTACATGTACTTCAGGGTGGAGCCTGCCATGTTTGATGAATCTGTGCAGTGTGGGGCCAAGATAAGAGAAGCAGGATACCAATATCCTGATGGCGGGCAGAGTGCACACTACCCAAAATGTTGAGTTACCAGCTCTTTTCAGAGCCATAATTCTTGAAAGAGAAGACATAGACATGGTGTCACCGCAAACCTTCCACCAGGAAACCAATACAATGAAGGTGCTCCCTCTAACCCTTCCATGGCCAGTGGTGGATTTCTTGACCTTGGCTCTCGACTTCCTTGGCAGCATGACCTGACGTTAACCAGGGGACACTGTATTGCAGACAGTCGTTCCATCTTTTTTTGCAATTTGGCGGTGTTCGGAATTTCATCCAGACTCATTCGAGGGCCAAGTCTAGTGTTGAAACTGCATCTAAACTACATTTGAGTGCCAAGCAAAGGATGTTGCAAACTGCTCACTGACTAGAATGACCTGCAATACGTACATTTCAAAAGGTAGAGGGCCCGACGTTTCGATCCTAGCAGGACCTTTCTTAAAGGTCCTGCTAGGATCGAAATGTCGGGCCCTCTAACCTTTGTGATTTCTTTTACCATCAATCCCAGCAGCAATCAAGATTCATTCCGGGCACAGACATTGCAGATATTCTTGCAGGATTTGAAGTGCCTTGACATTTTGATTCATCTTCAAATTCAATCAGAATGTTTTGAGTGCTGCACAAATGCCGTAAGAAATCAGAACCAATTTTCTCTGACAACATTCCGGCTCTTTCCACCTTAAGTGTGAAAAGGGTTTGATTCTGGTTTTTATTATCAGTGTTGTCAATGTCATTGTCATGGTGAGAGATTTGGAGACCCTTCCTCTCCAAGCCCCCAAAGAACTCATGGTCTAGGACTGTGCCTGGGAACAATTTCACTAACGCTTTGCAATCATCGCAAACACCAAAATCAATCGCTAAGTCTGAAATCCATCCCAACTTGGCGATCTGTGTAACCGCTAAGTTGCGATGACTTAGGGATAAATTTTGGCATTTGCGATGATCGCAAAGCGTTAGCGAAATTGGCCCCTGGTCCCATTACTCTTCAGATCACTTGATCGTACGCAGTGCAGTGCACATGAACGTGATGCAAATTCACTGTTTTTACTCCACGTCAAACGGCCTTCAGATATATGTGAAAATACTTGATTGATCCATACATCAATACTATGGCCATTATTGTACACTACGGTAGGGCATGAACCAACACATGATCATGGGTTTAAACTGGTTGCTATGGATGCATCTGATTCATGATCCGATTGACTTCAGCATGACATCATAACTGCGATCGCGTATGAGAACCATATCAATTTTCCCACTTTTTTGCTGCCTAGATGGCCAAGGCATTCTGGCTGTGATGTTGAATCTTCACTCACCGGTCCTCTCAGAACCACACCACTCCCTAACAAGATACTTGACACGATGTACCCACAAATTACAACATATGTTGTACCAAATCAAACCTGCAAAGCTTTGAATTTTATTTAGAAACCATGGATTGTTTGATCCCCATCACACAGCAAGAACTACATCCTATATTGATTGGCTTCTTGCATATTCATTGATTTGTCTTTCCAGGGGACATTCCTTGTCACACAGGCAGTCAGCCAGGCTATGATACAGCACCGAGTCAAGAGTGGCTCTATCATCAATATATCAAGTATCATCGGAAAGGTACAGCTGCAATGCCCTCTCTGCATGACTTTATCCGACCTTTTCATAGGCATTATTCCTTCCAAATGCTTTACTTTTTCAAAGCTTTTGCTTCCCCTTTTCTGACCATTTTATTTCATAGATTTAATATTATTTTTTTTCATCAATGAGAATGTAATTCAATAAGGGTTTGCCCGAGAAATTTGGCATGAGTTTGCTGTACCGTAATTCTGACAAACTCTCTGGTTTTTGACCAGCCCAAAGTGTATTTTTACTACCAGACATTGGGGGACATCATACCATCATGTTACTGGCCTTGTGGTGCTTTCCAGTAGCACATTTGACTAACTTTATGGGGCATACCATGGTTTGCTTTCACAATGCCTTATGAAGCTTCTAGTTTGCTTTTATGTTATCGGTTTTGAGACCAATTCATGAAGAGGTTCTGCCAACTAATGCATAAACCAAGCAAAATGAAAAGTTTGATAAAAACCAAATGACGCAATAAAAATCCCATTAAACGAACTGCTGTGTTTATTTGACCAGGCAGTAATTTCAAATGACACTGCTGCCATGCATTAACCCTGAAATTTAAAAAAGGCATTATCCCTGGAAATTAAACTCTGGCAGTTATTGGTTGAATGCTTCTGGTTGGTGCCCCCACCCAGGCAAAGACTAGTTGACCATTTGGGAGGGCCACCAGCTAACATGTCAAGATAGTAAGGGGATTGCCTTAACTGTGTAGTGAGAAACAAGCTTGCTGAACCCTGGGGCAAATTCTCCCCGGGGCAAAACTGTGAGATGTGAAGATCCTAGTAGGAATTGATGTGGGGTTGAATTCGGAGGTGAAAAGATGTCATACCAGGATGGCCCCAGTTTCATGTGAATGGTTGTAACCAACTCATACATTAATCAATAATATGAAATCTGTCTGGTTTTTTTGGATCACATGTATGTTTAGTATGGAAACATTGGACAATGCAATTATGGAGCGTCTAAGGCAGGAGTAGTAGGCTTCACTAAAACAACTGCTAAAGAACTTGCAAGGTATGTGTACATGCAGTACATAAAGCCTGCTCCATTAACAGGCATTTATTAACATCAATTGTGATCACTTTCTCATACTAGCCTGTCTACGTTTTTTTTGCTCTCTATAAATATTGTTTCATAGATATAACATGATGTTTGCGTCGAGGAGAATGTAATTCAAAGAGGTTTTGCCCTTACCCGCCACTATACATTATTCGAATCCACCACACAACCTAGACCAGCTCAGTGGTCCAGTGGTTAAGACGTCCGTACTAGAATTCGGGAGTCGCGGGTTCGAATCCCGCCCGAGCTGCCTGAAATATTTTTATCAGGAACCGGGCAAAGCACCTAGCATTCAGTGTTTACCACGTCGAGTAAGGGCAAAACCTCTTTGAATGAATATTGTTGTCTGTTTCAGAAAAAAAATCTCATACAGCCGTGGTCAATCCAGGTAGAATTCAAACCTGCCTATGTACATGTAGGTTCTTAGTGTGGGTAAGATTTGTGCTCAAAATATAAGTCAACAGGTCAATGGTTCGAATCTCTCTAAAGCTTGTAAAGCGTCACAAGGATACATGAATAAATGATGCATTTATTTAATACAGGTTTTCATATTTTCAAAAGTTAACAGGTTAAAAAGACAAACTTGATGAGTGTAGAAGCTTTTTGTCAGGTGCATAACTTTTACTTGATTCAGCTAATTTTCTTGTGTTTCACTTTACTCTATGAGGTATGCTTAGAAAAGACAATACATGTGTAACTCTTCACAAAGTTGTGTATTCCCGGCTTTATGTTGTGTACAACTTGCATGCCTAAAATGCAGTCCGTTCTGCTAGGAGTGACACACAAAGTAAATCAAACAAGTTTGGATCAATTTGTGATGGTGTATTTTTTGATTCATTGTAGATATGGCATCAGATGTAATGCTATACTACCAGGTTTTATCCGCACACCAATGACAGAGGCAGTGCCAGAAGCAATCCTCAACCAGGTAAGTTAACATTTCTTCTCCATTTCTATTCCATTTCATATTAACCACTTCGCGCCAGGTGTTTTTCCAAAACCCATCGATGACTGCCATACATGTTATGGGGGTTGTTGAACAATGCATCATTTTCAAATCTCGCTAAAACAATCGGAACAATATATTTCTGTGAAATAAATCAATAAGGGTATACTATGGGTACAAGAGAGTAAAACCTGGCACAAATCAGACGTCGTTGTGGCTTTTGTCAAGAGATTATCCGTTCAAAAAAGGGCCCATTAATGGAGCGTAACGGACTTGTGTGTGTGGGTGTGTGCTTGTATGGTACTAATGATCACTGACCGCAGACTAGCCTCCACTCCAGGCAGTCAAAACTTTGAGTTGGTCGGCCCAAACCGAGCGCTATCCCTCGATCCTCCACAGTAAAAGTCCCACAATTGCACAATTACTGCTGCTAATCGTGCAATTCATGTGGCAACTTGCATCAAAAAGGGTCTTTGTACTGATTCGTATTGTTTTGTTCTAAGCTGAAAAGAGTCTTTGTTTCAAATGTGGACAATAGAGGTGCCCGGATTCGGAGGGCCCCGTCGCATAGTCAAGCCAACAAAGCTCTGATTTTGGAGGTCCTGGCGCGAAGTGGTTAAGGCTATGTTACATTCTTCCTGTTCATTTAACTTACTCAATTGTCTTTTTAACCACTTCGCGCCGGGACCTCCGAATCCAGAGCTCCTTTGGCTCGACTACGTATGCGACGGGGCTCTCTGAATCTGGGCACCACTATTTTCCACATTTTAAACAAAGACTCTTTTCAGCTTAGAACAAAGCAATACGAATCAGCATGCCACACAGCCCAACGGTCATCCGTCAGGCATTGGAATTCCAACCACATTCCTCACCGCAATCTGTACGCTCTGTTGTGGCAGACCAACTCGAAGATTTGTTTGCCTGGAGTGGAGGCTGGAGTCTGCGGTCAGGGATTGACAGTACCGTACACGCACGCACACACACAAGTCTGTTACGCTCCATTTACGACGCACAATGGGCCCTTTTTTGAACGGATAATCTCTTGACAAAAGCCACAACGACGTGCGAATTGTGCCAGGTTTTACTCTCTTGTGCCCATAGTATACCCTTATATTGATACATTGTTCAAAAACCCCATATGGCGGTCATCGGCGCTGAAAAGCCCCCGGCGCGAAGTGGTTAGTGGTTTCACAAGTATCCAAATACTTTTTCATGCCCGTTGAAGAATACTTGTTTGTAGGATCAAACATACCGGTACCGTCGATTTCCTTACATCTAGGGAAGATAAAATTGAAGCGATTACACCTGTATGGTCAACTTTTTGCTTATTTAAAATTCTTGAAAAAATGTTAATATCTTTTTATTATATAGATAAATGAGATAATTCCCCTTCAGCGACAAGGAAAACCGACAGAAATAGCTGATGCATGTTTATTTCTGGCATCAGATCAAAGCAGCTACATCACAGGTGCTGAGCTAGAAGTATCAGGTTAGAATGGGTTCTGGACATGTATATATTGTTGTCAGTGAAACAAATAAAGGAAAAACTGTCTGGGAATTTTGAAAAAATTTAAGAAAAAAAATGTGTGCTGCTGTAGCCAGGTTTACAACAGTTAGTTCCCTGCAGTCAGTTTGTCCTTTATTTGTTAGACTTGAATAGAACAAGCTGCATCTAGTTTGTGTGATCTACAAGCTGCTGTAGCCAGGTTTACAACCATTGGTTGTTTGCATCTGAATGAGAGCGGGGGTGTGATCCCTGGAGATATATGGCAGTTAATGGTTGGATTGATTCTGACTGGCGCCCCCACCCCAGCAAAGAATACTGGTGGTTGATTATTTAGGGAGGTCTCCATCTAAGGGTTGGATACATTATGTACATGTAGCTCGGATGGAAGAGCACTGGTACTGAAAACCAAAACTCTCAAGTTCAAATCCAGATCCAGTCAAACTTTTCTTTGCCATTTTTCACAATTATTTATTGTTTTTATACAGTAAAAAGTGGTTGTGATTAAGAGATACATGTACCGTATACAATAGATGATATTTCTGCTTTTATTGTTGAGTCTCTGACTGATGCCCCATCCTTGCACTGTACTCGCATGACTGTATGTCTAAGGTGGTAGTGATGGTACATGTACATTAATTTGAAGGTGTCAGCTCCATGTCATGAAATCATCTTCTCTCAAAAATGCATCCTTTATTTCCTTTCTTTGTTTTGGGTCATTTTTAAACATTAAGTTTATTAAGTGGCTGTTGTTGTGGCTGTTGTTACGGCAGTTGTCCGTGTGGTTCCCTGACTTAACAGTATTTTTCAGGATGTTTAGCTCTTGGAACCAGACTATCAGCTAATAGACTGGTTCAACCACGGACGACTGCCGTAACAACAGCCACTGCGTAAGTTTATCACTGACATACTCTCTCTGACGTACATGTGCATGTATGTCAGTGGTGATCTTACATTAAACATAGTGGTGAACTTATGAGTGTTGTTAAACATATGTTTCTCCCTTTGTGCAGGTGGGCTGGCTGTGTAAGCATCCGTCACTCTGGATTAGTGTCATTCTTGATAGCAACTGATGGTCAGCTCGGAAAGCATCACTACCATTCTGATAACATAGCAATCAGTATTAACCCTAACAGGCATTGAAACCACAATTAACCACACATGGTTTTTCCTGTGGGAGGATAAGGGCCATGCATGGTTTTTGTGGTGTCCTGTGGTATGTGAGCCTACACCCCTGTGGGCACTCTGGTAAATTGTGGTACGGTATACAGTGTGTTCTGTGCGGGAGGTGCAAAGCGTCAGGGTTAATGGAATTCTCCTGTTACCTGCAGATGAAAACCGAAGCAAGCAATTTTTGAATGGATTACATTTCTACATTTTCAAGTGACGTCCAATGAAGCACCAATCCAATTGCTGATGATCAATCAAGTTATGTTTTAGGCCAGCTATGGTAATTTTGTTTTAGTTATGACAGTCCTTTTTTTCTCGGTCAAGGTGGCAAATTTCACGAACAAAAGCAATGGGAAATGGAACGTAAAGCTTGTATAGAGAAAACAGAAAAGAAATTATTCCTATCAAATTCTATAAATGGATATTAGGTTCAGTTTTAACAGACCGCACATTAATAATTTGTCCAAAATTAGGGTGGAAAAGAAGCACTTTGGCCTGGATTTTTTTTACCTATGTTTGAAATAATTATTACATCTGCATCAATTTTGTGAAAATCCCAAAACACTGTAATTATTGTCAAATAAATGTAGAATACACAGGGAGACATTTTATCAGTCAGATCGTCTAAATTGTTGTACCGTATATTAATTTATCTGTTGTGTTCAAAAGCTTGTGGTACTACTACTGCTGGACTGGGTCCAAAATTGTGGCTCTGCTTAGTGCAGCACTCTGTGCTTACGGGACTCTACTAGCGCAGAATTCATTTCATGGTTCACGTAAGCAAGGATTTGCTTTAAGCTAGCTTTAAGAGCTAGTGCAGAATTTCTGCATTTAACGGAGGATTTTGTGTATGCAACAACAGAGGAAAATGGTCGTTGGATTCAACAACCTAAAATCCAAGAGCAACCGCAAACTCATACAAAACCCCTAGAAATATTTTCAGCGACGCGGGTTTGGGCGAGGTGTAGTATTCAACCCCTAACTTTGTAGCTTTACCTCCTTTGCCGAAAAAATAATATAAAACACAATAAACAAAATAAAATTAGCAGAGGACAGGCATTCCAGGCAGGGAAGCAATTCACGCATGCACGTAGTGAATAATATTGGCTGTGAAATACGCTTTTGTTAAGCGCCGATTCTATGCTAAAGGTAGCAGAGCCATGAAATTGGGCCCTGATATGCAAGTGCACAGATGAGATTTGAAGGTTTTCATGGAAAGAGTAGCAGAATAAATGATAGGTTTGCAGTAACACCGTGCAATTTCTCCTTTGTGAGTGTGCATGGTTCTGAAAAGAAACTGTTCTGGTTCTTTTCAGAACCACGCACAGCCATGAAAGAAATTGCATGATGTTACCGCAAACCTATCACTTAATAAGTGTACAGTAGTGTTCTGAAAAATACCTGTTGCGGGCAATGTTTGTTGTGTGCGCGATGCATGCATGTGACATGGATATTATTTTAAAAATTTTCCTGCAAATTGCCACGTGACCCAGGCTTTAGTTAGCAAAACTTGTGTTGAATACCCTGGTACAGTAGACACCAAGCACAGTGCAGCTTATCATAGTATACTTCACTGTACGCCCAGGTGCTCCAAACAATGTTCACATTATAGGAACGGTACCAGACTCAGTTGGCCGCATTGCTTTGAATGGAAGGAAAACAAGATTGTGGCAGCATCATTTGTGTGAAGGTGTATGGCTCTATTGGTGTATTTGCATCTGTCCACAGATTGGTTTTGGTGGATGGTGGCACACTCTTCAAAGTGTGTTGTAGTGAGTAATGCTGTCAGCACAGTAGTAAGCATTAGACAATAGAGTGGAATAGTTGTAGGCTCTAACTGCCTCATTGGCAGGCCATCAGTGAAGGTGCCTGGTTCCTCATAGGTCAGGTATGAACCACCTCAGCTAATTGTAATGGGATTATACATAATAAACTGAACATGAATGCATATGGTGTAACGACATTATGGCAATGTGCCCATCTTTAATATCACCTTTTCCTGACAATAGAGAGCAACAAGCTTTGTTATAATACAAGAAACCCAACTTACGCATTCTGTCCAATTGGCAGTGCTGTACAGACCTGTCCTTTGCATTCCATCTGTAAATTTGTTTTGGGATGCAGTTCTTCAATTGCTGTTTGCGTTTTACTTTGCATACAGTTCCACAAGCGACGAACTGCATCAGAAGTGCTTTTGCCATGTGAATAACTCAGTATAAACCATGTTTACTTCCCTTGTAGTGACCTGGGTCCAATTCCACACAGCCGCTTAAGCACATGAAAGTGGAAGTATGACAACTTGCGCATAAAGTAATACAACCATGTTGCAAAGTGTTCGCTAACCAAATAGAAACTCAAAAGTTAAGAAGGCCTGACATACATGATCCTAGCAGGACCTTCATAATGCCTTCAGAAAGGTCCTGCTAGAATCGAAACATTATGCCCTCTAAAATTCTCTGCTGATATTGAATGGTCCAACGTGCATCTTGTTTGCTGAGCAGAACCTTCACGTGCAATTTTGCCTGGCAAACTGTTTTATTATTTGTTTAAACAAACGATTGTTTTTGTGCTGAAAGAAAGTGTTGGTGCTTAAGTCGTTCTTTGAAATTGGCCCTAGATTGGTTTTCCATCGCATTTTATAAAACTGGCATGTGATGAATTCAAATACAATCTTGCTATCTGGTTTACAGCCTACAACCCAGCACAAACACAAACACCAAACCTGTTCATATTTGACTACATCATGAACTATCCCACAAAGTCGTAGGCGTTTGATCCGTCAATCTGACAGCAGACATTATAGTTGCTGTTTTAAAGACATCTCTTCCATTACAAATGAGCCACAATATGCGTCCAAAGTGAAAACATTATGCAACTTCAAATTGGTTATTGTTGCGGTAATTTACAAACAACACTTGATCAGGGTATTTGATTTCTTGGTTAAATGCTGGCCCTCCTATCAGAGAATCCAGACCTCATCCAAAATATGTCAAGTTGAGATCTGGCTAATCTGTGCCTCATTTGCATGTCTTTAAAATGTAAACATGTGAAACACCGAATGCAGGTACAAATGTACATATAACATATAAACATAACAAATTCAAAAGGTTTTTGGCCCTCTAGCCAGTATGTAGGCTTTACAACTTCACAAAACTAGTACAATTTACACGTGTAACATTAAAAAAAAAATACAAATAAAGTGCCCTCATTACATTTATAAAATATGAATATACACTGAAGGGTGAATGAAACTCCTTCATCAATGTTAGGGTGCAAATAATAATCCAAATATCCCACAGTACATATGAAGACAAACTTTCTGTGTATTACAAACACTCCTTGTTATAAACAAGTACAGCATGGATTTCCATAGTGTCTACAGTCAGTGTCATTGGGCAGCTACCATGGCTACTGTGTTCAAATAATGCAGTGTACTAGTAGCCACTAGCCTACACACCTACATGTACAGTAGGCACCTAAGCACATCACCTCAAGTGCACCACTTATGATATCAGATCACTGAACTCTGATCACTGAATAATTGATGTGATTACATTAGTTATCAGAATGTCACTATGCAATAATTACTACTCATTTAAGTCACAATACATGTATTTTATGTGTAGGTCGTTTCTATGGTCAAGATGATACAAAAAGTATTTTTTTGGCATTTCTTATGAAAAAATATCTTCAAATCAAAGATAAATATAAATAAAAATTTAGATTTCCAATTCGTTTTAATTGGTATCAAAAAGATTCTTTGAAAGTCGTCTTTGTATCAAATTACGTGTCCTATTGGTGACATCTGCTGTGTTCACTAGGAGGTTTATATGTCTTCCTTCACTCACTGTACCCCTCCTATATGAAAAGGCATATGGCTATCCAGGTCTGTCTACATTTCATCTATGCCAAGGCTAATGAAAGATGTATCCGTATCACTTCATCATTACATGCATGATGATTAACATTATCTATTAGTATTACAATTGACATTCACATCAAAACATGAAATGTTTGGATTCATGAAGGTCGAGAAAGTATCATTTTGAAAAGGCAAAGGCACAAAAATAAAAATATTAATGATGATTCCGGTGTCATAATCAGTATATACCTAACCTATCTGATATTAACCTGCGTAGGTCTATACACTGGACTGCATCCGTTAGTAAAGCATGTTTACATAGAGACTAGAAGCCATTTTACAGAAGCCAGGTGTCAAAACTGGAAACAGGGGCTGTGCAAAGATGGAGGAAGGAAACAGTACATGACACATTGATGTGAGTACCGTATGCCTTGGAATACAGGCTGTAGTCTATTCTTACACTATAGGAGCTATACATCTAATAGGTCCAAGTACATGTAGCATCCCTTTATACAAGTTGTGCACCTTTGTGATTGTATACAAAAGAGGTAATATCTTAAATCCACTTCAATAATATCTATTATGATCCCTTCTTTGCATGTATAAAAAGTATACTTTAAATTTCTACACCTTTCCGCCACACCACAAGTGGGAGAAATTTCATGTTTTACTTTTATTTCAATCTAAAAAATTAGGAGTGCCTGATGTTTTGATCCTAGCAGGACTTTCTCAAAGGCAGAATGACAAGGACACAAACAAATAATGAGGGGAGAGCAATAGGGACATGTATGAGAGACAAAGGACAAAGAGGATAGCTGGTAGGGTGGGATCAAAGGGAAGGGACTAGGAAGTAGAGGGGGGAGATCAAAGAGAACAAGTCAGAGAAGTGGGGAGGAACACAAAAGAAATATCATTGATAATAAAATATGCAAGGCGTTAATCATTCCCCTCTTGGATATTGCGGCCATGCGGTTGAATTGTCTGAAGACGCTTCATCCACAATTTCCCGGCTCAAACAGATGGCAGCGCAACAATGACCAAGAGATTCTACACCCAATACACTCATGTGATATACATGTAGAATGATTGAGGAGGTACATGTATCAGTGACACCCAACAGCTATGTCTGATTTTGATAGTAGACCTGTGGCTGTGTTTTTACCGTAGTTCGCCAACATTTTGAGCATTTAGTCTACCGGAGATGAGTTATATAATACTTGAGGTAATATTGCCATAGCCCATGGGTCTTGTGGGTTGTGCCAGAAGAATTTCCGTTGAAAGAATCTTTTTTCCTGTCTTGCAAACAATGCATTTCAAGGTACACTTCTGTAAATGTACCATGTTTGATAGGAGTACAAGTGCCCCAAGGGGACCTCTGCTCAGACAGTTAAGTCATGCAGGTTACAGGGGTGCCTGAAAGCCAAAACTGGTATGTCTGGAATAGCACTATAGCCAGAAAATCTGATGCATGGAGAATGTGATGGTTCTCCTTAGTAATTTTCTGGATGGGCAGAAGACATGGATGGTACTAAGGGACCAATTAGGATTATCCTTTACTTTGAATGCCAAATTTCTAGGAATGGAACAGGTTTTGGCAATGGACTTCTTCACTTAGCAACAAGTGCAGCCTCTTGCAACCAAATCTTTGGCCAACACTTGTGTATGACAGAGGAAATCTGAGTCTTCAGAACTAGCTATATCTTACACTGGTTGGCAATTGGAAGAATGGAGATATTGATGAGTGTCTGTAGGCTTAGAATGCAACTCAGTAGTTAGCAAGCTGTCATCTTTCCGATTAGTGATGTCATGGGTGAACTATTGCCGTAGATGACAAGTTGTATGCACATTTTGATAAATCCCTGGTCCCTTTAATAGACTTCAAAATGGAATACATACGAGAATAACATGATATGTATATGTAATGAACGGAAAATGTAAAAGTAATGAATTCTTAAGGAATTTAGTTGATGTTAAAGTAAGTTTGCAGTGGGATGTAAGTATTAGCATATTGACAATAAAAGAATGAAGTGGGGATGCTGCAATTTTTAAAAATCCCATGGTAACAATTATGCAACTTTCAAGGATGAACTTATCTAGAATGGCAATAAACCATTTGTTTTTTGGGGGGAGGAGGTTTACAACATTCAAGATTTCATGACTTAAGGACTAGTAAACTAGTCTGCATTGATATATCATATGAATGTGGAGTGCATGCATACTGGACTAAGAAACAAAATACCTCCTGTAGATCAAAGAATTAACACACAAATTTGCTTGATAAAAAAGATAGAATACTGAATTCACTTGCCTGTGTGAATGACTATAAAACATGTGCATTGGAATAAAGAAAAAAATAGTTATGGAAAGACAAAGCCAAATTGCAATTATCATACATGTAAATGTAAACAAAAATCCAAAATGAACATTGGTGAGATCAAATCTAAGAGCCTTGTCAAAATTAGAACTCTGAGCTTTGCTCAGGCTTTGTATTCTACATCCAACCAATAAATCCGACCGCTGTACAATTTGATAAATAGAAATTTATGAAAGCAAGTTAACATTTCAATGCTGGCTTCTCATGAAAAGACAAATATTACACAAATATTTACAGTAAACGTAGAATTGTAATTAAAGATGCAATTCTGTCATTTTTTTTTTCACAAGAAGTCACTTCATGAAGTCACATTATGCAGTTTAAATGTACCACTGCAAAAAACAAATCATTGTGCAGAATCAGACAAGATGTTGGGTCTAGTTCATTTTACATCATGCTTTAAAGAAATTCTTGTGTGCATCAGGACATGCTGTCTGAAATCTCTCCAAGGCCAGCCCTAGAATTACGAGCAAGATAATTACAATGCACAATCATATACAGTCACATACAAGTGCATATGGAAACAAATTTCATCCATATATGAAAAATGCACAGCATCTTTCCAAAATATTTCTTAGTTTTACCAAAAGGTAAGAAGGGTCCTTGATAAAGACCAACTCATCCTTGCATTCTTCACTACATTCCATCTTGTATGACATTTGTTCCTCCTTAGGAGATATACAATGTCAAAAAATACCTACATGTTTGATCTTGAAATATTCTCCAGAACATGTTTCCCATCTCCATTCAAAAGAGGCACTAGTCTAGAGATGCCAATATAGCCTTCAACCCAGCTGTGGCAAGTCAGTGCAACACTAGTCATTTGTTTTTTAATGTATCTGCTATTTATACGCAAGCTTAAAACTCACTGACAATGACTGCTGTGGTGTACTGGAGTGCAGTCCCACTGCTTCAATGCAAACCACAATCATGCTTCAGGAAGGAGGCACAGACCTTTTCCAATTTGTGCCACTTCAGTACTGCTGACATACAAGCCTTAATGATCAAACAGTGGCAAACGCTTTGCTCTACAAACACAGTGCACAGGCTGGACCAAGGTGCAACTTTCTTTAGACAAGTAGGTGTACCATACTACCATAGAGGCCCAGGCATGGTATCCCTGTGACTAGTACCAATGGCAAGTCAGGACGTGCTTCTAGGAAACTTGGCAAGTGTTACGCAGGGCTAATTACACACTCATCAGCCACTACAGGTATGCAGAACACTCTCGCTGGGGAATTATGGATCTGAAAGAATTGTCAAACACAAAAGTGAGCGAGGTGACAGCGATTAACAAATCTTTTATGAAAAGCTAAATATTCAAATAAGGAAACAGTAAAGTGTATGTAGATTATGTACAAGGGTAATGGTATGTTGTGCCATCATTAGCAATGCACAGGCTCTGCTCACAAGTACAATGCCCAAACCACAATGCTGAATTGATTAGAATAAAATCATGGCATGCAAGCAAGATGTAGGATCCAAAAAGGTCAAAGTTCATCAAGGGTCATAGATCATACTGCACATCCGTCTGGCCTAGCTGAGCTGTTGACTGTCCCTACATGTATTTCCACCATACACACATGTACAGTGTAATAATACCGTCAATATCTCAATGACCAGACCAAAGATATGTGCCATAGACCTATTCAGCTGAAGTCACCATGACACTATCTTTGTAGATACAAAATAGTGAGACAATGAAACATGCACAGCTGCGTATGCCTTGGCTCAGGCTCATATGCTATAGTCTTGTGATATTAACTTGAATCCATATGTCATTTACTCAGATATCATCATACATGTATCAAGTATGACAGCCATTCCAAATAAAACACATATTTACAACCATCTTGAGTAATGCTTCTTGCAGGAATTTCATCCACATCTGAAAATACTGGTAGCTCTGCTACCTTAAAACTCTACTACTGAACAATTTACAGTCAAGTCCCACTCATATCACTGAGGACCTTTTTTTCTTGGCCTTTCTGGGGAATAGCCTGTGCTGGCTGGTAGCCTGTGCTGGCTGGTAGCCTGCTGGCTGGTAGCCTGCTGGCTGGTAGCCTGTGCTGGCTGGTAGCCTGTGCTGGCTGGTAGCCTGTGCTGGCTGGTAGCCTGTGCTGGCGGGTAGCCTGTGCTGGCTGGTAGCCTGCTGGCTGGTAGCCTGCTGGCTGGTAGCCTGCTGGCTGGTAGCCTGCTGGCTGGTAGCCTGCTGGCTGGTAGCCTGCTGGCTGGTAGCCTGTGCTGGCTGGTAGCCTGCTGGCCGGTAGCCTGCTGGCTGGTAGCCTGTGCTGGCTGGTAGCCTGCTGGCTGGTAGCCTGGTGGCATGGCCATGTGCGCTATAGCTTGGTGTCCACATTGCTGCCTTGTGGCTCTGCCCGTGGCTCAGTTTTCTTGGGTTTCCGGCGGCTGCTGAATTTCCGACGGGGAGGCATTGGGGATGGAGTCTTGGGACCGCCAGCTGGCTTGATAATAAAACTGAGATGAAAAGCAAGAGACATACTTTCCAAGGTCATTTCAGAGGGATAACTGTAGACAGCTAACACAAGTGTGCTAACATTGTGAACAAAATAACCCATGGTGTCATTTCTTTCAAGTAATCATTGTTTTTGCATACATGTACGTATGTTTGATGCAACACATACTCGATTTTGAGGTCAACCTTTTGCACACTGCTACCTAGCTATGAAATGTAGTAAACATTTCTTCTTTTTTCTTCTTCTTATGAAAGATCTCCAAACACAAGACCTTATAAGGCCACTTGAGGTGATGGCTACAGGCAAAATAGAAGAGGAATAGACGGACAGAAAGAAACGTCAAAGGGAACGAAGAAGAGTCAAAGGGAACGAAGGTATCTATTCAAGTTCCTCTTGAACAGATCCAGTTTGTATGGAGATGGAATTACACTCTTATCCACACGCATGTTATTTGGCACCAGACAACCTCAGCTGATCATGACCAGCCTAACGGTATGTTGGTTGAGTGCCTATAGGCTTTAAACATGCACTTCCTACAAATGACAAAGGCCATTTCACTGATATGGCTGGCTAAGCATCCATTGCCAATCTCATTCATGTACAAGGGTTTCAGGACGACAGAATAAAGCCACTTGGCCTACATGTACTTACATGACATCGTCCATTTCAAGTTTCAAATCAAAGCTGGGATTGATCAAGACATAGGACAGCTTATTCCTCTTGTCACTCACTTCACTGTCTGTAAACACATAGAAAACATACACCAGAGAATAGTGTGAAATGCATTTCATTATTATAATGGTTTCATCATATCAGTGCTGGATAGTGGATACATCAGTTATGTATACAATTGCCAATATGTTTCTGAAAACGATTTTGGGTACCACAGCAAAGTCATGGCTCTGATGAGCCTCTACAAAAACATGATAACGTGTGGGCAACTGCACTGAATGCTCTTTAGTAGTACAGGTACAGGAGACATTGTCTGGTAGTATCTTAATGCGCACAGGAAAGTTGTTTGCCTATTGGAACTTGGACGTTCTTATTGTAAGTACTGCCTGGCATTGTCTGAACACTAAGTGCCTTGTAGTATGACTTTCTTGAGGAATGCACCACATCTGTATAGTTTACATTACCGGTATGTAACAATGAAAAGATAAGTTGTACTACTCAACTGTTACAGTAGGTATGTTTAAGTGGAAGGTTTGTGGTGACACCATGTGGCACTTCTCTTTGCAGAAGGAGTGTGGCTCTTTTCAGAGCCACACTCCTTTGGAAAGAGAAGTGCCACATGGTGTCACCGCAAACCTTCCACTTAGTATTTCCACCATGCAAAGCTTCAAGTCTTATATAATGTTTCCTTTGAGAAAGGTCCTACTGGGATCGAAACGTCAGTCCCTCCCAATTTTTGATATTTGCATTTGTGCATACTACTGTAAAGTAAATGTATAATGCATAAACAACACTTTCTTAAGGTAATGTACACAATTTTTGTTACAAATGTTTATAGGTAACAGGTGTATATTAGAACATAATTTCAGTTTATGAATAATAGATTTGACTGAGCACAATGTATAATATGATTATGTATGTAAAAGGTACCATATTCTTCTTGTGGCAAGTCAATCTTCTTCATCTTCATCCGAATGATGCTGGCAATCTCCTTCCTCTCTTCAGACTGGCCCAGGGAGGAGTTATCATCATCTTCAATGGTCACTGACAACTGTGCATTGGACGCAAACAGTTCAGGAAATCAATACTTCAATAATATACGCCACAATTTTGTTCTTATCCAAAAACCACAATAACTCTAAGTACCACAAGCAATACACAATCTTCCCATCTGACATTGGTTCCAAAAAATAAATGATGTTTAATAGTGAACCATTACACACCTACATGTACCATTGAAAACTGACAGTTTCTCCTCAAACTCTCTACAGTTCCTCACATTTTATAGAGGTGCTTCTAAAATGAGAATCCAGGTGACATACATGTAGGGCATGTGCCTTTTATGCAGAGTGAATGTGACAGACTAAATAGCCTCAACAAAGCTGGGACATAATCATAACAATGTCCCAACCTTCTAACCATCACACTTCTTTCAATCTTCTTAAATTTCAACAAAATTTCCATTATTTGGAAAGCAACAAAACTAATGAAGCCGAGTTAAAACGTAATTCCTTTTTGCATCTGAGTGAAAAATGAAGGTGTAATTCCTGGCGATTTATAGCAGCCCATATTTAAGTGCTTCTGACAGATGTACCCACCCCAGCAAGCTAGTTGACTATTGGAAAGGCCGCCATCTAAGGGCTGGGTAGCTCAGAGAATTGGTAGGCCTGTGTTCAGATACCGGTACAGGTAGGCCTACTGTCAAATTGTCTATCAATGATTTTCTTTAGTGATAGGGCTACAAAACATCCAATGCCTTCAGTCCTATGTATTTACACAAAGTCGACAAATTCCACTCTTACAGTCCCCTTATGAAGCTAAATAAGTGAAAAAGTTTGCAAAATAGAAGCTATTTTGGTTGGCTCGGATGTGTGTGCCATTTTCTAGAGTCCGTACCTCAGACTTGTTGTCGGACTGGCTATGGGTTCTGTACACGCCAATAGGGATCTCATGGGTAGTGGAGCAGAGCTTTTGGTAGAGTCGGCCGTAGGTTCGAATCCACATGTCCTCTGCTGTGATCCTGAGCTCACACAGGTAGCCAGACCCCGGTGCCTGGTCTAGGCCTAGGAGAAGCCGGGTGAAGCTGATCATGTAGTTCTTCACGTAGGACTGCCAAAACCAAAACAGAACACGAACATGGAGAACGAATGGCATATATCTCACATGTGCTATGCCCTTCCCTGTATGTTTTTACACTATTTAGTATATAGCCCTTTACGAATCCATGGATCAGGCTCAGGCTCAGGCTTTGTCTTTGTCTGACAAAACCTGAAAATCCAGGTTGTGGTTTATCCCTGAAAGTTTGTTGGCTTGATAGGTACAGGGTATTCACCGAGAAACTAGGACCAAATGCTTGTTTTTTTAGATGCCTGTGACATTATAACGGGTAAGAGAAATATGACAAGCCTATAAGTCCATGCATAAGCCTTCATTTCATAAACAGCCTATGTGTTTTGGCAGACAGCAAGATAAGCAACGTGCTTATTTGAAATAAAGCAATTCATTGAGAAAGGTCCTGCTAGGATTGAAACATCAGGCCCTCCTTTCGAAATCAATACTTCATAAAAAAAAATCAGTACAAGTTCTTGTTTACCTGATAGAGGAGTGTGTCCAGCATACTGGCACTGAAGACGTTGCCTGCTGAGAATGGCAGTCTAAACATGTAGGCAATGTTGGACCCTTTCTCCTTCTCTTTCTGAAAGGCAACCATAGAATAGCATTCACCATTTATGAAACAGACATGTACATGTATGACTAGGCTCAATTTCACAAAGCCTGAAGTCTTAAAATATAGTTGGCCTGACGTTTCGATCCTAGCAGGACCTTTCTCTCTGCCTTTGAGAAAGGTCCTGCTAGGATCGAAACGTCAGGCCCACTAAATTTTAAGATTAACATTTTGGTAATTTTAGTCAGTAAGCAGTTTGCAACATTTTTGTATATCACCTAAAGCCTGAAGTCCACAGTAATCTGACTTGTGAGAAATAGTCTATCAAACGTGCCATTGGTTATACAGCATTCTTAGCACTAGCCATCATCCTGCATGTCAATTATATATGTGACCCGGCACAGCATAATGAAGAATAACCCCACTTTTGAGATTTTGAGGTTTTCTAATGATGTGAGTATACCATTAGCTTTTAAAGGATATCAAAATATAATATCCTCTAATACTCAAAATTTCTGAAAATACGAAAAAAAAAGAAAATTGATTTGTAATCGAATTGTGAAGATATTTTAACTTCAGGCGTTGTTTACTGTGTTTTCAATAAACAACAAAATGTAGCTCAATAAAATCAAAATACAGAATTTTGACTGGAAAATTTCTCTGAGAATGTTTAATTTGCACATCCATGGGTATAGTTTACTGCTACCGGTATCTATAGTCTGGGCAATGGTCTTGTAAGACTGTTTTAAACCTTTGCATCTGTAAACAACAATTATGTTCGCAATATACATTGGCAGTAAACAATCAAATGCTTTCCTGACTTATGCGTCCATTACATCTTGGAAAGAATTATTCAGCCACGGAATGTTACTGCTAGTTTAAACAAAATAATACTGACGTTTCGTTCCTAGCAGGACCTTTCTCAAAGGCAGAGTGACAAGGACAAAACAGATACATGTACACGAAGGAAGGGGAAGAAAGTGAATAGGACACGGATGGTAATTTTAGTCAGTAAGAAGTTTGCAACATTTTCGTATATCAAAATAATACTGAAAAAGATAACTATGAAATTGGATAAAGTACCAATTGTTGGGATGTGTTTCTGGCCAAACCTTTAAGGGATTCAATGTATCATCCCATTCCTGCAACTATACAGTCAAGCCTGGTTCATCGACATAAACTCACTATCTTGGTTCAGTAACTTGGTCTACCATGAAAAACCTAGTCATTGTTTAATACATGTACAAGTACATGCATACTGGTTCTTAATTCTATTGTCAATGCAAAGTCAGCTTGTCACGTTACCTTTTGCTTGTCAGCCATTTTAAGTGCATATACATCCTTGGCACGGAACTGCATGAAACGCATGTTGGAGGGATGAGTCAGCTCAGTTATGATGCTCACATGTGGAAACAGCCTGTATTCAATAATGTCAAAAAAACATTACAAGTCTTAGACAAACAAAGGAAAAAAGTTAATGGTTGCTTCTGACTGGTGCCCCCACCCCAGCAAAGACTAGTTGACTATTTGGGAAGGCCACCATCTAAGGGCTGGCTGGCTCAGATGGAAGAGCACTGGTACATTAATCCAGAGGTCTCGTGTTCAAGTTCCCGTCCAGTCAAAGTTTTCTTAGCCAATTTTTAAAAATCTTAGACTAATGAGAAACTCACAACCATGCCTTTCCTTCTATTAAGCTAAAGCTAGCAGACCTTGTTACATCCATGCTATCTATCAAGCTACATAGCAGTCATAGTAAAACCCATGGGGATTTTGGACAGTGCAATCCAAAGGCAAATACCCAAGCCTAAACATAGACTGGTGAGCCACTGGTACCTGCCATGGGACCATGCATGTGTCCTATGCCTCCTGTGCCAATGACCTCCAAATCATTCAAATCAACCCAACTGTCTATCGAGGTCACTATAGGGCCATTTCCACTACGATAATAATCGCAATTTGAATCGCAATTCAAAATCCGGTGTTTTTTTGGTCGTGTCCACACAGGCCAAACAAATTACGTCGCAAAAAAACGCGAGCCAACTGCGGTCAAAGGATTGGTGTGTCCTTGAGGGTGGCCCATGCAGGGAAACGTATAAACAAGCACGGCACTTCCTGTCAGTCAGAGTGAGATCGGTGCATTGTGGGATATAAAAACCTGGTATGATTTAGTACAGCGTTCCCACACACACCGCGTCGCAAATAAATGTGATTATTTGAAAAAGTCTCACTAATAAATGAAATAATAAAAATCCCACTAATAATCGCTTTTATTGTGTTCACACATGCAACAAAAATGGAGCTTGAATCGCGATTCAAATCGCGGTCCAATTAATCATGTTTATTTGGTGTAGTGGAAACGGCCCTCATACCATCTCTGTACTTACTTGAAGAGTGTCTGCACAGCCACAATCTGGTTAGCGTCTGCCATGTAGTCCTCATCAGCAAGCTTAGAGCTCTCTTTATCAACCACCACCACAGTGTCTGCTTGAAGGATACCAGCACGCAGGACATCGTCATAACTACATCAAGTCAACCAGACAAAAAGAACATGATCAATAAGACTGACTAGAGAAAGGCAAGATCCTAAATCCTGAGGCTACTTTAACTCCCTAAACGTGGTAAACCTTAGCATCCATAAAACCAGATTTCAAGCCACAACAAACTTAAGGTGATATACAAAAATGTTGCAAACTGTGGGTGAAGCTTCTTCGGACTATTCAACCACATGGTCTCAACATCCAGGAGGGTAATGACTAACACCATGCAGCTTTCTGATAATCCTTCTTTTCTTTTTTCACTCCTCCACGCTTCTCTCTTTGATCTCCCCCCCTTCTCACTAATCCCTACCCTACATCTACATGTACTCCTTGCCCTTCCCTTTGATCTCTCCCTACCAGCTTTACTCTTTGTCCTTTGTTTCTCATCCGTGTCCTATTCACACTCTTCCCCCTTCCTTCTTGTACATGTATCTGTTTTGTCCTTGTCACTCTGCCTTTGAGAAAGGTCCTGCTAGGATCGAAACGTCGGGCCCACTAAATTTTAAGAACACAACAAACTTAGTGAACATTATGCTACTGGTAGATAATAAACTGTCTACTACTGCCTCATTATCTAAATGAATTGCCGACACAGTCTGTAATATGTTCAGGTCCTTTGATCCTTTCCATAAGTCATCCTGAAAACACTTTATACGATGCTAACTTGGAAATCAAGTTGCCCTCCAGTATGCCACCATGTGCAAAACTGGAAGGATGCAGGTCCAAATGAATCAACATAATCTTCAAGAGTAAGATGCACAGAGAATTCATCACTAACATTTGCATGTACAGTAGTGTTATGAAAAAACGATCCTTACTTTCATGGTTGATATCCAATAATAACAAATACATGTATGCCGCTGGTGCTCAAAATTCAAAAATCAATTTTTGGTTTTTAAAGTAAATAAGAGACTTACTTCTCGATAGTTCCAATCATGTAATACACCATTGGAAATGACACAATGCAGTCCAAGAATGTGGTGTCCGGTCTTTTTAAAAAAAAATGAAGAGAATCAGACATTAAAAACTTAATGCAGTTAAATCAATTCAAAGAACATACTCAATGTCAATAAACATCTGGAATATGCAGCAAGGAGAGAACTTCATCCAAACAAATGGACAGATACAAGATGGAGGTGTGGAAAGTTTACATTTGCATTACATCACTCAGAAGTTTAGAATGGGTAGCACTAACACATTTACTGTTACAGTCCTCAGTTACAAGTACAGCCCTTGATGTATGTGCATACAATGCATGTGCTTACCTCTTCTCCAGCAGTATGACAATGGGTTTGAGCGTGTGCTTGGGCCTCCAATGGGCACGCAGTGGCACCACAAAGTTGATCATTGCCAGTGCTGCATACTCAGCGGCTACAATGATGTTATTGTTGGGCCAGTTGTACTCTGCTGCATGCCGGTAACTGCAGTGCTCACAAGGCTACATTGCAAGACATACAACCCATAGGTAAATGAATGCTCAACTCAAGCAGTCCATGGATCATGGCTTGGTTGCATCCTGCTTGATTAGACATTCAAATCTGCTTCCAAGGTTTTATGAGTAAAAGCAGGCTTCCTAAACTCTGGGTAAATGGTGTAATTCAACAAGCAATAGCAGAAGCATAATACATTATGTTTGCTGATGTTGTAATAAAGTCAGACCTATCATGCTCAGCAAATTTCTTACATGAGCATGAATTTAAAAAGAATTATATTGGTACATGTAGTTATCTGAGAAAGGTTTAAAGCACCATGAGTGCAGAAACAATCTGTTGAAATCCAGGGTTTTGACAAGTTGAACAAACTTTTGTTTAGGCCACTTTTAAAGCTCACGACCTAGCTGCTGTACCTGGAACTACCAATAGAGGTCGCTATTTATGTTACACCAATGTAACATTGGGTTTTAGTAGGGGTTAGTAGGGTTTTTTGTTTATACTTTTTTTTTAATGTGTCACCTGAGGCTTCCCAGGGATTTATATAATGTGCATGTCATATAAATGTGAAATGAAAGACTTGATAACCATGGGATTCAGTGCAAGTTTGCTTGCTGAACAGTGGCAGGCCTTCACTGACAAGAACACAGACCAATGGGGAAGGAGCAGTATGCACAGCTCCACTTCCATTGATGCTTTTAGAAGACAGTAGTCCAAAACAAGTTCAATGCAAAGGTAGGATATCATGGCTACAAGACTGAAGAGGGTTACCTGGTCCAGCTCTAAGCAGCAGACTTTCTTGGGCTTAGAGAGTAGATGGCACATGGCTGGGGTATAGCCAATGTAAGGTAGGGAAGGCGGTTCTCCTTTGGTCCACCTAATTGGGGTTAAGCAAATAAAAGCATGTTAACCATGTACATTAACGTGGTACAGTGGGGTATAGCCTCTATGTGGTAGACTGAGGCACACTGTAGCCTCTATGTGGTAGAGTGAGGCATAGCCTCTACATGTATGTGGTAAAGTGAGGAATAACCTCTATGTGGTAGAACGAGGCATAGACTCTACATGTATGTGGTAGAATGGGCCATACTGTAGCCTCTATGTGGTAGAGTGAATAAGGCATAGCCGAAGATCTTCATGTATGTGGTAGACCAAGGCATAGCCTCTACATGTATGTGGTAAACTGAGGCATAGCCTCTACATGAATGTGGTAGAATGAGGAATAACCTCTATGTGGTAGACTGAGGCATAGCCTCTACATGAATGTGGTAAAATGAGGAATAACCTCTATGTGGTAGACCGAGGCATAGCCTCTACATATATGTGGTAGAGTGAGGAATAGTCTCTTATGTGGTAGAGTGAGGAATAGTCTCTATGTGGTAGACTGAGGCATATACTTTACATGTATGTGGTAGAGTGTGGAATGGCCTCTATGTGGTAGAGTGAGGAATAGTCTCTATACTGAGGTATACTGAGGTATACTGAGGTATACTGAGGTATACTGAGGCATAGCCTTCATGTGGCACATCAAGGTACACAAACTGATCTATTTCAGATACCCAATTTTATATTAGTTCTAAGTTAGTTCTAATTCTAAGTTAGTTTTTAGTTTGTGACAGTACTACATGTTCTACTGATTCACATTTTAAGGATTATCGGGATGACATAATATACAACTTCGTCAGGGTTAACTTTTGAGAATACTTACCTAAAACTTACAAAACAAATTTTCATTAACATTTCTTGTTAATGCTGATGTGATCAACATCATAAGATGATTCAGATCACATACATACTATCCTTTAGTGCTCTAATTTTGATATGCATGCATATTTATTTCAATTGCCTTGACTATCTACTTCCTTGCTTCAGGTTGGTGTAAAGCATGTGATTAGGGATAGGCAAGTGCACAGCCGTGTATGAATAATAGTGTGGCTAAATACGGCTCTTTGATGTCAAGCAAGCCTTTCAGAAATGGTGCATTATCAAGGACAGTGTCTTGTGCATCACTGCAGGATATTATGACATACGTACCATGTACTAACAGCAGCAAAGAGCTTTTCAAATGTACAGACAACATAGTGTGTGTATGCTGAACATAGTACAGCTAAGTGCTCAATTGATCATTTCAAAAGGGAATGAAATTATTCTGACTACCTTATGAACCTATCTATGGGATCTCCAAAATATCTGAATATTAAGAGATGAATAAGGAATGATTGCTATAAAGATTGCCTTGTGGTGACTTGTGGAAATGAAGCAAGTGTATGCACCTGAAGAAAGAACAACAGTTGAAATATCCTGAGAATGTCAACATTCTTGTAAATGTTGATGTAATTTTAATGCAAAAAAGAGGGATAGTTGTGTATATTTTTGAGATATTTTAAAATTAGTATAAGGATTAGGACACTGTACATGTATTAACAATACAGGTACATATACATGTAATAGAAATCCAGTTATGAATTAGTATGCATAGAATAAGACTCAAGAAGATTCAAAATGAAATCAAATAATTTTAAAAAAAAGACATTCAATGGTCATATAATTGGGGTACTTCCCAAAGAGCTGAATTTGAATAAATCAAATCAAAAAGGAAGGAAAATAACGTGTGCATTTGCGGAAAGGGGGAAAAAGGCGGGTGTTTGCTGTGTTATCTGCCTGCAGCTGAGATGTTGAGAAGCTGCTATTTAAATGGTGGGGAAATATATGATTAAGAAATGGTTGCAATTGGTAGTCATGACAATAGAACACAGAACTACAAGACAAGTTCACACTGTGTGCATTCAAAACTGGACTGGTGTAGCACTCTCCAGGTACTTTGAGCGTTGCTTAGCCATTCTGGTTTTGGGGCTCTCGCAAATGTTTGAGGGCCAGAAATTGACAAAGAAATTGCATTGAATGGAATCCTACCGGTACGTCCCTGAGAATGCTATGCATGTACCGGTACATAAATGCCTATCAGGAAGGAAATGTCCATCCATTCAACAGTGCGTTGACTTTTTCATTTCTATACTTCTCTTGAACAAGGACCCTTTTCTAGGGAAATTGTTATGCTCAACCAATCCAATTAAACTAATTCTACTACAGTGTATGTATGTATGTATTAGTCAGGGTCTATTATCTTCTCAAAGTATGCCTTGAAACAATAGCCCACACAGCCCAAGTCAACATCCATTCTTCTTGATCAATTTCAACTCCATAAAAAGCAAATCTTTAGAGGACCCGACATTCTCAGGATGTATGTGGACTCTGCCTTTGAGAACTGTCTTGCTTTTAAATAATCAAAGGCCTTCTAAAGATGGGAGACTGCATTTCAGTCAGTAAGCAGTTTGCAAGATTTTTGTATTAGGAAAAGCAAAACGTTTGATTCAGTTTAGTCTAGACACCAGACGCACTTCACTGCCATGATAGGAAGCCTGCCCGATGGTTTGACTAGCACAAGACGCTGAATAGCTGCAACTATCTCTCCAGATTCCAGAAGCGGGCAAAACCCACCAATGATGATTGCCAATGTTCAGTAAGACTACTGTGGGTAGTGTGTTACCCCAGACAGGCATGCTTTGTAGTGATAACAGAGCCTAGGCATTAGAGCACGACCACAGCAACGACCCCTTACACTCCTTCACTGCTCATGCTGACTTCCAATTGGGGGCTGGTGGGTATGCATTGGGAGGGAATGGAACAGCCGGGGATGATGCAAAGTTGCAAAACATTAGTAAATCAAAAAGCATCATTCTTGGCAGCATGGAGGAGAGATACCGGTACAGTAATAGTGGGTGCTATATTAAGAAGGTCTCTTACATTCTTACTCCACTCATGCTGGCTAGTAGCTGATCACTGATTCGTATGCACAGGAAATGGAATCACCCATTAACAAAGTGCATGTACATATGCAAACTCTTACTTTTTCAATTAACCAAGGAATTAAACTGCCCATTTTTCTGTTAAAAAGGCCACAGTGATATGCAAAATAAATGGAATGACAAACTGTAATGTTATACAATCGTATTATTGGTAATGGTTAGTGTAGGGATTCCTGTCCATGTATTAGGAAATGCCAACGTGATCTCATCAATCCAATGTCTTCAACAGGCAGAGAAACTACGCCCAACCTGATGAAACCTGACTGCTGTGACGCATGCAATGAGATTGTGCAACCAAACCTTAGCACACAGCCTAAGGTGACAAAATTGCAAAGTGGCATTAGGGATTGGTGTCAATTTTATAATATTATCGCATAGCATTTACATGATTAGAATCTAGATGGACCAGTTTGTGATAGTCAATCCTGCTGTCATAACCTTTTCTGACAACACACTTTGTAGTATAGAAGCAGTTGTGACAGAATAAGAGCTAAATATAGGAGGGTTTGCAGTGACACCATGTATAAGGTCTCTTAAAGAAGAGGTACATGTATGGTTCTGAAAAGAACCACACCTCTTCTTTAAGACCTTCTTATTATACATGGTGTCATCACAAACCCTCCTATATTATTTCACTCACCATGCAAAGCCTTAAGTCTTAATTTATAAGAGCTAAAAGTAACACTTTTGCTTTTAGAAGAAAAACAAATGTATACACTGAATGTCATTGAAGTACATAGTGAAACATGGGAGGTAAGTAACCCAATTCAATTTAGTCTCATGATATGGCAAACATCAGTGACAATTAGGTTTCAGGTAGTTTATAATCCCTAGAAAATTCTAACAAGTCACTTTGCTGGAAAATCTGTACATAACATGCACAGCAATATCACGTTTTAGCGTTTCACATTTGCAAGCACTCATCTGATTCAATTCCAGCGAGAATGTTTCCATGCATTAGCAAGTTTGGGCCAAAAACATTCTAGGTTCCTTGGAACATCAACATGAATGATTCAGCCATTAAATTGATTCATTTTCTTTTTTTTTTAAGATTTCAAGTAGCTCAATATTGGACAAAAGATGAAACATGGGTGAAGATAAATGAGGTTCTCGTACACTAATCGCAGTCTACATTTTAGGTCTATAGGTTTATACATCAAAGTGAATACCTGTTTCATCTACTGTTATGTCTTATCACTATGAACATTTAAACCGTGAAAAAGGGGTGAAAATATCATTTTGCCGTGAAACTAAAAAGACACTGTGATTTCACAGTTCATTTTACAGTGAATTCACTGTGAAAATAATCACCTCTCTGACCTGATAAGGCCATCTTCAGGTCACTAAAAAGACCATGAAAAAAACATGAATATCTAGGGTGGCAAGCTCCAGCCATGAGGGATGGCTAATTTAATTACCAGTAGGGACCACAAGCCCCCATAGAGGTACTGTATGGTGTCCTTGTAACTGTCACTCCCAGATAATTCTAGCCATTTACCACCGGGAATGGTGAAAACACCGTGAAAATGACTTGGCTAAATGTGTGCCATGAAATAGGGGTGAAAAGATGGTGAATTTTCTTTTCACGGCTAAATGTCATTTTCACCCTATTTTCACGGTTTAGATGTTCATAGTGTATGAAGTATCCATTAAGGCAATCATTTTGCAAAGAAATGAACAAACCCTCAAATTTGCCGGTTCAGGCTCGGATGGAACTTACGGATCTTCCTCGTCCCATAGCTGCACATCCTCTGTGTCAACCAGATCCACTTGCTTCTGGGCATGCAATGGCTTCTCATCTCTCAGCTGCTCATCCTCTGGGTCTGAGGACATGGTCTCCAGGACAGGCATGATGGAGGGGCGTCGGCCACTGCGCACATTGGACGGCAGGAGGAACCCGTTGTCCCCGCCTCCGGAGCCTCCTTCCTCGCCAGCGGGAGGCATGAGGTGGTTGCGGTCCAGCCCCGAGGTGGTGGCTAGCTCCAGCGAGGTCCGGCCTGAGCGGGAATGGATCGGAGAGGAATGCAGGAGAAAAGGGTAGGCTGTGTGCGTGGGGGGAGGTGGAGATGATGGCAATGACCATGGTGACCAGGAGAATGATGATGGATGGTGGTTTTGGTCAGATGTGGAGATGTGGCAGAGAGAGAGACAGACAAATGGAAGTAAAGGGGTGACAATGCTTGCACTGCAGGCTGAGTCTGCCTATCAATGAATATAATCACATGCAGGAATCACCCCAGATATTCTATAACACTTGAAGGTTTGCATGGTGGAAGTACTAAGTGGAAGGTTTGTGGTGACATCATGTAACGCATCTCTGTTGAGACTGACTGTAGCTCTGAAAAGAGCTGGTAACTTAACAATTTGGGCAGTATGTTTTTGTTGTTGTCAGGAATCAAGATATTCTAGTCTAAAGTCTTGTACATTTTGTGAGACATACTGTACAAACATTAAACAGACTACTATTTGACTGCTGTTATCCCATGACAAAATGTCTCTTCATGTCAGAATACAGCCAGACAACACTGGCCTGTTCAGACCACGATATTATGCCTTTGAGAGAATCAACAACAGAGTGTTCCTGCAATCACCCACCAATGGTTAATCATGCTTTAGCCCAAAAGAGGTAGACCCTAACCTTTCTTTACGCCCCTTGCCAACTGGGTACAGTTCTACATTTGACCCAATGCCTCCAGTTATGCCACTGGACTGGGCTTAGAAAACCATCTCATCGATTGGATTCCATACATACACATGCAGACAAATCTTCAGTCAAAGATTGCAAGGCACACATGCAATGATCCTGCTCAGCGTTAGTATGTTACAGTGATATCAACCATTCAAATCAAGTAAAGGTTGCATCATTTGAAATTAACAAAAAGTCTGCCTTTGAGAAAGGTCCTGCTAGGATCGAAACGTCTGCCCACTAATTTTTTAGATTTTCATTTTGGTTATTTTAGTCAGTAATTCAGTTTGCAACAATTTTGTATATCACAAAAAGTCAATCTAACGAATAAATCCACATAAAATAGCTACCTTTCCTGATAAATACGGATTCAGAATTTTTTCTCATACAGTTACTAATTTACAGTTTGAGGAACAATGTTTTGGAATAAAACTCTTCAAATAGAAAACCATAGATTCCGTTACAACAAACATTTCTTGCAGAAAAAAAAAAAATTGAAAACATATGGAAGAATTTGTTTCCCTTTGATGCATCATCAGACCAGAAATGTCTTCCTCACAATGGGACTTGCAGTCGATTTCATCAAACCCATCGTAACTTACGATACATCACAAGACAAAGAGCGATGCACAGAAACCATACGGCCTATCACAACTATCCATCATAAGTTGAGTTACGATGCATTGTAAGGCTTTGTGAAATCCCCCCCCTGGTATATTTGTACCCAAACAAGTTTTCTGTTGCTTGAAATAGATGGAAAGCTGGTGTGGCAATGAGGAACATGAAGGCCTTTGCTACATGCACAAGAGATGCTGAAAGGGGGCAGTCAGTGGGTATGGATAATGGTCAGAGATATTAAAATCAGACACAGCTCTATTACATAGCATGGGCACCCGAGTACCAGGAGTCTATCTTCCCTTGGTACTCATTGCTCACATTCCCTTACCTTCCTAAATCCTCAGAAATCCTCTGGGCTAAAGCAAAGGACTTCAGAGGATTGAGGCTGAATAGGTTATGAAGGTTCCAATGATTGCAGAGGATTGAGGCTGAATAGGTTGTGAAGTTTGGAAGGATTTCTGAGGATTGAGACTGAATGGGCAAACTACTGGAGAAGGATTTGGGAGGATTTAGGCTGCATTGGGTTCGACTGAAATGAGGATTTCAGAGGATTGATTCTCAAACTGCATTGGGGTCTGTAGTTATGCTTGGTTCCAAACCACACATTTATAGTCATCCCATGGGCAAACTCACCCACGAGCTGCTGGCCATTCCAATTCCCTGGCTATGAGGATTTCAGAGGATTGAGGCAGTGGGCACCACAGTTTTTGTGTACGGTGGCAAATTTCAGAGGATTTCAGAGGATTGAGGCTGGTAGCCCAAATTTCATACTCAAAATCAGAGGATTTCAAAGGATTCAGGTAGGTTCCTAGCAAAAAGGGTCTAGGACATTAGGGTTTTAATGTGCATACAATATGAGGAAGAGGGAGTGGAGAGAGAATTAAGGAGGTTCCTACCAGCTGACTCTCTGCCTTCAGGGGTCAGGAAGCTATCGGCTGCCTTGGCTGGACTTGCTGCAGCTGATGGTGGTGGGGAGCCGGCCTTACCACCGATGTGATGCAACTCCAAGGCCAAGGTGCCCACGCTGGCAATGGCACTCTCTATCTTGCTCATGCCTCCGTTGTCAGGAGGGAAGTAGTTGGTGGACTTGTTACTGTCCCCTTTATCCTTCTCCCGATCCTCCCTCGGGTGCCTCAGGACAAAGGCCGAATTCTCCTCCTTGGTAATGTTCAGGTAGAAGCAAGTATCTGTGGCTCGCATTGTATGCCTGGGGCCTGGATTCAGCTGGATGCTAGCAGTCTCATCAAGCTTCTGAATGCCAATCAATGATACGCCATACCTGCACACAATCAAGGTATGACAGGATTGAATGCACCTTCCAATTGCATGACGTAGCAACATCATTCCTTGACTAAAGCAAGACAGTAAGGGGCAAGTTTGATGGAGCACAGTCAAAAGCATGTTGTGTACTGCAGTTCATGCCTGAATGACTGTAGTTATATCCAGGGATGAATAAAGTGGGAAATTTCAATAGCTAGTTTGATTAATCATCCAAGTGAATGTACAATTTTGACCATTCCAAATTGAAGTAAGTTAAGCCCAAAATGCTGCCAATTTAGGTCTCATATCTAGTCTTATAATGTCTGTAATAACTTAAGAGTTCACATAAACTCATGGCTTAATTAAGTGTCATATTGTGCATATGAAGTAATCTGCTAGTCCTGTCAAATTGTCTCAGCAATGTTCACTCATTCATATTGTGTGTTCCCCGTGATCGTGATTGTCTGATCTACCCATTTTTAAGAGAACTTTTAAAAATGGCAAAGAAACCGTTGCCTGGACGGGGAACCTCTGGTTTTGCATACCAGCGCTTACCATCTGAGCTGACTGGTGCCTCTGCCCCTGACTACTGCAGTTGACTATGGAAGGCCACCATTTGAGGGTTGGATAGCTCAGATGGTAAGAGTGCTGGTAAGGAAACCAGTGGTCTAGGGTTCAAGACCCCGTCCAGTCCATTTTCTTTGCCATTTTATAAAATTGTTTGAAAGTTCCCCGTCAGTTTTTCCTTTATTTGTTTGACATTTCTAAGAGAAATATCAATTGTACATAAATCAGAGAAGAAATGAAGAAACTCCATATATGGCTAAGAGGGTGGATTATTCAGAAGATCCCAACCTAAGGGCTGGTGGTATAGCTCAGGTGGTAGAGCACTTGTACGTAAAGCCAAAACTCTGGGAACAAATCTCAGCCCAGCCAAATGTCTTAACCACTTCGCGCCAGGAGGTTTTCAGCGCCGATGACTGCCATACGGGGGGTTTTGAACAATGCATCATTTTCAAATCTCGCTAAAACAATTGGAACAATATATTTCTGTGAAATACATTGATAAGGGTATACTATGGGTACAAGAGAGTAAAATCTGGCACAATTCGGACGTCGTTGTGGCTTTTGTCAAGAGATTATCCGTTCGGACTTGTGCGTGTGTGTGCATGTACGGTGCTGTCAATCCCTGACGGCAGACTCCAGCCTCCACTCCAGGCAGTCAAATCTTCGAGTTGGTCGGCCACAACCGAGCGTACAGATTACGCTAAAGAATGCTGGGGGAATTCCAATGCCAGACCGACGACCGTTGGGCTGTGTGGCATGCAAAGACAATGTCCCCCGTGTGCTTTCAGCGGCAGCGCGGTATCCCTCGATCCTCCACAGTAAAAGTCCCACAATTGCACAATATTACTGCTACTAATCTTGCAATTCATGTGGCAACTTGCGTCAAAAAGGATCTTTGTACTGATTCGTATTGCTTTGTTCTAAGCTGGAAAGAGTCTTTGTTTAGAATGTGGACAATAGTGGTGCCCGGATTAGGAGGGCCCCGTCGAATAGTCAAACCAACAGAGCTCCGATTTTGGAGGTCCCGTCGCGAAGTGGTTAAGAGAAATCAATTGTACACAAGAGAGTTTAATTCCTGGATGATATTAACAGCTCCTGACCAGCACCCCCATATGGCAAAGAGAATGGATTACATAGGAGAGCCCAACCTAAGGTCTGGATAGCTCAGGTGGTAGAGCAAATCTCAGCCAAGTCAAATGTCTTTACCTCCTTATTTAATGCATTCAGCATTCATGGATGTTAGGTTTTTCTTTCGATTCATTTTCCTTTCTTGGTCTAGCACCATGGTTGCCTCAATGGCCTGATACAAACGCATGTCCTCCCCTCTTCAGGGAAGCTGTGTTTCAATGGACCTACTTTTTGTGTGCGTGGAATGAGGCATAGGTGAAGCTCTTGCCCTCATACTCTCCAAAGAATCTGCTGTCTCCCAGCTTGATGTGGTAGACCTCATTGCCTGAGCACCTGCCGTAGGTGCGCTGCCATTGGGAAGTGGAGTCACAACCCTCCCTGTCATGAGAACAACACAAGTTACAGCAACTGCAGATCTGACACTGCGTTTACACTTAATCCCGCAATAGAGGATCAGATCCTGTGGTTGCAATCAGCGAGAGGGATGAGATCCCTGCCACATTTACACTCAATCCTGATCCCACGTGGCATCAATGAAGCACTGCAACCTCTGGGCAAAGGTTATGTGCACTGCTCACTGATCATGCGCACTGGAGCACAACGGCAGCCAATACGCGAGAAACTAGACTATGCATACTGTACTGATGTACTCTCGTTGTCAGTGTCAGACTGTAAGTGGTTACGTCAGCTTATGGGATCTGATCCGGATCTGATCCCTTGTTGCGTTTACACTTGCAAATTGCAGGATCTGAACCGGGTCTGATCCTTCCCGAGAGGAGGATCAGATCCCGGGATCAGGATCTGATCCTGCGTTGCGTTTACACACGGTTTTGATCCGGATCTGATCCTCCTTGCGGGATCATGTGTAAACGCAGTGCAAGGCTTTTAAAAAAAGATATCAAGCTGCCAGCAAGTACGCCATGGCTACGTTCAGACAGCAAGTTTATTTAAAACCAATCGAGTTAAAACACTTTCTAACCACAGGGGGCAATTTAAAACTCTGTGCGTTCATACAGCGTACTACAGCAAGTAGTTAAAACCGGTTCGGTTTTATTTTCGGATTTAAAAGCTCACGCACTCTGCCCCACATCCAGTGTGGACTTCCGCCTATGCATAAAGCACGCACTACACGCACACATCGTGCACATACACATTGCGCATAATTACCTATTACACAAGCTGTGCAGCCTGACAGGTCAACATCACTGCCTAAAACTGGATGTTGAACATCATTTTAGTTGATAAACTGGATCGGTTTTAGTTCTAAACACTCCTCTCGGGCAGTTTCAAATTTGCATTTTAGTGGCGAGTTAAACTGGATCTGTTTTTAATCTAAAACGGTGTTGGAGCGTTCAGACACACTTTTTTTTACACCAATTGGGTTAAAACGGTAATTTTAGCAAATTCAAAATGCTGTCTGAATGTACCCAAAGTGACAATAGCAGCTGACAAATGCAATAAGCATCAAGGCTGATATCGCTGCTTCTACCCTGTGGGGGCTTTCAGCAATTCTAAGCATATTCTTCAGCATTGACAGCTCATTAAATGTGACACATGGTTGCTGACATCTGTGACTGATACCAGCATTAATGCGGATTGGTTTATTCAACCACTTTTACGACCGGTCCTGTGTTGGTCAATGTACTTATTTCGCATGTTCATTTAACGAGGCATGGAGCCATGATCGACAAAACAATGCCCAGAGCTCACAGCCAGGCTTCATCTCAACAGCTGAAAAACAGAATGCTTCTAAATTTGGAACGCCGTCCCTTTATTTCAAATTGAATAAGCTAGTAATGTCCAAGCTGTAACCATCGACTCATGTTTTGATGCATTTTTACTTTCAAAATATTCGACATGGAGTCCCTGTTTTGAAGCCAGGGATTAGAGGCATTGTTTTGAAGAAGCCCATGGGTCATTGTACTTACTGCCCCCTGGATGTGTGGATGAGTAAGGTGACGAATGTAGAGGTGCCAGGACACAGGCAGTTGTTGGCTAGCAAGGCATACTTGTATTCATCTTCACAAACCACATGATCTAGAAAATATTGAATGAATCAGAACAGGGCAATCAAATACCGGAGTCAAGTATTTAGAAAGATTTAGATTTAGAGACCCAAAATTGGTAATATTACTTAAGCTTCATCGTGATTTTAAATTTTCAACAGAACTTAGCCATCCCAACTTGAGGCCAATGATATTTCACTAACCTCAATCATAACAAGCTGCACAAATGATGAACGATCAGAAAACACATTATGCAAAGTTGTTTGCTTTCCGGTATACATATATGTTTCAGGTTTATACGAAACAAAATGGAAAGCTGCCGCACAGAAAACAGCTCAAGAGAACTATAATTACCAAGAATGAACATCTGTGGATGTTTTCTGATCTTCCCAATGTTGTATCGGGCCTTTAACCAATGACTGTAGCCGATGAGTTTCCATCATTTAATGCAAGCTACTAACTTCAAATTAAGCATTACTACACAGCAGTTAATTGACCCTTTTACACTGTGCATCAAATTGCGTTTGCTTGCACTCAAATAATTGAAAAGCAAATTGAGCCATTAGATGCACAGGCAAATAGTCAGGTGCCTTTTCTATAACAAGGATGTTGGTGCTGACTAGCTATAGCACGGTAGCACTGGGCAAAAAATTTCAATGTCTATGCACCTTTCAAAAAGGAAATGTAATATCATTGTTGCAAATCACAGCATCAGAACATAGGATAGTTTAAAAACTCCAGCATACTGAAAAACAGGCTGAGAGGAGATTACCTGCAAAATGGACGTGGAACTTGTTCTCCGGTTTCAGGATCTGCACATAGAGAGGAATGTTGGGGGCAAAGTCCTTGACAGACCATGTCCTCAGGATGGTCTGCTGGTCCTGCAACAAGATCAGAAACAAGTATTACAACTCCTGCACTAGACGATTCATGAGGATTTACATGCTAGTAAAAGATAACTGCCAGTAGGCAGACACATATAGTACACAGACGATAGAACAGACTTGATCCACATGAAGACTTACAACTCATAAAGAAGTATGACAATAATGACAGTATTTGAAGTTCACAATACAACTTGAAGGTCCTATACCTTGGCAAGCTGTAACCCTACCTGGGGCTACTGGACTTACACACATGCAGACATTTAATTACTGCCTTTGTGATATTAAGTTTGGCTACATTATTCAGATACTACACAATGATCTGGAAGCATTCACTTCTTTATGATATCCACTCTATGTAGTTCATACATCAACACTCGTGTAATTATGTATAGGCCTATACGTAATTACTGTGTTTCATTGCACTATTTGAATCATTGCTTGCAAAATTTGGTTCACTTAGTGAAAACATTGCAATGTCCTGAAGCAGAAAGTTGAGTAAAACTGAGATGTGGAATCATGTGTTTCTTTTGGGGCTACTAGTTTCAGAAACTAAAATGAAGCAATATCCAAATCACAGGGAGACAGAAAAAAATTGCTTTTTTGCTGTACTATAAAAATGTTTTCTAAATAAATGCTAAAAGTACATGTATACACAAGATATACCATTTTTCATTCATAAGGCTTTGCACTCAGGCTACTCACTAAAATGTCATCACATGGACATTACCCAGGTAATGTACAAAAGATACAGTAGCAGCCACGTTGTCTTGGGGACTGTGAACCTTCCACAGACCAAATTTGGCTGTTTTGAATTATATCTATTTGTTGTCGTCAAACTGACATCAATTCAAATAGACCGTGCGATATCATGGGCACTCATTAATATCTATATGCAAGAACAGGATTTTGAGGCTAACAGATCTAACAAAGACTGTACACATGTCATGAACAGTACAAATAGATTCTATTCAAAAGGGATACTTCCAGCCATTGTAAAATTTGGTTCTATGTTTAATCACAAAGTAATGAATGTCAAGTTTGCTGAAATAGGAGGACAGATCTATTTTCTAATAACTATTTTCTACAAAAACAGCAAGAACAAATTGGATCAAACAAAGGCAACGACCATAGGAGTAAGGAAGATTAGTACAAAAATGTAGCAGGGCAATGAAGAACCATCATTATCCTTTAGATGGAACAGCAATAATTCACTCACTGTATTGATTAGACATCGCACTACTGAATGTAGCTAGTTCCAGATTGCTTACAAGGCATTTGTATTCAAACACAAGCTCTATCCACTATTTGCTGCATTGTACCCATAGATTATGCACATCTAAAATGAATCAAGCTTTACTTAGAGGAATTGATACTTGAAATAATGTCATCAGGGACCGATTTCACTAACGCTTTGCGATCATCGCAAACGCCAAAATCGAACGCCAAGTCTGAAATCCATCGCACACCGATCACTAAAGTGGCGATGGATTTCAGACTTAGCGATCGATTTTGGCGTTTGCGATGATCGCGAAGGGTTAGTGACATTGGCCCCAGAATACTTTGGCAGGAGAAACCTACAGAAACCCTTGCAACAATAGGAACGGCGTAAAAAAGCTCAGCATAGGCCGTGACAAAACCATGGCTTTGCTATGGCTGTGGCTCAGTGCTCTGCCATCCAACAGCGGAATAACAGTGGTGGCTTTCCTTCAGGTTAGAGTATTGCTTCTTCATTCAAAACAGTGTCTGAAAGCTGCAACCAAACGGCTGGGTATGATTAGAAAGAATTCCAGTTTCAAATGGATGTCAGAAGTGGATCTTTGAAGCAGCTAGAGCCACAGCCTTAGCCTTGGTTTCATGGACAGAAACATGTACATGTACATGGTAAATGCCAGAAGCTTGGAGCACTACACAAAACCAATCAACACAACCAAGTTATTGCATTGGGGATACTCTATTGTATTGAATGGTCAATGGTCTGGACATTATTGTAGCCTGCACGATCAAAGTGTGCAATGAAAAAAAAAAAAAACGGGGAAAAAAGGGGGAATATTACAAAAAAGAGAATTATATAAAGAGAGATAAAACGCAGAGTGGTATGCAAATAAGAATGTGCTAAACAAAAATGTGCAAACAAGAAAAAGGAATAATGTGCATCAATGTCACAACTAAGAAGAGATTATCAATTTAAAGAGGAAAAGAAAAAAAACAATGCTATTACGACAATGTCTCTCAGGTCTGGCATTGGGGTCAATGATTTCATGGATCTGGCCGGGATCTGTAGCCATGTGACTGAATGAATTTAGCCCTGTATTAGCAGCACAGAGATCTGGTCATGGATATAAAGTCATCCATGCATTGTTCCCAGCCTGCGTATCCCCTGTTAGTTGAAGGGAACCAGTTGATGGGGCACTGATCTCAAGATGTCAAACCAAGCAGGTCCTTGGTTTCCTGCAAAGCATTTGGATTTTAGTGCTTTGGTTCTCATACCATCAACTACCTGACAATACATACATTCAAATATGCCTGACAGACGGCAGAACATCTACACAATATGTATGTATGCAGCTTAGCATAAACCATATTAAGACACAAGTTTCCATTTTCCATGATCACAATGAGGTACAAAATGGGCTTCTGAATTCTTAATTTTGGGAGACTTATGTACTTCAATACAATCCCTAAAAAAACTCCTTTACATACATGTGGTTTAATTTTAAAGGCAATTCTGACATGAATATTCAACAACTGAATTACTCAGCTAATTCCCTGGAATATTTCTTAAGGAGGAAACACAAGGAAGATGTAGAATTGGCCATGCAAGTGCTCCACCACACCGTAACCATAATATAAAAGCATTGCCATCCATAGCATGTACTGTACATGTACATGTATGTTCTCCTGCTAGTGCTCTATTGAATCAGAATCCCATACTCCTTCAGTGCAAGAGAATAGCGTTACAGTGTCAATCTGTCCTAAAAGACAGGAGAGCTGTGTCTATTTGTTGCATTTGGACCGCCTATTCAAACTGTGGGTGCTGTCACTTGGCTTATTTCTAAAGCATGGCTTTGGTTCGGGCCAAGGTTTCATTGCCATCATCCAACGGATGGAAATAATAAAGTTAATCTTTTCAGATCCTACAAAAAATTAGAGCACATGACATTCCAATCTTGGCAAAATGCATACGGCCTCGGGCCCACATTTCAAACAAGAACATTGGATATCCCATCTTACAAATCGCTTATATCTCCTTATCCACTGCATTTTTGATGAGGGCATAGAATCACTTGGCTGCTGGAGTGCTGTCTGTCTCTGCTGGATACAATGCAAGCTAAGTATCCACCCAAGCCCATGGTAGGCTAGAAGGGGAATGACTATACTATCTTGCTTCATTCGACTGTCCCCTTCCTCATTTGATTTCCCTTTTTCAGATTCCCTTAGCTCCTTACTGCATAATGCTGCCTTTGATCTCCCATCCCTTGTCTATCTGTACATGTACTAGTTGGTTTTCGTCTCAAATTTCTTCAATCCCTTTCTACTTGTTTCTGTCTTCATTCAGTCTTTGAGAATGGATCTATGAGGATCAAAATGTCAGGCCCACTAAAGACCTTTACATTATATTTTAGATACAATTGTGGAAATATATGGATGCTGGAGAGACTGAAATCAGCCAAGGTTTTGAAAAGGAGGAAATGGTTGGCTTAAGACTACTAATTGCAGCAAACCTCACCAGGAATGCTGGGTAAGGTAAAAGCTGATATTGAAGTGTTGAAGCAACAACAATTATTGCTTGTACGTGTAGTATTCACTTCTTTATCTTAATCATTCCATCTATATTTTGGACGATTTTGCTAAAGTTGAGTCTATGTTGAGACTATGTGGTCAGCCCTTGAAGTGCAAATAGGGCCTAAAGTTGAAAAATTAAACTTACTTTCCATAAGTCTTCATAGACTGAATAACACAAAGGCTGCATTAAATTTAGTCTCATTTCTGCTGGAAAGTTACATGTAATCAGCCGTCTGCTGTGGATAATCTTCCCCTGAATTGGTTGCCAATCTTATCATGTTTGAAGCAGTGGAGTAATAGTTGCCACATAGTAGCCAGTCAAATGCCTTCAGTGCACATTCATTGGCATCAAAGGGGCTGCAGTATCACATGATGCAATGTCAAAAAATGTGTAACCCTCGACAAGCAGCTTCTACTTGACCTGACACATTTCATGAAACACAATTGAAATGCTTGCAAGCATGAACACTGAAGAGGTTTGAAGTTACCATCTCAAACAAAACCATGTACCGCTAGAAACCTTATCTTTAAACATTATACTTCAAGGTTGCAAAGACACCAAAGCAGGCAATATCCCTTGATCCAATAGGTTTAGGCACATTCATAGGCATGCAACTCAGAATTCACATAGCAAGGAAATTCTAATCCTGACAAGACTCCCATTGAAATCAGTGGCGGTGAGGCAAAGTTGTCTGCCCATGATTAATGACCAAACTGAGGGCAGGAGGAAGGGATAGTATCAGTGCTGCAATACACCAGCCCATTGCCCTAATGCAGAGTACCCCCAATGCCAATAATGCACATGGACAGGGAGAAGAGAAGACACAACAAGCCAGATAGAGAGGCAGACGAGTGCTTACTATCTTGTCTCTGAGTGAGTTCAGGGAGGCGCGTTGCCTTTTGTCAGGGGGGACATTTCTACTAGAGTCCTTAGACAATGCCAAAGCCTGAGAGAGGCAAGGAAAGGAAAACAGAGGTGCTAGGCTGGTCAGTGTCAATACAAATCAATGGCAGATCCAGAGTATAGAGGCAGAGACTTGACTTAGTCAGAAAGTGTTACAAAATGGGCTAATGGAGGCAAGGGACCACTATACACATTATAATTGACAGCAAATTTAGTGCACTGTTAAAGGAAAATTGCAGTGAAAGTAGGTAGCTAGGTAAAAGGTTTACAGCAGTGTCTTTTGCACGGCAAAGTAAAATCTGATTTTTTTTCTGAAAACCTCTGGTTGTGTTAAGAACTATCGTTGAGTTCTTTGAAGGAATCGAGCGCTGGGAAGCATGAATACTCAGATAAAAGATACATTTGACATGGTGCCACTGCAAACCTTCTATATAACTATCCCACTCAAGAGGTACAGGGATCTGTATCTAGTCATAGTCAGCAAAGTTCATGAGCAGAATTGTCTAGGTGCTAATGCAATTCACTGAAATATACAGTCACACTGCATTGCGTTAAATTCTTTTTCAATTGACAGGTACTAGATGAGCAAATGATACAGACGGCTACAAAGCCAAAGTTGAAGAGTAATTCCTTCCCAAAACCGATTCATAAGATGAATACATCTTCATGATTGTATATCAGCAAGCTGGCCTGGCACGCAGTCTCAGGAAACCCCCAAATGTATCCTGTCAACCAGGGTAGACAGGGGACTCATTAATCTGACAAGGATAGGTGCGTACAGGGTCTAGGGTATGAGAGCTGTGCATATATTGTAGCTGGTGATAACCTTTACTGGCAGTGAACGAGAGGGTAATGAGTATGGTATGGGCACGCATGATAGAAAGAGTGGGATGAAGAGGAAATGCTGCACTAAATATAACATCTATTCATGTACAGCTTGCATATTTCACAGCTTATGACTTTCTCCATAAATGTTGTGCTGCATATCCATCTACATGTGTCCTTGACCTTTTGGGGCCACTTACAAGGACTGCCATTGATGACTTCTTCTTTATTCCAACCCACTCCAAGTGTTACATATACGGATATCCCGGTAGTCAATATCATTTGGGTCTTGTTGGCATGACTGAAAAGACAACCTCTGGCATAGCACACCTGCAAGTAATGCTAGCTGACTTTATTTGTATCGGAGGCATAGGGTTGACTGTATTTGTATTTCTGAGGCCTAGGCTGACTTTATTTGTACTGCTGAGACATAGGTGTGAGGCTGGGGTGTTAGATGAGAGATGTGAGGTATGAGGCATAAAGGTGTTAATGTAATGTCCGAGTCAAACTCGCAGTCAAAATTAAAATGACCCTTATTAAAAAACACCAGATGCAGAAAACCAGATCCAGAAACTTTGCATTATTAGTTTTGATGTCCAATGACATTTCTGTATACATGTATACTGAACATGAATAATTAGTACGCAAAAAATGATTCATTAAAAGTACCTGTACAGCAAGAACATAATGTCTATTGCACCACTGCATTAGGCTGCCAGATTGTTTGGAGCTGTACAAGGATATTAGAGGCATGGCCAATCAACTTGCAAAGCTTCTGCCTGCCACATTTGTGTCAGTTCCTTCAAGGATTCCACTTGCATTTCATGAATAATCAGTGAAGGGTGACCAAATATTCATGCAATTACTGGCTGCAGAAATGGAACATAAACTACAGTATAATCGAAATGCTTGAATGTAAGTTCCTTGGTAAGGATGTGAGCTGTGGGGCCAACCCTTGGGAGAGTCATCCCATTTTAAGATGAATTGATCCATTGCTTATTAATTGTGCTGGATGATTGATAATGGTAACGTGAATCCATAGCTACTGTAGCTGTGGCTGGTTAAATGAGTATATGTCATGTCCTGTACAGTGTTTGAGGGATGACTGCAGTGAAACATAGTGCGCAGCTGACATGAAAGTGGCTACAAGTGCATCAGGTATGGGCCTACGTCTCATTACATGCTGAGGGAAGGCACTCACTCATGAACCCATATTGACCATAATAGGTTTAGAGAAAGCAATAAATGACTGGGGCTACACAACATCTCCATTCTGGATCACACCCTTTACTTGTAAAGTCAGAATGAATCCAAAGTGAGTTCAAAGAGAGTGTTTAATGGATGTTATCAGTGAGCTAGGTATCGGGTTAATGACTAAGACAGTAGCTGGAAGAGTCTACTCCTATCAAGCCACCTCCATCACAGACAAGTCACCTTGCATCTAGTTCACCAAGCCCACAAATAACACAGCCTACATTATAATGGACCACTCTATACAAGTCTTGGATCCAGCAGCTTTCTGCACATGATCAATGCACACAGTATGCTAGCATTTCTAAGCTGGGGTGAAAGACCTCATTGGAAATTGAAAGTACAAGCAACCACATAGGATATACATGTATGTACAGTGCAAATACAAAAGGACATTTTGGTTGAAATAGTGAAGGGTTTGGGGAAAGAATTGTGTATGTGTACTTACTGCATCTGATCTGTCCATCACATTCCTGGGTGACAGAATAAAGCAAGCTTGGGCAACGTTGATTCTGCAAGAAAGATGCACAAGAAATACATAGATGCGTCCATCATATACGAACTGTCGCAGCCGGGACAGAGGGGAGGGGAAAGCTAAAATTTCAATCTTCCTGCAAAGGTAGGGCCACACTTTCCACTTGTGTGCCAAAGTTTCTTAGATGTTTGCCTTGAAGGGAAATCAGTTTTAAACTCTGACACAGAGACCTACCACCTCCGGGGTGAACTTTAACCTCTTAATGAATCTAATAAGTCCATTAGAGGAAAGGTCTTGCTAGGATCGAAACGTCAGGCCCACTAAATTTTGAGATTTACATTTCGGTAATTTACAGACAGAAAAATCGAATGATTAGGGAGTTTTTGATAAAAGACAGATTTGAAGTTATATACAAAAATGTTGCAAACTGCTTACTGACTTAAATAACCAAAATGCAACTCTCAGAATTTAGTGGGCCTGACATTTCGATCCTAGCAGGACCTTTCTCAAAGGCCTTAGGGAAAGGTCCTGCTAGGATCGAAACGTCAGGTCTACTAAATTTTCAGATTTACATTTTGGTAATTTTAGTCAGTAAGCAGTTTGCAACATTTTTGTATATCACTTTAAGTCCATTAGTAAGCTATTCTGTACACATACTGAGGTACATTATATTGTCAGTCTTTCTTTTCAGATCAAGACATTGCCTTCATATGACATGATTACAGTCTGTAAAATGGCCCCTACTGGGAGAATAGCGATATACTGAGAATGCCAATAGTTTTATCCAAGATTATTTAGATTATTTAGGATGGTAAATGACTTCCCTCTAGTCTATATTGTGAGGTCAAACACATGAAGAATCTTTTAGCAGGGAGGGAAGATGCTTAAATAAGTTTTCAAACAATTTATTTTTCCAAAATGATGATCTAATCTATTTCATGTATTTCATTCATTTCATTTCCTGTCATTCATTCTTATGAAGACGAGCAGAGTACACTGTTCGAAACGTCGAGTTCCTCCGGTTCTTTTCAGAACCACACTTACTAACAAAAGAGAATTTACATGGTGTCTCCGCAAACCTATTTATCCTGATATTCCCACCATGCAAACTTTTAAATCTCATTTTTCATTCTTATTGGTGGCATTTTCTTGTTATGTTTGTGCTTATTATGAGAATTGGGAACTTACATTTCAAAAGCCAATAAAAGAAAGTTTTAACAAAATAGGGAGACTGGCGCTTTGATCCTCCTGCCTTTGAGAAAGGATGGAGAGAACAGGCCCTCAAACATTTTTGCGATTTACATTTTGGTATTTTGAGTCAGTAAGCAAGAGTACTGCTACTAGGCAAGAACGACATGAAGGTTAGGGTGGATTAGACTTCTGGCCTATTCTTTGAAAAGTGAACCAAAAAGTCACACACATGACCAGACATTATCAAATAAAACACATTCATAAAAACTACCTGTGAGATATCATTCCTATTGATTTTTGTTTTCTTACTCATAAATCTAATGCATGTGTGTTAAAGAAATTAACGCTCTAGCTCTTTAGAATTCACAGGCTTTGCAAGACGAAAATACATTTCAAAAACCATGCTTCGGTGTGACGTCACACACATGACCAATCATTCTTTACCCTAAAAAACAGAAAACCTATTGAATGACCCTATGAATCTTAGGATACAGGTAAGTACAATTTTCACCTGACACAATTAAACACATACAAAGGCAGAGTACAAATTGATATAACTACCATGCTATCTGAAATAACACAGTATCATTCCCCAATTTTTCCATTACTTGTTCACACATGGGACTAAAAATGGGCCTTATAAAGACGGAACGAGATCAGCATGCGACTTGTACGGTATGTACCTGCAGCGGATGAGGTCCTGGTCCTTCAGGACAGAGCCTTGGATGTAGATGACCCTTTGTGCCCATAGGGGAACCTGCAGCAATGCCCTCAATGAATTGTCTAACTCACAGGGAGACACCAGCACCACAAAGTGACCCTGTCCACAGAAATCAAATCACGTACAAACAAGTGTAAAGTATGGAAGTAACATGGTAAGTCTTATCCCTATACTTTTGCACAACAAGTCATTGCAGTGATAAAAGCCCTTCTGATACTGTGCAATCAACCATTGAATTGTTTTACCAACTGGTACAGAAATTGACTTTGACAACTATGGGGGTCGTTCAGACACCGTACTAAAAGTGGTCTATCTTCGGTTTAAACTGAAAAGGGTCTAACTAGTCATGTCTACGTAGACCGTTTTGGGTACTACATATGGTCTATCTTAGACCGCCGAGGAGGGGTGGACTAGACTACGAAGACCGGTCTACGTAGACCAGTCTACAAACCTTAACGTGTCTGAACGGTCTATCTCATAACCACATCTGGTTTAGGCAGACGAGCGGACGCATTACATCACCGGTGATTTATGTCACTGCCCAAACCGCGTCAATTAAGGGAAGTTGGGATTCAGGGTCAAGCAACGTGTGTGACTCTTAGTACCAGAGATAGACTGTTTTCAGTTGAACTCAGTGAGTATGAATTCAAGGGGTTTGCAATGAAATGTTTACCTCCCACTGTGACCGCAAATAATAGACCTTTTTCGGTCTCCGTAGTACGGTGTCTGAACATAGCCTATGTATTTCACACCCTGACAAACAGGAATGTGGTTGGTGTATCAAACAGCCACAACTCAGTGAGACTATTGGCGTGGAAGGGAAACTCCACTGACAGGCAAATGCAGTTTCTTTCATCCTATTCTTCCTTATGTTGTCATTTTTGGATCATGCATTACCAATTAAATATTAGTGTAGCATCAATTGAATACATGGACATTTTAGATTTCCTACATTGATCTGCCTCCCTAGCCCTAGGTATTACTGAAGCTAAAAAAACACTAGTGTCAGTCTTACTTCTATCAATTTGTAAAAGTATGTATAAACTTGTGAACATTATATCCTTCATTCTGTTTCGCTTTGATTCTCTGATGATTATGAGTGTTTCTTACGTGCAATAGGTCGTGAGCATAGAATTCATTCAGGAAATCTGTAATGAGATCATACTGCAGCACGGTAGCGCAGACTACCACGTGTTTGCCCGACTCAGCCCGGTGTTTGCTGTAGGTGCCGCCTTGCTTCTGTCGTTCCACAAGAAGATACGCCAAACCTTCCAACTGGTGAGCAATCAAAGAAAACGCTGAATAATCATCGGCAAATAGGAGGAGGAGGCTTTCGATACGAGGTTATTTCACCCAGGCACAGGGAACTTGAAATGCAAATAATGTGATAAGAAAAACTGAAACATATGAGCGATGAGTTTGGTCTGGGAAAATCATGCTTTAGTAACCTAAATGAATTGAAATTGGGCATAATAATTGAGAATATCATTAGACTTGATGCATCCCATTTTAAGAGTGACATCCAAGACAAACCTATGGAAAAGCTTCATGCCTGTTTATCAGAATCATAGTACAGTGGAACATCGCAATAACGAACATCCTGGGATCCATGAAAATAGTTCGGTATAACGATCGTTCGTTATAGGGATTGTAGCCACATTTTATGTACACAAAAAACAGGAGCCAAAGGGTATGTTCGTTATATCCGAATGTTCGGTATATCGGCGTTCGTTATAGCAACGTTCCACTGCATCAGTAACAAGCAGATGAACAAGTAGAAATCATTTGATAGAATTACAGATCTAGTATTATAAGAGTTCGATAATTGCTTCCCATATAAATTTTCGCACAGGCCTAATCAAAGCCTTGTTTTAGGTTCATTGCCAATTCAAGTCTTTGCTCTTGCCATCCCTTTGCTGGGAATAATGTTTCATCGGTGCCATAGGGAAGTGAGACTGGTTATTACCGGTAGTTGCAAGGGGTCAAGCTGCGCATGCGCATTTGGGGGTCCACCAATTGCAAGTCAATTGCGTGAGCTACGTTAGCTTTTGAGGAAGCTTGGATTATTGTTCAAAAAGAACTGGTCTCAAAACCGGTGGCCAGAAAATGTACAGGGTATTGATGCATTTTACTTCAGATTTAATATGTTTGTCAGAAAATGAGATCAAAACTTAAACCAGGGTTAAATGAACCTACACAAGACGTCTGTATCAATACGAAATTCTATTCTAAGTCAAAAGATAACTGAAGTTAACTCAAAATTTAGTGGGCCTGACGTTCGATCCTAGCAGGACCTTTCTCAAAGGCAGTCATAATACGAACTTCCCTCAAAACACATGCAATGAAGGTGGTCCAATGCAATAAGCCAAGCAATTCTCAGTCCCTTGAATAATTCTGTTATGATTTTACTTGGACCATCTCAAGGCTGTCAGATGACCCAGAAATGTCATGCATGTGTGATGCTCAAAAGCCAAATGCCCTCATTTGATTTCATTCCCTTTTGTTCACAGGATCCAATGGACAGGTCCCTGTCAGCTGGGCTGTTATTCCAAGGCCCAAGGTGAAAGGCTCCAGGCTTTGATCCCTGGCCCAGGGATGCCGGCCTGTTTCCAGAAATCAGCACGTCAAGATATTCACACAAATCGACAAAATCTGTGAGGGGGAATGAAGCCAATGTTCTGCCTCTGTGAGACAGGACATTTTCAGTTTTACAGAATAGATTGGGCACTGCATGTACATGTACATTAGGGCCATTTCCACCGTCCAAATAATGGCGATTCAAAAACCGTTGTTGATTTGATTTTTGCTCGAGTTCACACAGGTGGGCTAAAAGATTGTGTTGCAAAAAGTCACAAGCCGATTGTGGTTAACAGTTGCAGTCAAATGATGGGTGTGTCCTTGAGGGTGGCCCACGCAGGGAGACATATAAACAAGCATGGCACTTCCTGCCAATCAGAGCACGAGTGGAGCATTGTGGGATTTAAAAAAAAGTATTTATTTGGAAAAGTCTCACTAATAGTGGAGAACAAAGGGCCGTTCCCACTACGAAAATAATCGCGATTTAAAAACCAGTTTTTTTTGTCGTGTCCACACAGGCCAAATAATCGCGTCGCAAATAAACGCGAGCCGATTGCGGTTAGCATGTGGTCACACTGCGCAACCGGGAATGGCGGGACTCGCTGACGAACGTAAACAAACCCTGTGCTGCACTTCCTGGCAGCAAGCTGCTGGCAGGAAATGCCATGCGCACGCAATGCATCATGGGCTTAAAAAAAAGTTCCCACATACATGTACATTGTGTCGCAAATAAACATGATTATTTGAAAAAATCCCCCCTTTAGTGGAGTCTGAATCGCTTTTCAAATCCCACTAATAATCGTGTTTATTGTGTCACCACACGCAAAAACAGTGGAGTTTGAATCGCAATTCAAATCGCGATCCAAATATTCGTGTTCATTTTTTGGTTTTGGAAACGGCCCTAGTCTAACTTGTGAGTTGACTGGATGGGATGGTTATTTGGTGTAGTGGGAACGGCCCTCAAACCACGATTCAAATCACACTAATTAACAAGTTTAGTGTGTCCACACACATAAAAAAAGAGTGGAGTTTGAATGGCGTGTTTGGGGGAGAGTGGAAACAGCCCTATTGTATGTCAAATAACATGCGCATTGTCCTCAGAGGCAGAAACATCCTCTCTGGGTTATTCAGCCTTTGAGGCAGATCCTGCTAGGATCAAAACAACATGCCCTCTAAATGTCAGAAACTTGGCAATTGGTCGCACCAGCCAAGGGTATAGGGTAGCTGATAAGGGCCAAATTGAGTCAAGGTTAAAATGAGATGGCGGGGGAAGAGTCACAGCCTGTGCAGTGTCACAACATCCATCAGCGGAACCGAGCCTTTCACTTCACAGCTGATTAGATTCCAGCGCTGGCCAGCAAGGCAAGACAAATGTGACCCTACACATGTAACAGGAAAGAGAAGTGCTCCGGGAACCCTTCCATTTGCCATGCAATCTCAACAAGCAGATTGTCCTCAGCATTTCTGCAACACGGGTTCCAGTGGCTTTCATTCGAAAAACACAGTCCCACAATGCGTGTGACTCGAGTGATTCACTATCATCAAATCTTTCCTTTCTCAAAATTTAGCGGGACTGACGTTTCGATCCTAGCAGGACCTTTCTCAAAGTCCTTTGAGAAAGGTCCTGCTAGGATCAAAAGGCTTTTGAGAAAGGTCCTGCTTGGATCGAAACGTCAGGCCCACTAAATTTTGAAGTTGCATGAAAAGTTGCATTTTGGTTATTTTAGTCAGTAAGCAGTTTGCAACATTTTTGAATATAACTTCAAATCTTTCCTTTATTAAAAAACTCCCTAATCATTCCAACTTTTAACCACTTTGCGCCGGGACCTCCGAATCCGGAGGTCAATTGGATTTCCTTTGCGACGGGGCCCTCCGAATCCGGGCACCACTATTGTCCACATTCTAAACAAAGACTCTTTTCAGCTTAGAACAAAGCAATACGAATCAGTACAAAGACGCAAGTTGCCACATGAATTGAAAGATTAGCAGCAGTAATTGTGCAATTGTGGGACTTTTACTGTGGAGGATCGAGGGATACCGCGCTGCAGCTGAAAGCACGCGGGGGACATTGTCTTTGCATGCCACACAGCCCAACGGTCGTCGGTCTAGCATTGGAATTCCCCCCACATTCTTTACCGTAATCTGTACGCTCGTTTGTGGCCGACCAACTCGAAGATTTGACTGCCTGGAGTGGAGGAAGGAGTCTGCGGTCAGGGATTGTCAGCAGCGTACACGCACACACACGCACGCACACACACACGTCCGTTACAGCCCATTGACGATGCACAAAGGGCCCTTTTTCGAACGGATAATCTCTTGACAAAAGCCACAACGACGTCCGAATTGTGCCAGGTTTTACTCTCTTGTACCCATAGTATACTCTTATCGATTTATTTCACATAAATATATTGTTCCGATTGTTTTAGCGAGATTTGAAAATGATGCATTGTTCAAAAACCCCCGTATGGCGGTCATCGGCACTGAAAAACCACCCGGCGCGAAGTGGTTTACATGTCTGTACAGGGCATAGAGTCTCTTGGTCATCGGAAAGATGCTGTCCGCCTCAGCAGGGAAAAACTGTCTTCACACTATCCAATCTCATGGCCTCAACATCTAGGAAGGGAATGACTAATCCTCATTTCATTAACCCCTCTTTACTTCCATTTTCCCTGTCCCTTTCCCCTTTGATATCCCACCTCCCTCCTGTCCCTTCGATCCTCCCCACCCTTTTGTTTGTTTTCCCTTTGATCTCCCCCCCTCAGTGTACATCTGCATCTCACTCCCTTCCCTTTTGTCCTTCCTCTGTCATGTGTGTCAGGGCTTTCCTTCCCCTGACTGTCTATGTTTGTCCTTGTCACTTTGCCTTTGAGAAAGGTCCTGCCAGGATCAAACGTCAGGCCCTCTAACTTTGGAGATTTACCGGTAAGTATTGCAGGTCATTCTAGTCAGTGAGCAGTTTGCAACAGCTTTTTTTGTATTTACAAAAAGGACAATCCAACGGTAACTTACATTACACGTAATGGACTACAATTAACAAATGTCTTAATGGAATCAGTAAGTATACCTCTTAAGAATCCTTGAAATGCATGCAAATATGCATTAACGAGCCAACTTATGCTACAAACTAGATACCAACCTGTGGATTTGCCCATTTGGATTAGAACATTTGAGTTCTCCCAACATTACTTTGTTGTCAATTCTCAAAATTATTGGAGTCAATCCTGCCTTTGAGAAAAGTCCTGCTAGGATCAAAATGTCAGGCCCTTCTAAATGTTTGATATCTGGAGTCACAGCGTCAGCCTTTGGGCAATCTTGCAAATGGGACAGTTAGGTCAAGAGTGTGCTTACTTGTATGGGCAAGACTACCAGCGCTGTAGCAATCATGATCATGATGAAGAGCTGGGATGGCCAGATGTCCACTTGGATATCTCCATAGCCCACAGTGGAGAAGGTGACAATGGTGAAGTACAAGGCATGGAATACAGGCATACCATTGCCATCACCTCGCTCCAAATGCTGGATTCCCATGCAGCTGAACACAACAGGATCACAAACATCAAAACAGATTTTATCGTGGGAAACCATTGTTTCGTATTAATTCAATTTACAACACATTACCTGAGATACACCTTCATTAGACTTCACAAATTAGAGTGCCTGATGTTTCAATCCTAGCAGGACCTTTCTGAAAGGCGAACTCTTTGCCTTTGAGAAAGGTCCTGCTAGGAACGAAACGTCAGGCCCTCCAACTTTTGAGATTGATGTATTGCGGGTCATTTTAGTCAGTGAGCAGTTTGCAGCAAGTTTTTGTATTAACCTCATTAGACTTAAGAACAGTCAAGGAAAGATGGTACAGTGGATGTAGATTAATCTTCCCCTAACACTTTGTAAATCAGACACAGTTGTGGAAATGTTTGGTTTCAGGCAGGGTAAGGGTTAAAGTAAGAGACTTTTTCAAGGCATGGATTGCTAAAAAAAAAAGCTACAGAAGCCATGCTTTGTATCTATAAAGTCGCTGTGTTAAACATGTTACATGTACATGGATATGTGCACCCATTTACTTTGTACATGTATGGCATACCAAATGCAATACTAGGATGTGGGTTCTCAGGTTGTCTACACATCATGCTATCAAAAAGTTTCAATGGATTCGGGGTTGGATAAAATCACCTTTCAGCACTATTTTCTACCATATTTAACCAAATCCTGTTTATGGTCCAAGTGTTTTCAAGTCTCTTAAAGTGCACAGTCTGAAACAAGATTTCTTTGGCAGTGCTCATGGGCAAAGGTGCGTCCCGACTGTGTGACTCCTGATTCCAAGAGCAGGTTTATAAAAACGTGAAGTTGTGTACATCAAATAAAATCGGGATGTGTTCTGTGGTGATTAACCATAATTTTCAAAAAAAGAAAACTTTGACTGGAATGGGATTTGAACCCAAGACCTCTGGTTTAGAGTACCAGTGCTCTTACCATCTGATCTATGTACAGGTATATCCAGCCCTTAGATTGTGGCCCCCCTAAATAGTCAATTAGTCTTTGCCGGGGTGGGGGCGCCAGTCAGAAGCAATTCAACCATTAACTGCTGCATATCTCCAGGGATAACACCCCAGCTTTCTTTCAGATGCAAACAACTAATTGCTGTAAATATGGCTACAGCAGCTCGGGGATCACATACATGTAAAGTGGATGCAGCTGTTTAAATTCAAGTCAAACAATTCAAAAACTGACTGTGAATATTAGAACAAATAGAAAAAGAAACGGCAAAGGTAATGATTAATTCATGCAATTAATAATTAATAGCTTCTGAATGGTTAGTTTACTATGTCCAAACCCAATCAGGCTAGTCAGTTATTTCTGACAAGCCCTCTGCAATTTTCACTCGCCAAAGTTTTCATGATTGCACATTACACCATTGCTCACTTCTAACCATCCCATCCAGTCACCTCACAAGTTAGACTAGGGCCGTTTCCACAAGAAAAAATGAACACAATTATTTGGATCGCGATTTGAATCAAGATTTAAACTCCACTTTTTTTCATGTGTGGACACTGTAAACATGACTATTAGTGGGATTTGAATTGCGATTCGGACTCCACTAAATAATCGCGTTTATTTGCGACGCAATGTGTATGGGAACGCTCCACACAAATCGCACCGTTTTTGCGTGCGTTTTTGCATTTTTGCGTTTTGCGTGCGCATGCCAGCAGCTTGCTGCCAGGAAGTGTAGCACAGCGTTTGTTTATCTTTCAGGAATGCCGCATGCGCATTGCGACCACATACTTTAGCTACATGTAACGCAATTGGCACGCGATAATTTGTGACGCGATTTTTTGGCCTGTGTGGACACTACCAAAAAAGGGGTTTTGGAATCGCGTTTCAAATCGTGATCATTTTCGTAGTGGGAACGGCCCTACCACTAGCCTTAAGCACCCTTGTCTATGTTTGCAATGCCGGCTAGTGACTAAATAAACAATCAGTTCTCATGATGATGCTTTTAAAAAAAAATGAAGAAGAACATGAGCAAGCAATACTGCCTTTCTGCATTTCTACTGACTTAGTATTCATGAGGGTATGCAATTCTCAAAGGAACTTTCCAGGAAGTGAAAACCTTTCATGAAGATTCAGATTTGATTGTTGCAAAAGGAATAATGCAATACACAATACATTGTACATCTCAATCCACACACAGCAAACAAAGCAAGCTCAAACTGACTGATGAAAATCACATTTTGAAAAACATTAATCAAAATACAATCAGCTACATGTACAAAGCAATATAGACATTACGGACAACAAATTGAACAGGATGGATTGCTGTACCAAATTCATTTTTAGAGAATGGATATGTAAGACTCAGATGAACATGTACATGTAGTTGGTTTGATTGTTTTTAATTTCAAAGTGATGTGGTAGTTAAATAAGTTGTGTGGTAAGTCAAAACACACTTGACAGAATTTTTCATTAGTATAAATTTCATCATCTCCTACTTATCAAGACATATATAAATATGGACTTGGAGATAAATAAAGAAATCTCTCTATCATGCATCTGCATTGCATGTATCTACATTACCGGTACATACATTGAAATACAGATACTTAAATGTGCCCACCAGGTTAAGTGGGTATAGTCTTTCTCCCTGTCTGGTAAAACTAAAGGTTTTGATTGTTTCATTTCATGATGAATAGGAAAATGTTAATACTTAGTACTGCTTTATATGGGTGTGATATATTGTTTCAACTTACTGCTAGATATATGCGTGGTTAATCAAGATAGTAGACTGCTGCTTGGGTTAACACTAGGCGCACATTTTCTGGGAACACATCAATCTCTATTGGCGCGTTTCTACTGACGAAAGGTTGCCGGTTGTTTCCGCGCATCTTCGGGTGTTTCTGGGTGGAGTGTCCAGTAGGAACACAAACGGGTGTCGAGTTTTCCGAACGTCATCCGGCAACCTAACGTTCAGCAACAACCACCTATTGAGGTGGATCTTGCCGGGTGTCTTCGGGTCACACTCGCAGTAGAAACACACGCGGTTGCTGGTTCCCGGGTGGACTGGAAATGATTCGGTGATTTGGTATTTGGTGATTCTCAACGGATTGTGTGCCGTGTTGGATTGTAAAGCAACATGAAAGTTGACAGCAATCTGACCAAGTCTGCCTTTGATACTCGCGCCATCTTGCTCGTTTACATCCCCAAAATTTGTCCCACAATTCCTTGTGTTGACCTGCAACATGACCCGATTCATTCCACACATCCGGTCTACCGTCGACAAAGGTTGATTGTGGGCGACACTCGCCTTTTCCGTACTGAGTGGAAACAAGGCGTTTGTCAGTGATCCGGATCACCGACACCCAGACAATAGTGGGTAAGAAATTCCGGGTGTTAGTGTGTGCTGAGTAGAAATACTGGGTCCACTGCTGACATCCATTCCACAAAACCAAGCTTTTGCCAGCAGTTTTGGATTATACATGTGTGTATTTGGTTTTGAATAGGAAACCATGCTTTACATTTTCTGCAGTTGGACGGCAGAGACATTGACTAAAAAGGCTCTCAATGTTGCATTCTAACCACATTGCAAACTCAGATTCACACGTTTCTGACATGTAGCGTTCAGCTATGGAGTTTTCCTTGGATACTCAAGTATTTTGACAATTTATGTTCAGGTGCAGTGTTGTATAAAAACATTATGAGAAGATGGATTTATGACAGGAATGCAAGGCAACATACAGGTATATAAATCAAATGAAAGGTTTAGGCTGGACAGGCAGACAGGATGAGAAAAAATAGCAGCGATGGAAGTTTTAGGGTAACCGAATCGTATAGGGAAGAGGAATGGTTTGGGAAAAAGCGATTAGACTAAAGATTCCAGCCAGTGTGCCATATGGCTGTCTGCAGGAGCAGAAGAAAAACCTACACCAATGGTGGAAATCTTTGTATCAATGAAGCTGTAGCTACGACCTCTGGAAATGTCACATCACATCTACAAGTACATAACCATCCGTGGGCTACCATCTGGGCTACTGAACAATATCCTAGTGGAAAGTTTGCGGTGACACGGTGTATATCTTCTCTTTCAAGAAGTGTGGCTCTGAGAAGAGCCGGTAACTCTTGACATACGGCTCTTTTCAGAGCCACACTTCTTGAAAGAGAAGATATAGGTACATAGTGAAACCGCAAACCTTCCACTAAGTTTTTCCACCATGCAAACCTTCATCTTGTCTAACAATACCCTACAGCAAATAATAACTTTGTTGAGTGACTTTGTAGGAATGGCATAGAAAGCCCAGATAGTGCAAAACTCAGGCACAGATATTAGAGTCATTTTCTCCTGCCAATGATTAAATTTGGTGTCAGTTTGGTATTAATCTTGCAACCATGTAAGTGAACCTTCTTGCTTTCTTATTAAACAAGCAATTTCTGTCAGATATCTGTGAATACTAGCAGAGGGGACAGCAAACTGGTCTGTTTAATCTTTGGTTTGTGACACTGATTTGACTAAATTCTTGTTGATGGTATGAAATGATAATGCATGTGAATCGTTGCGCACATTTGGAACTACTAACAAATTACAGGCCTTGAAACTGATCATTAAGGGGGATGGACATTTTGTTTTCATTGTAAGGTCCATTGCTCCTGGAAATTAAAATATCTGGAAAACTGAGAGGGGCAGAGAGGCCCAGACCATGAGTGATGGAGGCCCAAGTCAGTCTCTAGTTCCTTTCAAGGCTTGCTATTTTGTCCACAGTTCCTATATGATCTGCATGTTAATGTCCTTAACATCACAAGCACATGCACACAAAAACCAGAAATAGAACAATCTTGTACGCATACAAACACATGAGCGCCACCGTCACTACGTAACTTGTGCACAACACAGAAGACCACCACCACCAGATAGCCACATGTACATGCCAATGGCAGGCTAGCTAGTACACCAGACAATATACAGGCTACTGCATGCAGACGGCCTGAGGGTAGAAACAAAACAACATAATCATATGGGTCCTTCCTGCTTGTCTGCACTCATCCATCACCTATCAAGCAGAGTCTATGAGTTATAAGTGTCATTCGGGATAGACTTTCAAGACATGAAACTCATCCAGATGAAGGGCCTCGATCTATCTTTGCTCTCACATCCCTGGCTCAATTTTCTTAATTCATTCTAATGTAACACACTGTATGGTCAAAACATTTGAAAAAGGGTATTTTCTTACTATTTCTTAAGAATCTTAAGGACCAAATGGTGCCGTCAGAGTTGATGAAGAGTGGTCCAATATTTCAACATTTTATTTGATTGGAATAGAAACCAGGGGCCAATTTCATAGAGCCGCTTCAGCATCAAAAAGTGTTTAAGCACAAAAACTCACAAGCCACAGGATCCCCTTGCCTACCCCAAACTTCATTTTTGTTTCATGCTAAGTATAGAAAGAGTGGAATACAAGTCAAACGCAGTGGACTATATTGCAGGGCAGTTTGTAATCCTGCTTACACGAGGAAGACTTTTTCTGCTTAGCAGATTTTCACGCTTAAGCGGCTCTATGAAATTGGGCCCAGGGGAAGGATCTCCAAACACTGAAACATTAAGATCCCTTCACAGTCCATACGGAAGCATTTCTAAAGACGGATACAGATTTGATTTTCAAGACAAGATAAGTATACTTGAATGCATCATGGTCCACGCTTTCAGATGTCGGATGGCTATTTTGCAGCCAGAGCCTGAAGCATAATTTCCAAAAGATCCTGCCGGTCGCATCAGTGTAGCCATTATGTTTCCATCCAAATAGCCCCAGCTTGATCATGCCTAGCATGGCTACTTACCTTGTTATTCTTTTATGAGACTAAGCTAGCACTTTAAACATTCATAGCATTGCAATATGAAATGGGATTCATAATCCTGCCAAGGGTTAAATCAAAGCCCTACTTTTTAGGTGAAATTGTGAATGCTTCTTAATCACAAATATCAAACTGTTCTAAATGTGTTAAGAATAAAGCCCGAGGGCCTGAGGTTTTGATCCTAGCAGGACCTTTCTCAAAGGCAGGACGGCCTTTGAGAAAGGTCCTGCTAGGATCGAAACCTCAGGCCCTCTAACTTTTAAGATTTATGAATGGCAGGTTATTTTAGGTTTTTTTTTCGTATTTACTAAATAAAGCCTGGAGTACTATATGCTCAATACTGGCGTCAATCAATAAACCTTTGTAGGGAACCATCTATATGGTGCAATATGACAGAGGCTGGTGTACCTTGTGAATATAAGACAGATGACTGTACTGAGAAGGATCATGAGCTGCTGTGATAAGGCAGAGTGAGACTTTTGCATCACACGATGGAGATCATTCTGAAGGACAGGAACACAGAACAGAAAAGAATCAGTCACAATCGTATTAGAAATACTGACAAATAAGGTAGAGTTGCAGATGCAAACCTTGCTTTTAAGAAGAGGCGCGACTCTGAAAAGAAACAATGGGTTCAGGATTTTGGCCAAAATGCTCCTACAGACAGCCAGAGCAGTCAAAGCGTGTTTATCCATCAATTCATGCCACAAATTCAAGAATGTCATCAGATAAATGTTAACCATTTGGAGGACCTTTCTACATATGGGATATGCTATAGGTATGTAGGAACAGTAGGCCTACGGTCGATTTCATATCTCCAACAAATAATTCATATGCTGACTTGTGTCAAGATAAGATATCAGATTCATATATATCTCTGCAATGTGATGCATTGGTTAGTCTGTATTCAGTATGTATGCTTAGATGATTGATACATGTATCATAGTTTTGCAGCAGGCAATCGGGCAAAGCACCAGGCGCACATTGTTAACCATCCAGTAGGGCAAACCCGTATTGAAGATACATGTATATTATAATTGTCATGGGGGAGTGTGCAATGCAATAAGGAGTTGGTCTTTCTGCCATGTTAACACTGTATATGCTCAGTGCTTGGACCATTAGTCAGCTTGGAATACATCAAAGGTACGGTAGCTCAGATGGTATTCTCAGCAGGAGCCTTTGATTTCCCAAGCTGCCCAAACTTGACCAGCAATCTGCTCTAATTAATTTGTTTTTAATGGTGAATTGCAAACCACAAGGCCCAAAGGCCACTCAGGGTGACGGCTAAGAAGGGGGGAAAGGAGAACAAATGAGGAGATCAAAGGTTAGAAAGACATCTATTAAGGCCAACCACAAGGCCCAAAAGGCCACTCAAGGTGATGGCTAAGAAGGGGGAAAGGGGAACAAACAAGGAGAAGATCAAAGGTTAGAAATACATCTATTAAGGCCAACCACAAGGCCCAAAAGGCCACTCAAGGTGATGGCTAAGAATGGGGAAAAGGAGTACAAACAAGGAGGAGATCAAAGGTTAGGAAGACATCTATTAAGGCCAACCACAAGGTCCAAAAGGCCACTCAAGGTGATGGCTAAGAATGGGGAAAGGGGAACAAACAAGGAGAAGATCAAAGGTTAGAAAGACATCTATTAAGGCCAACCACAAGGTCCAAAAGGCCACTCAAGGTGATGGCTAAGAAGGGGGGAAAGGAGAACAAACAAGGAGAAGATCAAAGGTTAGGAAGACATCTATTAAGGCCAACCACAAGGTCCAAAAGGCCACTCAAGGTGATGGCTAAGAAGGGGGGAAAGGGGAACAAACAAGGAGGAGATCAAAGGTTAGGAAGACATCTATTAAGGCCAACCACAAGGTCCAAAAAGCCACTCAAGGTGATGGCTAAGAAGGGGGGAGGAGAACAAACAAGGAGATCAAAGGTTAGGAAGACATCTATTAAGGCCAACCACAAGGCCCAAAAGGCAACTCAAGGTGATGGTGAAGAAGGGGGAAAGGGGCACAAACAAGAAGATCAAAGGTTCGGAAGACACAGATCTATTAAGGGCAACCACAAGGCCCAAAAGGCCAATCAGGGTGATGGCTAAGAAGGGGGGAAAGGAGAACTAACAAGGAGAAGATCAAAGATATCAACCCAAATCTGTGTTTGCTAAGCAATAGGAGCCACAGTTAATAATAGATTTATGACAACCCAACCTCCTATAGTTCCTCCTAGGGTCTGCACTGGATAGCAGGAGTGTGCGATTACAATTCATTTCAGTTTCATTTCATATCACAAGTACACATCAAAAAGCAAGTCTAAAGACTAATAATATCTTATTTACAACAATTTGAAAAAAAACCTTTAAAAAGCTTTTTTTAAATAAAACCTAAAGACAAATATTAAGATTACAATGTTGAATTAAATTAAATCCCACAAAAAAAGGGGGTTGGCTTAAAAACGGAGAAATATACATGTACAATTATCAACAAAGGGAGTAAAAAGGGAACACGCATTATAAAGTATTAGGAGGATTACTCCCAAGCATAGATGGTATGGGTGACTGCCTGTACCTCTGGCTCCTGCCTTATCACTACCTATTCTTGGGTGTGGGAGGAATGAGGTTCCTGCGACTACTTACAAACATATTTTGCAGCAGGTACTTGGCCAACCAGCAATTGAGAAAGACAGGAACAAACAGACATCGCAGTGGAGGCCAGAAAATCTGCAACATGAGAAACACAACAAGATTCAATATGGCCAGGATTCACATTGACTTTCTGGTTTCTTACAACATTTGGATGGATTTCTTTTTGAGCCATATATACACTTATAATTATTTGACCTGAGATGGTGTAATGAGGCATCTACTCCAAAAAACCTTTTCGAGTATTACGGTGTCGAAAGCAAAAGTATTGTCAAACTGCATGTCAAAATCAATTTTGATTTGTTTGCATTTTTGGAAAGTTTATTCATCTGTCCAAAGGATTTTTTTCTTTTATTCTGTAAATATTGAACATTCGGGTGTGTTTGCACAAGTGTGTTTGCGGGTACACTGCAATCGGAGTGTCGTGTGAATTACCTCAAACTTTAGAGCCGTTTTTTTCTCAAAACGTGGTTTCCGTGACTGTGCGTTGCCTCGTTGTATTTCTTGCTTAGTAAATTTGGATTTCGGCAACATATGGAAATAATTTTGATATCATTGGAAAGCTTATGAGGTACAGTACTCTCTGCAGTGGTGGGAAAATCTCAAAAACTAAAATTTGGACAAGAATCCTCATAATGCCGTACCGGATACTATATTAAAACTTATTTTGTGAGCTATGGTGAGAAAAGGGAATGTTAATTAATCCATGAACCAAAGAATATTGATAAAAAAAAAATTCTTTCAGATATCATATCATTTTTTTTTTTAAAGTGATTCATTATTACAAAGCATTTAGTTGATTTTTTTGAAGGAGAGCAAAGTGATTGAAATCTTCCACGCTCACTTGAAAGTAACTATTTCAATGACTTAACCACACAGCATAAATATTGAATAGGCATCAAGCATTTTATTGATGACCCTTTTTTACCACTTACATTATGTAAATAAATAATTGTGCAAGAGGACAGTTTTGCCAGTCTATGGTAATGAATATTATATGAATATGAATAAGCAATGATAAGTCCATGAAGCCATGACAATTACCATTAACATGAAATATCCATAAGCTATGAATATACTATAGGGAGATAGTGTCAATCATATCTAGACTGAGTGTGGCAGCAGTACATGTATGACTTTGTGTAGCAAACCAAGTAATACAAGCCAAATAGGGGTGAGTCTATAGGTAATGGTTGCAAGTGATAGGCCAGTGTACTTGTATGGGAAGTTACTGCTGAACCCTTGCACCTTTAAAATATGGAACAGAAAAAAAGGTGGACACACTCTCCATACTTACAGTGATTGCAAACGGAACTGTGTTGAGCAGCTCCAAGAAAAAGTAAATATTACATATCTGCTGAAGTATGTTGCCCTGGTGATGGAAACAAAGATAATGAGAGTATTGCATTATTAATACGAGGCCAAATTTGCAAATGGTTTGATACTTATATAGGTCCAGATACTGTATATTGACATAATTTTATAGGTAATGTGAAGACTGTATTAAGATGTCTGTGCTAATTACAATACCGGCCTTGCATACACACAAGCAAACATGACAATTTCCTGCACTGCATATGTGATGCACCCTGCAGTTTGGAAATGGCTAGACCTCACACAGGGTTGCTTTGCTGCAGGGCAATACACATCTCTGCATCATCATGCCCAATACATGTTAATATCAAGATTGCGTAAACACAAACCAACCAATGCAATTTCCTGTCCTGCCATTGTTTGGTTTGAATGGCATAGTGGAGTCCACTGTCATGCGGGACTCATGCCCATGCAGACCTGCATACATGTACCAATGCAAGTCTTTCGTTCGTTATGGATAGCTACACTGTGTCTTTTCACAACCACAGAATTCATATCCATCTGCTAACAGCTGAAAACAAGATGAAGCTTCCATTCCTTCGTCCAAAACAGTACATACACTTCTCACAAAAATTGCCAAATGATAGTTTTCCAATACATTGTGCATATCACTAATACTGTACAATAGGCCATTCTTAGTCACATGTGTGATCAAAATAATGAACAATTGGGGAATGATACTGAGTTACTTCAAAGAGCATGGTGGATATATCAAATTGTACTCTACATACCTTAAAAATTAACATCTTAATTATTCTGAGATTGGTTTTTAGGGTCGAAGGTCAGATATGTGTGTGAGTTTGGACACACAGGTAGTTTTTTTTACATTTATGTTCATCTTGCAAAGCCTGTGAATTCTAAAGAGGTGTAATAATCATTTCTTTAACAGATGCACAACACAAAGATCTATCATGTCTATGGGTAAGAAATCGGCAATGAATAGAAATATGAATAAGAATAGGTTTTTTTATGTATTTAATCACGTCTGGTCAGGTGTGTGACATTTTGCTTCACTTTTCAAAGAAATACCCATTGATGTCAGAAATGGGGCTGAAATTCTTGGCAGAGCTTAAGTCTGCAAGTACCGGGGTACATAATTACCAATACAGTACACAGCCATGTGTACATTGGATATTCAACCTGAGTGTTCAGCTTTTCTGTGCCTGAGCACAAGTTGGCTAATGACCCTTGTTAAATAACTACCAATTTACCTTGCCAAAACGCACCCATGCTTGTACATTTGGCCAGAGATGTAAATGTTTGATGTATGCTTAAACATCAATGCCAATACTGCGTAATTGTGGATTATAACTCAAACCCCTGCAATGCATTTGGTTTAAATTGAAGTATCTTGAGAAGAAAAGAAGAAGATATTTTGCCTTTTAAATTTCAGTCAAGACCATTTTGATGATGTCGTTCTTGGCAAAAGTAAACAGAAAGCCCTAGTATATGTCATAAATAAACAAACAGGATGGTTACACGCCATGCTTAATATATGCAGCCCCCAGGAAGCAGTTTGGAAGTGCAATATAAATGAGTGCCAGCCTTGGTAGAGCAAGACCTTGGACAACTGCTGACAATTGCTGCACGGCAACATGCCATGGTTACCGCCAAAGGAACCTGGGCATCAATTCGCGTTGCCATGGTATCGGCCTTATCTCCCTGCCAACCTGCCACGCCAGTGTTCAGCGGGACAATAAAGGACCACTCAGGTGTGAGATTAATTTGTAACTTCACAGAGCGTCAGGCCTGTTGCCTATGATGAGTCAGCACAAGACCCATGGTTGTACATGCTCATCTGACTTGTTTTCACTTGTTTGTTGTCACTTTCATTTGCCCTCAACTCGGAAACCTTTAATCATCAGAGGTTCCCTCCTTGGTTCTAACCAAGTTAGAAGCAGTATTCTCCAAGGGACCTACATGTACGTATCACCACAGAAAGGCACCTGTGTTAGATATTTGTCATTTTGGGGTCCTGGCATTCAGTTTGTTCTTCAATGTAAATTGTAAATAACCACTGTATTTCTAGTCAAACAGATTAATGAAACACTGACTGGGAACTTTTGAACAAATTAAAAACAAATTGACTGGACCAGGATTTGAAGCCGTGTCCTCTGGTTTTGCGTACCAGCACTCTTACCATCTGAGATACCTCAGATGGAAGACGCTGATACGAAAAGCCTGAGGTTTCATGTTCAAATCCTGGTCCAGTCAAAGTTTTCTTTGCCATATTTTTTACTTCATTTCTACTTCCTTTTGTCCAAAGTCCTCAGGTCCATGCACAAACCATTTTGTCTTTGCTCTCTCCTCAATATTGATGATTGGATTAAAGTAATGGTTCAATGAGCTGCCATCGTCTAATCTGATATCAAAGCTGAAATTAACCAGTTTGACATCTACTATCACTTGAGCTGAGCAAGTCCCAAAACCCCACATGTATATATAACAAGTAGGTTCGACTGACATGATGTATGGCTGTATGGATGGAGTGTCTTACCTTGTACTGCAGGAAAAGCAGCAACAATGCCTGGAATAGTGAGATGATAGCTATGCTGAGCTGTATAGCCCATAGCACAGGGTTCCTGTTCACCCAAAAAATGGCCTCCCTGAAACAAGACAAAATGGACACAGGTTTGCTGAAAGCTGAAGTACCCGGTACTGAAGCTAGCACCAAAGGCACCGGTCCTTGTAAACAATATACCGTAACTTATAAAGCACTCGGTGATATATATGCAAAAATGTTGCAAACTGCTTACTGACTAAAATTACGAAAAAATCAGCTAAAAATACGGTACTGTAGACTTACATTTGACTGGGCCATAGTGAATGTACATTATGCATGAGCTCCATGCAAGAGTTTTTGGTCGCATCGTGATCGATTCCAACTTCAGACATGTTAAGTTACTTTGAAAAAAGGTCCTGCTAGGATCGAAACATCATCGGGCCCTCCTAAATTCTTATATTTGGTTACTACCGGTATTTTTGGGGGGCATGGATAAGCAAAGATGAAATTGCTAAATGCACACTTTCAATTGCTCAATGCACACTTTCCTGAGACAATGAGACAAGGCCATACTAAATAAGGAATTTATTTTGTCTTTGCCGACATCTGAGAAAATCGTGTTGACATGTCACGATATCTCTTTGTCGAGATAAATGTCAACATAGCACATGTTGACAAAAGTAATAATCCAGTTTACATCTGTTTTCCACGTTGGGTTCGTCTCTGATTGGAGGCAAATCCAAACCATTGCCTTGCAACTTCAAAGAACATGCAAACCAGACTCTCCCCTTGTACTCTTATAATACCTTAATGACCAAATACATGTACAAACACGAAACAGATATTCACTGCATGAATAATTTGGTGTTCAATTGGGTTCAATGGTTTCAGAAGAAGCGCTTTAATAAACTAAGAATATTCTCACTTAAGAATTGCAAACTAAGAATATGCTCACTTATACTCACCATGATATGTCTTTCATGTATTCATCTTCAGTATTGCAACTGCAAAAAAAGCACACAATATAATTATAAAGAGTAACAGAATGGTTTGACAATATAAGATATGTCACCATTAAGGGCTATTTAATATCTTTGCTCTAGTTTTGGTTTTGCTTCCATTTCTTGTACATTAACATCACATTAACCATTATGTGGACCAAATTTATTGCAGAATAAACATATATACATCAACGACCCCCAATTTACAGCCACTTACAGAGGGTATACCACATGTCGCCATATTCTCACTAGAATGGTGACATTGTGTACTTTTCTGTCATCCAGCTCAGTACTATCACAACACACAAACATTGAGATGTGAAACCCTAGTCACACTGGAGGCAGAGGCAGCCACGATGATGTCTGAATGAAAACTCATTTCATATTCCTGCATATTCAAAATAATGACATAATAAACAATCTGACAGCATTCTATGTACGTGCATATCCAAATATATGGGCACATTCTTGTGGCCTGCCCAAATGCTTTGTTGATTGCTCAAAACCTGCTGCATTTGAAGAGAAGAAATATCAAATAAATGACATTCAAACTGTATTCTAACTGCACTCTAATCTTAAAATTTAGTGGGCCTAACGTTTCGATCCTAGCAGGACCTTTCTCAAAGGCAGAGAAAGATCTTTGCTAGAAAGGTCCTGCTAGGATCGAAACGTCAGGCCCACTATATTTTAAGATTTGCATTTTGGTTATTTTAGTCAGTAAGCAGTTTGCAACATTTTTGTATATCACCTGCACTCTAATCTGACAGCATTCAAAGCATTCTTACAGCACTCCACCACCTTTCAAAACATTCTGTTCACAATCGAGAGAGAATTGAAATGGCTAGCCACTTCAAATTCTGCCAGAATATTATGAATGGGTCTCCAATGACCCGGAATGCACCTCCCATGCACATCAGCTGCAGCCGCAATCTATTTTGATCCGGCTGGAATGCACTTCAATAAGCCACCAGTCAAAAGCCGGCTCGAATGCAATTGGAATGTCCCGATTGTCCCTGGAAGGAGTCTGACTGTAATTCAGTATGCCGGCCGAATCCCATTAACATGCAGCGGGGATAGCGCTGGAACAGTCAGTCTGCCTTGAGGAGTTACCGGGTCAGCATCGCATCAGGAACTCCACCACAAGCTGTGAGCATGGCCGAGATACGGGCACTGCAGAGCAAGAAGCTCCTGAAAAGGCCGGCTCACGTTGTCGGATACACGCCGGCACCGTCAGAGTCCGACGCTGAATACACGGGGGAATCCCTCGCCTCCCAGATGTACGCAGCTGGCAAGCACCAGCAGCCTCCTGCGCAGTCCTCCTCCGACAACGACGACGACGACCTGTCTCTGTGCGAGGCGCCCAAGAAGCGCAAGAGGGAGCTGGTGACGGCCGACTTCACCGAGGAGCAGGAGCAGGGGATGGTGGACTGGCTCCAGGCCCCCGAGCAGGAGTGCCTGCTCAACAAGAGGCACCCCAACTACATCAAGAAGGGCCTGAAGGACGCGCTGTGGGAGCGCAAGGCCGCCGCGATCGGCAAGACCAGCGACCAGCTGAGGAAGTGGTACGCCAACATGCGATCGCGGTTTGGCAAGCTCAAGCAGACTCCCTCAGCCTTTGACCTGACCGCGAGGGACCGCTGGATCCTGCAGCACTTTGAATTCCTCAGGCCCCATCTCATTGTTCAAGTCAAAAAGAGGGTGACTGCCAGCGTAAGTATCTCATTTCATTTTCTTCAACATTGTCAGTTTGATGTTGAAACTGCAGCCATTGCCCACATGTTTATGATTCTTTCTTCTTCTCTAGATGAAAGCCAAGGTCCAAGCAAGAGTGGCAGCTGCGGCAAGAGCTCCCCAGTCTGAGTTTGAGTCCGATGTCTCTGATCATCTGCTGCCTGCTGCTACTCAGTGTGATGCAGACATGTCCTTGGGGTCCAGGTTCAGGCCTGCCTATGACCCTGAGGCCACCAGGACCGGCATTGCCGAACTGCAAAGACAGCTGCTTAACAAACTCTCTCAGGCTGAGAAGTCGCCCCTCCAACGTCAGAAGGACACCTTTGCCGACTTCATGAAGGAGGTCACCTACACCTTCCCTCTTCCCATGTGGCTCAGGTTCCAGAGTGAAGTCAGCAGTATATTGCAGGAGTACCAGTTTGAGCTTCATCAGCAGCCTCCAATGCAGACTCAGCGGGAGTAGTGACATTTACATGTATGTGACACTGTAACATTATGTGGATAGTGGTTGTATCGGATATGTGTGATCTGATTGTATTGCAGACTATACATGTATTTTGCATGTTGCATACTGTACACATAATGCATTTGAAATGTTGGAGGTGTACGGTAGATAGTGGTATCAATTTGCTCAAATATATTTCCTATTAACATTGTGGTTGGATGAGTGATGAAATTACTGGATTTGACAGCATTTGAATGGACCATTCAGGCAGTATGCATGCTACACTCGGGACACGTGTTACATTGAAGTATGAACATTCAAATTTCTGTACATTCTAAGTACTAAAGTAAGCTGCATTGCCATTCAACAATTGCTTCAAACCATAATTATTCATGCAATTGCATTCAGGGAGTGTTCAGACAGCACGTAAGATGAATTTGTATGGCATTTGTGGCACATTTCAACCAGACTTTGGGCGTTATTCAGGAACCAATCGAACCACACTCATAATGTATTGTACATTATAGAATATACGTGCATTGTACATTAGATAATATGACAGCATTCTGAAAATTCCTCCAGTATTCTGACTACATTCAAGCTGCATTGCAGACCTTATGCACCATGAAAGTGTAAGAAACATTCAGGATGTTTTCAAGGCTCATACTAAATATACAAAATGACATTCTTACAAAGCTGTACAAATTTTAGCCAAACAAATAGTCAAAAACTGACTGGGAACTTTGTTGAATGCTTTCAATGGTTGAATGCTTTTGACTGGCGCCCCCACTCCGGCAAAGACTGGTTGAGTATTTGGGAAGACCACCATCTAAGGATTGGATAACACAGATAGGAAGAGTGCTGGTACGCAAAACCAGAGGTGTCAAGTTTAAATCCCGGCCCAGTAAAAGTTTTCTTTGCCATTTTTCAAAATTGAACAAGTTTTCAGTCAGTTTTTCATTCATTTTGTTTGTCATTTGTTTGACAAAAAAATGCATCCACATTGTGATCCCCATGCTGCTGTAGCAAGATTTACAACAATTGCTGGTTTGCATCTGAGTGAAACTGGGGACATGATCCCTAGAGATATACGGCACTTAATGGTTCATTGTCAAGAATCTTCTTTCCAACTAGATGTGCTTGATTCTTACAGACTAGTACAAGTATGACAAGGCTTTAAAAGTAAAGCATAGACAGATTTCAACTATTTTGATGTTAAATAGGGTTTGCAGTCAGACACAACATCTGTTAGGAAGTATAGTTTAGGGCCATTACACGCTAATGGTCAGATTGAGAAGCGACTACAACCAGGCTAGCTACAAACTCCTTAATCAGAAGATTTGACAACTGAATTGACTAGATCTGCAACTGAAAAAATTAAGTCCAAACTCAAGGCATGAAGGGACTCCAGTCATCCACCAGCCAGATATGAATAATGTGCAGTAAGCTTTAATCCTTCAAATAAGATTACCATAGAAAGGGTTGCGCATCGCTGTGGTACAGGTAAGGAGAAAGGTGATCAAAGTCACGTGATGTCTCATTGCTGGTAAACATCGCGTGACTTTGATCACCTTTTCCTAATCAGATAAATACTAAAGGTGATATACAAAAATATTGCAAACTGCTTACTGACTAAAATTACCAAAATGTAAATCTCAAAATTTAGTGGGCCTGACGTTTCGATCCTAGCAGGACCTTCCTCAAAGGCCTTTCTCTGCCTTTTGAGAAAGGTCCTGCTTGGATCAAAACGTCAAGCCCACTAAATTTTAAGACAGATAAATACTAGATACATACCATGTGGACGCAGGAGTGGAGGCAGGCATCTGTGTGGTAACTTCATTAACTTCCATCCCTTCATAGCTGGAACTAGACAACACAACAGGACATCAGTGCAATAATCAATCAATTTGATACACTGCACAATTCACACATAATATATGGAATGCATAAGAGAACAGAATTAATAATAATAATAATAATAATTTATTGTTTATAGACCATTACACGGCATGTCTCAACAGTCTGTACAGATAAGATAAAACCATAATAATATTAATTACAAACTCATCAAACTCTTGACAATGTTTCTGTGCCATTTTTGTCCACATCTGTCCATGTCCTGTGTCCTTTAACCTACCATTACACAAACAACTCTTAAACATTCTCTTGCAATAGAAGTTTACAAAGCACAAATTGATCACTCCACATAAATGAATGGCACATTTTCACCAAATGAAGGCAGAAAGGAAATCAACTGATATAACTTTGGTCATTGATGAAGCCAAGCCCAGGTACATTGTGTAGCAAGTTAATGTACTTTTAAGTTAATCTACTAGCACTATGGTAATGTTATTGAATAGAATGGATTAAGCAGAATAGTTTGGATTTGGTCTTGTAACCAAGGACTCCGCCCAATTTCACGGCTCTGCTTACCGTAAGCGTAGAATCGGCACTTACGGAAGCAAATATTATGCGCTTAACGCAAGTTTATTTCACGGCTAATAATATTTCTCGCTTCCATAAGGGCAAAATTATTCACTACGCGCATGCGTGAATTGCTTCCCTGCCTGGAATGCAAAATAAATCTTTACGTTGTCGTCTGCTTATTGCCGCATTTTTAAAATTATTTTCAGCAAAGGGGGTAAAGCAACACCGTTAGGGGTTGAAAACTATACCTCGGCCAAACTTGCGTGTGTGCAAATATTTCTCAGGGTTTTGTCTGAATTCGCAGTTGCTCTTGAAATTGAGGTCATCAAATTCACCGGACGGCAGCCATTTTCCCCTGTTGTTGTGTACACAAAAATCCTCCATTAAGCCCATGTTTAGGGGCAGAAATTCCGCGCTAGCTCTTTGAGCGCCGAATCCTTGCTTAAACGATCCATGAAATGAATTCCGCGCTTACAGCGTCCCGTAAGCGCAGATTTCTGCATTAAGCAGAGCCATGAAATTGGGCCCTGGACTTACAGCTCAGGCATGATGCCTGGGCTGAAGATGATGATCTCCATTAAAACAGAAAACCTTCAAATCTGATGATTTGAAAATGACTCTAGACTGTGGCCAATTACTTGTCAGGAATGGAGTCAGGGCCACACATATTGGCCATATCAAAACTCAAAACAGCAAAATAGTAACCGGTATTTAGGTTCCCATTAACCATAAAAAGATGGGACATAATTATCACTAGGAAAATCATAAAATCATAAATCATAAAAAAGTAGATTGTGATTAAAAAACCAAATTTATTTTTTTGCACGTCCACACACGGCAACATTCGTCAAAAAGCGAATCGTGATTCAAAAATCAGTTCTTGGGGACCAAACTGCGCATACACTGCATACATATTGAAATGTGACCTAACCAGACTGCACATGCCTGGAATGTTACCCAGTCAGAGGTACGTTACGGACTGCGTGCGCTTGGTTTGCTCGTACAATGTACGATTGGCGCACAGCCATGTGAAGATCAACCGCTGGTTGTGGGGAGGCCATACATGTATGTTTATCTGCACGCATGCTGCACTGTGGGATGTAACTTTAATATCGATATTCTCTTTTCCACAGCTTTCACACACACAGCAACCGGCAATCACTCCCGAGGTTTCCAAAAAATTGCAAGTAGAACTGCGTGTTTGTGAGATTTGACCGTTCACACACAGAAAAAAGAAAGAAAAAAAACCACGAAAAAAAACCTGACGATTCACTGAAGAATTGAAAAAGTGGATCTCATTTTTTGTGTACTACTGTAGTGGGAAGGCAGCAATAAAACCAAGGACATCCTCCAAAGTCTGCACTGTGCTATGTTCCTACATTATCTTCACTCACATTTGGTATTTCATTAGGTGTCTGGACTGAGTCAATCAATGCAATGTATTCAATGCCATCTGTGCATATGGAAAGCCTTGAAGGACAACTTTAAGAGAAGTGAGGCTGTTAGCTATAGAGGGCTAGGGAGAGAGGAGAGGAGGAAAACGTGACATTCCTGACAGTATCTGAGATGGGGTTGCAAAGGTAAAATGCCAACCTTCTTTTGTATTGATGTACATGTGAATAATGCCATCAGCGTTACTGATGGCCAGATTCAAATCTACAGTAATGTGTAATTACATGAGATATACATGTAGTACCGGTAGTACATACACTGTATATGTAAGTTATGGATGAATTGGATACATTTTGCCAAAGTTTTCACAAAGAGGCAAATTCAATTTGGCCATAAATGATGTTTGTCTTTTCCTGTTTACAATGTACCAAGTACAGTACATTGTACACTCTACCGGCACATGTCATGAATAAGGATACACATGTAAGGACATTTCCACTGTCTACGTTGTCTAAATAATCGCGATTAAAAAACAGGGGGGGGGGGGGTTGCGTTCACACAGGCCAAAAAATAGCATCTTAAAAAATCACAAGCTGGTTGTGGTTAGCAGTTGTGGTCAAATGGTGGGTGTGTCCTTGAGGGTGGCCCATGCAGGGAGACATATAAACAAGCACGGCACTTCCTGCCAATCAGAGCGCAAGCGGTGCATTGTGGGATTAAAAAAAAACACAACCGGTGCGATTCAGCGGAACATTCCAACACACACCGCGTCGCAAATAAACACGATTATTTGGAAAAGTCTCACCAATAGTGGAGTCCGAATGGCGATTCAAATTCCACTAAGAATCGCGTTTATTGTGTCCACACACAAAATATGGAGTTTGAATCGCGATTCAAATAATTGTGTTTATTTGGGAGAGTGGAAACAGCCCTATCAAGTATCAGTATATAGGAGGAAACTATTTCAACAGTTCAACTCTTGTAACAAGGGATCCTTGTCCATAAAGGTACAGTATGTGTAATGTAATATGAGATACTGCATACCGGTATTCATCACAAATGAATGGACCTTTCCCATGAAATATGCAAATAAGAGCTGGCACATGCGCTTTACTAAATTGGTGGGCAAACGAGTGCGCGTTGCGTGCAGGTTTCGAAATACACGCGCAGGAGACACTGAATAGCCAATGACCGCACGCCAAACTGTTAGTGAGAAGGAACGCGCGCGCCCGTGGAAAACTATGATTGGTTGGCAGCCCGCTTGCCCACCAATTTAGTTTAGCGCATGCACTAGGTCTAATTTGCATATTTCATGGGAAAGGTCCATTGTGTCTTAGGATATACATGTACCGTATAGGGTGCATGCTACTATACACAATGTGCTATGGGCGATGGTTCTGCCAAGAATAGTAGATCATCTTCTGGTGCGCTGACCTTCCTCGGGCGCTGACCTTCCTCGCAAGGACTGGTCAACACTAAACCGGCTACGGACGGGTGTGGGCCGTTTCAATGCCACCATGCACCGCTGGGGCCTGCGCCCATCAGCAGCCTGCCCATGCGGAGCCGAGGAACAGACCGCCCACCACATCATCCACGAGTGCCCCACCTTCCCCCCACCCAATGACCTTGACCTGAATGACCTGAGTCCCGACGCAGAGAGCTGGCTGCAGCGGCTGAGCGACATCGCCTAGCTGCCTCACACGAAAGAAGAAGAAGATCCAAATTTTGGGACAAGATGCATACTCACCACATTGAAATGAATATTATGAAATATATACGTACGGGTATATATACGGCATGTATTGTGTTATGGGATATGTACAGCATTAGTAATGTAAAGTCTGTAGCCGTAGGTATGGAATTAAGTTTTCTTATTTGCATGTGCTCTTTCTTAGCACTGGTGACAGTGGCATGGGATATTCTAATAACAAGCATGTAAAATGACGTTAAACCACTTTGCACTGGGAATTCCAAATTCAGAGCATGGTTGTGTATGCACCGGGACTCTCCGAATCCTGGCACTAGCTATGATTCTTTTCAAACAACCTCAAAGCAATCATTTAACGTGCTGCAAGTTATCCCACAAATTGCCAGATTCCGCTATAGTGGGAACATTACTTTGGATGATTGAAAGATAGGGTATGTTCAGGGGCACTGGTTTGGTTGTTAGGCCTAGTTTGTGGTTACTAGTGTTTCTCATCAGCAGGGGTTTGAGGAGCTGACTACAAATTCAAAAACCACCTTGCGGTTCAACTTCATATGATATCACTGACACCCGATGACTACGCAACCCACTAGGGGCCACCAGCACCAGATGTGTGTGAATGGGGAATGGGCAAGTCTTGTCTAAACAATAACACAGTGGGTGGTGGGTCGTAAAAGATACCCAGAGGGCATGGACTGGGGAGAAGTACCACTCCTTAGTAGGAATGAAATCGACCGACTTAACCCCTCAGATAGTCCCTCGTTGAAAAAAAAAGTTGTGTTCCAACGACAACATTTTATCAGTCGGGCTAACACATTAGAGTTTAGTCCCCAGGTTAGTCCCTCGTAGGAACTACCCCATATGCCTTGCCACGGAAGACAGCATGTTCTCCCACAGTCCTGCAGTCGCCAGACAGCCAGTGGTAATCTAGCCTCTGCCTGCAACGCTAATTCCATGCTCAGTTGGACAGACTGCCTTAAGGATTTGCCCGTCTGGAGAGGGGGGGCCAGTCTGTGGCTAAGGTCCTTCCAGTACACGCACTTCTCCGACTTACAGTACAGACGCACATTACATGTTCATTAACCAAACGCCCTTTTGGGGCAGATAAACCCTTGACAAAAATTTCCAAATTATGCCAGGATTGACTCATACAGTGCATTCTCACTAGAACGAAAAAACGTGATTCACTTTGCAATTCAAAAATTGATTTGTGTGTGTGTGTGTGTGTGTGTGTGAAATCTAAAATCTCACTAATAACGGGAACTCGATTTGAGTTCTTTTGGCCCAGTGCAAAGTGGTTAACATCCATACATTGGAACAATTCTAGCTACATGTATGAGCTAAGCAATGACAAGAACATCATTTCACTAAAGATGAAACATGACATGATTGACTTGTTTATACATTGTATTTGCAGTTGAGATAGTCTTGATAAATATTTTTGGCAATCTAGACAAAGTTTGGCAAGTTGGCAATGGTCAAAACTGTATAGATTGCAGTAGGCAACACAGTAGATTGCATTAAGGGCAACCTGCATATATTCAGAAGAGTTACTATAATACCAGGCTATACAGCAATGCTCAAGCATTAACCTCACGCACAGAGCCTGGACAGTAAAGCACTATAAAAGTCCAATTCAAGAAATCTGAATCTTACTACTGTGTATACATCAGTCAAGTTGGAGTCCCTTCTAATCTACACATACATATTTCTGGTTGGATGAGATGCTGCAGCTCCTGTTTCAATTATTCCTAATGGACAGGCAATGATTATGAATACCGGGTATCTGCTCAACGATTTGTCATCCAAGCTAAGACACATACTGTAACATCCCCCAGGAAAAATAGCACACTCATCATGAACAGTGTACACGTACAGACCACAAGATATTAAGTTCAATACCATGGTCAAATGGAATAGGTGCTCTGTTTTTGGATGTTATTGCAGTTTGTGTGCATTTGGGTTCTATTGTCTTGGGTGCTGTTGTTATTGATACAGGCTAGTGTTGCTATTGTTACTTGTTATTGTTGATCCTGCTGTTAATGCTATTGTCAATGCTACTCTTCTTGCCATCATTATTTCACATGACTGGCACATACATGTATGGGATATGTTGTACAGTAGGGTACCTCCTATTCAAAGGATCCAACATCAGAGGCCCTACATGTACCTTTATGCAAGGAAGACTGCAATCTGTTTCTGCATGGAAAATTCCAGTTTTCTAAATCAAAAAAAATGATCAACCAAAAAGAGTGGTCCTTCTCAATATTATTTCAATATCTTTTCATCTCATGCTCAATAAGTTACCATGGCAACCTATTACTTCTTCCTGACAGTGCACAATGAAAAACGATGAACTGAATTTTGATTTCCTTGGAACCCATGATTCAATGGAACCTATTTCTGATACTATAAAGTGGACATTTTGGTCAAGAGAATCATTCTGTTAATTCTATGTCTTGTCCTTTCCATCTACAGAAATGTACGTACAATGTACTGTCCATGTCCATGCACTGTATGTATGCTGAACAAATGTCATCACAAATCCCTTGGAACTATATGGCATAATGGTTGAATGTGTCTGGCTGGCGCCCCCACCCTGGCAAAGACTAGTTGACTAGTGGAAGGTCATCATGTAAGGGCTGGATAGCTCAGATAGAGAGAGCGCTGGTCCTGCACTCAGTTTCACCAAACCCATTGTAACTTACGATCAATAGCAAGACTATGAATGATGCAAGGAAACTATACAGCCTATCGCAACTTACGATGGGTTACATTCATAAGATACATTGTAAGACTTTGAGAAATCCAGCCCTGGCCCGGTCAAAGTTTTCTTTGCCATTTTTCAAAATTGTTTAAAAAATTTCCCGGCCAATCCTTTAGTTGTTTGACATAAAGCAATTTACTGGAATATTCATTACATGTCCTTACTTAATTTCCCCTATTGATTCTATCCTTTAGAATATTACACGCGTCTCTTACTCTCTTCCCTTGCCTTTTCCATTTCCTTTTCCAAGAGGAGTTCTGACCCCATTCCATATAGTTGGCCCTTCACACATTTGTCATGGTTTTACCAGGCTACCAGGGCTTTATAATTTCAATGGGAATCCATTACGGCATATTTTTGTCCTCACGGGCACTGTTAAGAGCAAATTCAATTTTTTCGATTCTGTGAGCTAGACTTTTGGCACTTAGCGAAGAATTTCTCCGCTAACCTTGATTACATTTCTGGCAACACACTGTCAGGCTTTGTGGATAATTGGCAATAGTGCATCAGATTAGGCATATAGCTGCAGGCCAAATGGATCTATGGCTTAGAATTTTCAGAGATCCTTTGGAGGTACCCGGTACATTATTTTCTCCCACGCAAAGTTGGGCTAGGTACAGATTTCAGCAAAAACGATCTGTTTCGACTCCTGGAACATCCAACAGACGCATTGCTTGCACATGTGACATGTACAGTGTTCAATCTAGCTTAGATTAGCAAGACAGAAAACTCTTCTGCGTTATATGCAAACCATAAGCAAAACGTTTCTGCTACCGTAAGCAAAGGATTTCGGCTTACAGTCAGTAGGCCTAATCAGGTAATAGATTCCATGAAAAACTGTTTTAAGCTCATATACATGTAAGATGCAGTCCCATGAATTTGTAATAGTGGCCAAACTGATTGTATTTTAGTGCTAGCTGAAGCCTTTACATTTCTATTATTTCTTGGGGGTGGCCCACGCAAGCACAGACTACTCGGTTCTTTGCAATCTTCAACCATTTTTCAGGGTGTTGACATTTTAGCCCATTGTGATAGTCAGGCCTAGCCACTGTCATCCTTCTGATGCTTTGTTGTGCATAAAATGGCAATTTTTTTTAAAATGCCATTATGATAAAAAAAAAATTGCAAACACTAGTCACTTTGATGATCTGACGCACGTACAGGTATATGGTACTTAGTACAGCTGTACAAGGGTATGACCATTACATAAATGTACGGTAAAAACCTTACGTACTGTAACAATGTGCATGTATATACTTAATATCGGATACTAAACATCTAAACGAATAATTGAATTTTGTAAGGGACTAGCATTTATTGTACAAGGTACCGGTACTGTCACTACGTATATTTGCTTTCCACAACAAGTGGGATGTGTTCTCATTAAGTATGGACATAAAAAGGTTAATGAATGATGCTGTAATGCTTGCCTAGGGCTTGTCTGACTAGTGTCTAAGATATACATTCCTATGTGAGTCAATAGGCCTATTCCAGTAGCTATACCAGAGTATGAACAAATATGAACTTACCAGTAACTCAAGGGGGTAAAGGTCATCTAATTTTGTTAAGGAAATAATGTAAATTCTAGACAAATGTGACAATGACATACTCAAAGAGAGCGAGATGCTGGAAATACATCCTAAGGTGAATGTACATGTACAAACTAGTCTCTGTATGTACTTTACATGTCTAATTACTGTAGCATCACTGACATGTAAATGTATTATGACACATTGTACGGTAAGTGTAACACTAACAGTACATGCACCACCACTCTTCTCTAACACTTGAATTCAACTGTGACAATTGAATACAAAGTCCAAATTAATTACATGTAGGTTAATGTTCACTAAGAGCTGACTATTCCCATATTTACTCAGCTGTCATGTATTCACAACACAGAAATATGATTGCATGCTTTGAACAATACTAACCACAAGCCTTTATACCTTCACTGGCCCTATGAATTCATATTGAGCACCAGCTATCTAAGATTCAGTCTGTACCCTCCATTACAATCAAACTGCTTGCGGCAATTCTCACAGCATGCCATCACTGTCTTTGCAAACACGAACAGAATACGTTCCATTTAAAAATGGTCGAACAAAGAATCATGAAATGACCAAGTGCATGTAACCATTGCTAGTGTTCACACTGGTTGAATTATTGAAAAGTGAATTCTGATTGAAAAACAACTTTTAAAATGACCAAGTGGATGTAACCATTGCTAGGGATCTGTAAAATGCGTTTGAACACACTGGTTAAATAATCAAAAAGTGAATTCTGATTGCGCACGTTTACACACACACAAAAAACAGAAGAAAAAACCCCAGAATCTTAATTTAAAATCTTTGCTTTTTATTCCCCACCCCCAAACACAATCCGAACTACGGTACGCATACCTGGTTTGTGACCCAAGAATGAGCAATAGAAAGCTGTAATGTCCCTACACCTAATGGACCACATTGACATGCAATGTTCTCCTCACATGCACCCATGCGGTATTAATCAAGTAATCAGTCGTGAAGAATGTTTAACTGCTTGTATCAAATTGTGGGACGAAGCTAACAGATTTTCAATTCTCAATAGTTTGTACGAGTACATGTGCATGCATGTTTACAAAAATGCAGACTTTTATTTTTTTGGGCAGAAGGATTTTAGCATCTTGTCAACAAGGGTGCGCCATATTGAATTTTGAAGGATGGGGCTGTCAGTGTCAAATTGGCTCAAATGCCCTGTCACACGTCACTTGTACAATGTATGGTACAGTAGATGGTCTCAGAAATTGAAATAGGTGTACACAGAGACGCCTCTGGCCTACACGTACTGGGCTAGAGGGAATGCCTGCGGCAATCCTTGGAGATGACTTTTTGTAATGTAACTCTGTAAAAAAGCTCCATGAATATCATTTTCCAAGGTGTCACTTGAAAGTTTACATGTACATGTATATAAATTGAGAATATATACATGTACCTGTGATGTTAAGTGTATGTGTAGTGTACATGTACATGTGTACATACAAGTCATACATACATGTATAGTATACATGTACATGAAAGAGATCAGGGATGAAAAAATATCTTTTAAGATTTTTCTCCTACCGTAGGAAATTCTAGGTGTTGAGTGTCTAACACCTGTGATTTCATTGCAGGCTTTCACACAGTAAGACAAAGAATAATATCAAGCATCACTACTATACAGTACTTGGCTAGCTGTATCTCTGGCAATGTTGTATTATCTAAATGGTACTGCTGTAAGGAGTGTGTATATCAATATGCAGAACAGTTCTGGCAAAAATGAAAACCTTCCTTGTACTGCAAATTTAACATGGAAGAACAAAGAAAGTTCACAAACCAAATCTATAAACATAATGGCAAGCAGTGTACATGTACAGGTACATCAGAAAATGCTAGGTGTATAAACATCCAGTATTGAAGGACAGAAGGAGGTTGCTGGGATGTAGATCTTGGCCATACTGCCAAGAAATTCTAGTCGATGACACTTAAGCGATATATTCTTTTAGTGAAATTTGTACATGTATGCTACACACTGGTGCAATAACTTCCCAGAATGCAGTAATGTAGCAATACTCACACCGTTTACATTCACATGGCCTATCCCTACCCTACTGTAAACGCAAGGAGTCTGCTCGGATGTGACTTTTTAAAGGAGATCTTTAATCTGTCACGTAGGCATATGGGATGAAATTGGATTTCATTAAAGAGAAACTGGGTTTTCTTTCATTTTTTTATAAGCTGCTTTCTCTCCAGGTGAAAACTACATAAATTTTCTGGTTGAAAGTTAGTCCAAGTTGGGATGACATACTAAGTGATGAATGGGCAAGATTGTCCACCCAATCCACCCAGTCTTTAACTGGTAGCCTGCACATCTTAAGACCTCTCTTTCAAGCAGGTAGGAATGCTGAAATTGCTTGACTAAGCAATGCTGCGAGATCAGCGGTCACTCCAGTCAAAGCATTCCCTGAAGGTACCGGTATCCAACAAACTGCTTCTGGTTGTCAAGTTGAAGCAATTGATTCAAAGGGACTTAGACAAATAATCTAATGAATGTCTTTGGATGTGATTTAAATCCAGGTGTTACAAATGACTAAAATCTAGATATTAAAAATAATGATTTTAATAATGCCAGCCCTGAAAGTAATACTTTACAATGGTTTTACATGATCTGCATGTACCGTATGTAGATATTGAATGCAACCTGTACAGATAATGAAGTGTTCACTCAAAATTCTAAACAGATAACCATGAACAAGAACACAGGGTCCCAGCCTGTCTACAGCACATGTACATACATTTTAAGAATTACACTGGGCAGCTGGTCTGATAGTAATTTGACCATGTTGAGATTATTCATCCAGTTCTGTATCATTATTACAGACCTTCGTACATCTTACACTGAAGTGCCTGCATGGAAATTGCCGATTCATTTTCTACTGGATATCCCTTTTCAGACTATACCATTACCAACTGAATTAAGCACCTGCGCTGTAATATCTGCTTTCATTAATTAGGACAAACATTTTCTGGGATTTTTTGAGTGGGGAAAATTGTGCAAAGTCATATCTTACCGTATAAACAATAATTAGGAAATTAACAATTTCCTCGCATATCTATTTCTAAGGAGGCAGTAGAATGAATGAATAAATGGTTTAGTATTGCGCTTAAAAATCAGTCTTGGGCCTATACATTGTGTATTAGTACATCTGCCTGCATCATTTCATAATATGAGAGAAAATGGGAAAAGTACAGTCGAAATGCATGCTTCAAATAAATGACTAATACCCTTAGTCTAAGTGACATCATAAAACTTAGTCTAAGTGACATCATAAAACTTCAATAACCATGATATGTCACCTTCACAAGAACCAGACAAGCTATTAATTGTTCTATCATTTCTATGTTTTATTTTGGGTAGGCTACATGCTGCCTGTATGAACTCTACAAGATCTACCATGCATACAGTACTATACTAAGGCCTGTTTAACACTATAGCTTTAGCTATGGCAGTCACAAGTACTTTGACTGTGGCTCAAGCTCTGGCTCCAATTACAACAAGTTGACAACCATCTAGACCTACATGTACATGTAGAAGTTGCATTTACAATATGCTTCTTTTCGATAATGATTCACTTTTGAACCAGGAAAAGGGGCTCAATCCTTTTGAAAATAAACAAATTATCCTGAATGAACCTGGCCTGAGGTATAGAAGCCATAGATGCTTAATTTTTTTCCAACGATGACCAAAAAACTCTGAGGGGGGATTGTGACGCTTTTCCAACCTTTCACAAGGCACAGTGTAACATTTTGCAGGCCTCCCTTGGGAAGCAAATGCTTACTTCACGGGTTGCTGTTTGCCGGTAGTCTACACATTGCAGGGATGTATCAAGGCCGTGTCCCAAACGGGCTTCCAGAGCTACGGCTAGGGCTATTGTCTTCGCATCCCTGTGTGTTCCCAATAGAGCGAAGATCTAGCCGTAGCTCTAGACAACAGATTCGGACACGGCCAAAGACGCTGCAGGTACCAGGCTGTTAATATAAGGTTAAGGGTCAACCATAAGGCGGACGTAGCACCTACGTACGTCAGAAGTGACAGTGGTAAAGAAAAGAGCCCCCAAAAACTAGTGATGGTGCGGAACTTAAGAAGGATCAAAAAATAAGGATCCAGAAGAAGGCTTGGGAATAACTAAGAGGAAATATTTCAACTCATCAGGGCCATGGAAGACACTTCTATCCTATCAAAAGTGGACGGCATGATCCATGAACAGCCACGACGTGTGGCTAGAGATCGCAGCTGGCATTGCTGATCGCACAGGCGAGCAGTGTTACCACGCATGCGCATCGCGTACTATATAGCATGGGACGTCGTACAATAAACAGTTCCACCTTCCACATGATCGATTGTCAAGGGTCCCGTGAGAAATCCTCCGCTAGCGGAAGATTTGTCAGAGGTCCTGACCTATAACAAAATCTCTCAAGGGTTCACCCTTGTCACTCTCAAGCATTGGTAACCTTTGACATGGATAGCACTTTGGCAAGATTTCTCATGCATGAGACATTCTCTCAAGCCTTGAGAGTTTTGTCAGTGGTGTGAAAAGGGCTAAAGCCATGGGGCATACTGTACGTGTACGGTATATACTGTACCCTTTGATGATGCTTACCTATGGAAGCCATACATGTACGGTATATACCCTTTGGTGATGCTTACCTGTGGAAGCCATGAGGCATACTGTATATATCCTTTGGTGATGTGTCCAGCACCACACGGATGACGTACAACACACATGATATCAACTTGATAATCAGATTGAAGAGACGAATACGGACACCTAGAAAGAAGAGAGAACAATTTGTAATCATCTTAATCATTTCTTCATAGTGCCCTTTATAAATGCATGTGAAAACTGAAATCCTTGGATAACTTTGCTTTTGCCAACATATGATGGGACAATGTATGTTACTTATACATGATTTATGTTTTATGCATAGACATTTTTACAGTAATTGCTACCATAACATATGTATGTATTTTAGTCTTTGATCAAGGCACATGCGGCCAAATGGATAGTCGCAATCGCATGATCTCTGTTTTGATTGGTGAAGACTCTTGCATATAATTATATGCATATCATGCTACCAAAACGGTAGCAAATGTAAAAAATTAAAAAATTAAAAAATTAAAAAACTTTGTGGACAAGTTCCAAAGGCACTCAGGGCGTTTTGTGTTTAAAAGTCCTCCCTCTTGAGCAATCGCGACTATCAATTTCGCCGCGTGCGCCTTGATCAAAGGCTACATGTATTTTATACCATGAATGCATTTCTTTTTATAAATGGCAAAGTTTCATTTTTTATTTTGTTCAACAGTTCCCAATCTGTTTTTACTTTGTTTGTTTCACTTTGGCAAGTTAAGTTTAATTAAAGTACACAGTTGGTTGGTGCTTATTTAAGAGCTGCTAGCAGACGGTGACTTGGGTATTGCTGGGAATAAGTTCAGCCAAGTAGAATGGATGCCTTTGTATCCACTGTAAGACTTACGAAAACACAGGGAGACATCCTACATTCATAAACAGTATTGTGGGCAACATACTGAAATCCATCTCAGCAATGTGAAATACTAGAAACTACCTTTGTTTAGAAGAACAATGCATAGTGCATCTGGCCATCTGTATTCTATGCCTGCTGCCAGGCTAGCTCCCCTAATGCCTCAGGAGAATTAGCGTCGACATAAACAGGGCAGAAATATGACTTCACAATCTGATATCAGTTCCGCTGGCGAATGATTGCAAAACACCTAGTAAACTGATACATGGCCCAAAGCACTTTGCACTCAAACTAACATATATATGCAAATGTCAGATGAAAACAGATTTCACATCAACATGTGTACATGTATGTACATTCTCAATTGCTTAAAATGTTAAATTCCTATTGACAAAAATTAATAGCTACCTGTACATGTATGGATGCTAAAATATGCAGTATATTCTGTCAGCATTATATTTATGTAGGACTGGATAGTCTTGCATTTTTTATATATAATACAATTTTTTGTGCAGTGAAGCAAAAAGTAATAAACATGAATGTATACATGTACATGTACACACAGTATGCAGGCAATTGTGAAGCACACGTATGCATAAAGGCCTATATGATAAAATCTACCTGTATGATTTATGGCAAACACTTTCATTGATGCCATGCAACAGATAAGCTGATAATTCCTCTGATGCAAGTTCTAGGCCCAATTTCATGGCTCTGCTAACCGTAAGCATAGAATCAGAAGCACAAATTCCATGCTTAGTGCAAGCGCATATTTCACAGCCAATATTATCACTTGCTTCTGTAGGCAGACAATTATTCACTACACACGTGCGTGAATTGCTTCCCTTCCTGAGATTATCTGATAAAATCTAATGCAGGTGGGGCTGACGAGGGGAATCGTGTCCCCAACAACAATGGCAAATGTGTCTGTTGCCACATAAGAGCAATATAAACCTGCAGTAAAGGAGTTACACGTAACGCTTGACAGAACTTTGTCTGTGTCGTGCCCACTCACACGGAGGAAACAGCATCCCAGTTCAATGCAACACCATTAGGGATCTGAACTTGCATCTGTGAAATCAACTTAAAGGGTTTCATCTGTCCCATTCAATGAATGGCCGCCCGCTACTTTTCTCTGCAGTTGCGAATACAAAATCTACCATTAAACAAAGGAATTCCGCGTTAGCTCTTTAACCGCCAAATACTTACTTACGCGATCCATGAAATGAATTCTGCATTAAAGCCCCTACACAACATTTGGTAAGATCGAAAAACAGAAATGTTCACAGATTTCCATGAAACATGAATACAGTTTGAAGATGGTTATAGTAGAAACCTCGCACTGAAATATTTCTGCCTAAAATGTTGTATTTTGGTAGAAATGATCAAAAAAATAGTTTACGTCTCACCGAGATCTAAACTATTTTTCGGAACAGTACCGCGTTGAATGCTACATTTTCGCGAAACAAATGAAGTGATTCTCACGATTTTCTCAAGCCTCGGTTGGCGGATTGAGCTGAAATTTTCACAGGTGTGCTATTTCATGCAGATGTTGGATCAGACAATTCCGTATGGATGCTATTCTTTGACCTCGACCAATGTTGTGTAGGGCTTTAAGCAGAGCCATGAAATCGGGCCTTGCTCTCTAATTTAATAAACAAATACATACATGTACATAGGCCTACACATATCCCCATAGGAGACCATGACTTGTATGAGCGGCAATTTTCCAGTTTCCATTCTTTGTACACATTGAATACACATACCAAAGTGTACATGCAAATGCATGCTTCGAAAATACAACCAGAAATTCATTTTGGTATGACACTTTACGTCATCAATGTACTTCCGTCCAGACACTCTTGTACATGTACAAAACCACATGCAAATGTAAGAGTACATTAACTCTCTTGGGTGAAGCTCTATCCTTTACTGATGTCTGAAGCAAATTCTGAAGAAGGAATCTGAAGAGAAAACATCTGCTGGGAATCAAACAGACATTCCACCGAATGGTCTCTTTAAAAAACTGAGCCGTTTCCATGTTGAAATTTACAATCTTTCAAACTTTCCTGATATGAAAATTAATAGCTTCAGTCTTAGTTATATTGGTAATCACTTAACATTTAAAACATGACCAAAAAGCTAGTGGTTAGGAAACAGCTTTTGAATAAGGATTTCATCAGGTTCTTGAATCATAAAGTAGCTGAGAGATCAATTTGTTCAAAGGGACTCATTAATGTACCTAAGGACATCATAACCTCATACGTTAAAGGGCACTAACCAAGTCAAATTTTGATTTTAACCTCTTCATCTAAGGGTGCAATATGCTATTACATTACGGTATTACGGTATTACGGTATTACGGTATTATAGTAACCCATTTTATGTCATATCACCCTGGCAAATGAAAATCTTTGTCACTAAATCGGAGGAATTCTGGCTTCTACTCAAATGAGTCTTAATAAATGGGATAATCTAAGCAAAAGTACTTGACAATTACCTGGCCTTTTTTGTCACATGATTTTAATATATTGGGCCCTTCACCATTCCAGAAAGCTAATTATGCTGTTAACAATAATTTCTATCCCAAGAATATACACCAAGTATATTGACTCTAAAACTGTTACTAACTTTCAAAGTGCTATTTTGATTTTCAAAGCATGTAGATAATAGCCAGTTCATGAAAACAATTCCAAGAATATTATGCACATGCACATGTACAGTACATAAATCCAACCATTTTACAAACAGGGATCTTTCAAAGTCATGGTTTTAGACTCGGGTCCAGATAAGTCTCTATTAAAAAAAAATTGGAAAAATGGGGGGGGGGGTAAAGGGTGTTAATCACATTTTCAAAAATAATACCTTATCCACCTTAGTATCAAAATCCTAGCCAGATGACTATATTTGTTGGTTCATGCATTACCAGTAATCAGATTTCAGAGATGAAGTTAACTGAACATCACTACCTGAAGCCATGATTCAAAACGGTCTATTGTATGATAACTACATGTACATGTACCAGCAGTACCATCATGACGTACTTGATACAGCTGTGCCTACAGCTGTTGCTAGGGGCATTTTATGCATAGCCATTGTTTTGAACAGGGGAGCCATTTTGGCTGTCACAACCTACAACTGCAGTTTCCCCGCGCATCTTCAGATTGGTTGGAGTGATAATGGGGGATGCAGTGCACCAACTGTCACAGGACCAAGTCCAACAGAAATTACTGAATTAATGCTTGGCCATGACCGCCCAAAGGCATCTACTGTAGGCTTCACTTCCCTGCTGCAGCCCCCAGTACGAGCCACTGCCATCCATTCTGATATGGCTACATAATACTAGCCACAGCAGGATGGAAGAGACCATATCAAACCGATCAAGATAATTCAATTTAAAATAATATGAGAATGAAAAGGGTATTAGGAGACCTTGACGTATCGACCCTGGCAGGACCTTCCTCCAAGGCAGAGAGAGGTCCTGCTAGGATCAATATATCAGGCCCTCTAGGTCATGTTTGGTGAATACAAATTGTGCATTAGAACTAAGTAGGCCTAACCTTCATAATTATGCTTAAAGTACTGTAGGTATGGCAAACAGTATTTTAAAAATAATAATAATAATACAAAATAAAAAAATAAACAAATACATATACAGTGTACATCATTTAGAGTTTTCTTTTGCTATATTTATAGATAAATAGCTCACTGGAATTCAAAGAGAGATTGAAAAATTTAGTATTAATCTAATGAGTAATGTGCAACTTATCCACAGGGTATGCATTGTGCATTGTAGTTGTGGAAGGCTACATACATGTACATGTACCGTGCATGTGCATGTACAATGTACAGTATGTGACGTACATCAATGCACTAATCTCCATCTCTGACACTGATGTGATGTGGGTTTGATAATCAATCATTTCATACATCAAACATATTTATGAATCTTGACCTGACCACCAACCCCCCCCCCCCCGAAAAAAAATCAAATCAAATACATGGTGATTTTTTTTCCAGGTTTGTATGATTTCAAAACAAGACATTGTGGATAAAGGTAAATGTACCACAGTTCATAAATAAACAAGTGTAATACACTGTATGTCTTCCTTTAAATGAGATTCTAATTTGTCTTGAATGATAAATGGTTGTTTACACCAGATAAGCCTTCCCTTATGTCTTTTACTTTGTCTGCTGTAGGTTTCTAAACTAACATGCTGCATCATAACTCAACACAGAACAAAACTCTCTAGCTCATCAATGTTATTATAGGGCAGGACACATACATATGCAGTATACAATTTGATGTAGACATTGGAATGTGGTGCACAAACATATCCCCTGCTATTGCCCATGGAGAAATATATAGTACGTATGTGTACTAAATGTACATGTTCATTGCCCATGTACTGTACATAAGTGTACATTTACGAACATGTACACGTACATGTACTACATGTCCAGCCAGGTGTTTTTGATATAGCCTGTGATCCTCTGTTTACAGAAGCCACAGATTCATGGCATAATTGTTTGTGATATACATGGTTGCAATGACTTGAACAGTGATGCATGGGATTCATCAAAGGTTTATGCTGGGTTTTTTTTCAGATAGTTTTGATGATTTTCAATGATATTAAATGGATTCATCCATAGCACAGACAAAGAGAATGGTGGAAAATACAGAGCTGATGTTTTTTCTTTGCAGCAGTGATTATACTATATGCATGATTATACTATACCCCAAAAGCCCCTACACAACATTGGTCGAGGTCAAAGAATAGCATCCATATGTTGTCTGATCCAACATATGCATGAAATAGCACACCTATGAAAATTTCAGCTCAATCCGCCAACCGAGTCTTGAGAAAATCGTGAAAACCGCTTCATTTGTTTCGCGAAAATGCAGCATTCAACGCCGTCCTGATCTGAAAAATAGTTTAGATCTCGGTGAGACGTAAACTATTTCTTTTACTCATTTCTCCCAAACTACAACATTTTAGGCAGAAATATTTCAGTGCGAGGTTTCTACTATAACCAAACTTCAAACTATAAGTTTCATGTAAATCTGTGAACATTTCTGTTTTTCGATCTTACCAATGTTGAGTAGGGGCTTTTTAACCAACAGTTTTGTAGTTATTATTACATGGTTTAAAATTTTTCTTATTTTCATTAGAAATCTCTAGTTACAATAAACATATACGTATTTTAGATGTTTTAGTACTGTATCTTTGGTCTCTTATTCCAGATCGGAAGAGTGCTGGTGCACAAAAACCAGAGGTCTCAGGTTCAAATCCTGGTCCAGTCAATGTTTTCTTTGCTATTTTCTTAATTTTTTTCAAGAGTTCCCAGCCAGTTTTTCATTGATTTCCTTGTTGTATTATCTGTTACAGAGAGATAGCATCTACAGCATTGTGCATGCACATGGATGCATTGGAAAAGGGTCTTAGAAAAATGGAAAGTCATAAATGCTAGCATGTGCATGCACATACGAGGTGGAAAGCAGGGCTGGGAGTATAAACACAGTAGCAGATGGAGGTGATGACAGAACACTGAGCTTTTGGCCAGCACTCACGCAGGCAGGATATCTCAATAAGGCCAATATACAGTGGAGAGATTCCCCAGAAAGCGCATCGCACACTGCAGACATGATTAAATGATTGCGCTGCGCGTTTTACTAGTCTACACCTGCCACACCAATGGTGATTGCTCAGATTATGCAGAGCTCAGACAGCGACCGGCAGTTTGGAATGCCATCGATTGAGAGGCAAAGTAAGGGGAAATCTACTCTTGCATTCCTCAAATTGAGCAATTGTATTAGACACAGGAAGCCCGTGTGTTTCTAGAGATTGGACGGGTACATCCGACATGGACGGGTACATCCGACATGGACGGGTACATCCGACATGGACGCGGGAATACCAAAAAATCACTGGGGGGGGGGGGAAAGGCAAAATCCGTCCCAGATTCTAAACAATTACTTACTTGATCTCTTGTTCTTAATAAAATATAGCTGCAAGCGTTCCTTGAAAGACTGCTCATTGACGAAAAACTCAACTCGGACCCTGAAGAAAAATTAGAAAAAGAAATGAACAACTTTGTAAATCTGTGTACAATATTTGCAGTAAATTTCTTGGATATCTTTTCAACACAACCTGAACCCTGAAGAAAATGAGAAAAAAAGAAATCAAATACTTGGTAAACATGTGTGCAATATTCACAGTAAATTTGGTGCATATTTCTAAGGGTACACTTACATGAAATACACAGACAGTTTTTTTCTCCTTGAAAATGAATGTCATGAATTCAAAAATATGTAAATGTACATTGTGTATGCCCAGGTGCAATCAAACTACAGTCGACATGCATTTGATTTTTAAAGATCCAATGATATTGAGTATGTACAAATGTATGCATATATTGCAGCCCCTAGCTAGCTGCATCACTTAAAATTGAATTATCAGCACTAGTCTAATATTTCACTTTGATTGAGTATTCGCTTGCGCATGTGCATGTACATGTTCATGTACATTTACATTCATATGGAGAGTACTGCAACCTTCTTGCAGATGTGAAAGTGATTGACAAGCCAGAGATATCTTTGCCAAGACACTGATTTATAAATTCCAAATGTAACTATCAATTGATGGATTTTGTTCTTCCATGCATGAAGTGAAAATGTCCTGGGAAGTGAGACTTTTAGTGTGATCAAAACTTTCAAAATATTCATGAACATGTATGAAGCACGGTGTGCTTTGAAGACTCGTCTTGCAGGCTTGCTAGTCCTACATGTACTACCAGATGAGTGCACTGTCCGCTGGTCAAAATAGATGCTTGGGTGGCCGCTGAATATCATTAGTGTTGCAGTGAAGATTACCATCTGCCTTTGTGTATAATGTACAACCTGGCCACTCATGGCATAGATTTCTGTGTCCATAGACCATAGGCCATAGACCTGCCACGTGCCATATTCAACACATGCACATTATATGAACTTGCTCTTCATCTCACTGGTGGCACATCATCGCAATTCCTTCAATATTTTCACACGTCTTATTGCCCAAGTACAACTGAAAGTTAACAGGGTGAGAATTAATGGGACATTTTTCTATGACAAAATATGAAACAAACAAAAAATAAATAAATAAATAAATACCCCCCAAATCTACATTCTTTATTTTGTTTCACATAGTAGGAAATATTTAAAAACTTTTACAAAGTGAGCACACACACAATATTTCCCCAAATAGTACACACCATGAATTAGCACTTGAACTTCACATTGTGTGAAAATGTGTGAAAGGTTGTGCCCGCTTCAATGTTATCCCACCAACACAGTGCTGTATGTACATGTGCATGTACATGTACATGTACGTACATACCAGTACATGTAACTGGTATTCTAGAACTGGGATGTGAATCAGCACTCTGATGCATCCAGCCCATAATGTGAGAGTGTAGCAAGCCAAGCCTGATCAGATGTGACACTCAATCAATACATGTACTGCCGCACACCATGCACCTTGTACAGCAAGGGCAGGCAATTTACACCTTGATTGCATTTAACCTAAACTAATATCCCTCAAGACAGCAGCGAGTATTTATAGCAGTCAACTACAAGTGCATCTAGAGACCCACTTGGGCATGAAGATGTGATGTTCTTTATAAGAGTGAAGGTAGCCTGTGCTGTTGGCTTGAGATGTACCCGTCACATCCTGTAATGCTGTACGACACTAAAGGGCAAGATCATTGGATCAGATATCTTCTGGTGGTAACACTTTCTGGATATAATACGCACACTGTACGCAACGGTTTCTCTAAGGTAACAGGATGCACTTAAGTAATAGGATGACTCCTTTCAATTTGGTGTGGCATGGCTGTGAAATGCCGGTCTAAAGGAAGAATACATAAATGTGTATCTTGCGATTGCTGTCCCTGTACACAGTGGACTTGCACACAGTGACCACAAATATCTTGACATTCTACATACATGTACTGGTACTAGTGAATATCACTAAAGGCCACTATCTATAGTATAGTTGTCTAGCCATGGTAATCTCATAGTCCTTAAGACATTTACAACATGAAAAAACATGTAATGATAACTTATTCCAAAACATGCTTTTAAATCTGTATTTTGAATAATTTGTCTGGTTGAATGCTGCCACGGAGGTATAATGACTAATTGACCACTTGGGATGGCCATTCCGTTATCTAAGGGCTGGATACATGTAGCTGAAAGGGTAAGAGCGCTGGTACGCTAATCCAGAGGTCTCGGATTCAAGTCCTGGTCGAGCCAAATTGTTCTTTGCCATTATTCAAAATCATTTCAAAGCTCCCAGTCAGTCCTGTATTTGTTTGACTGTATTTTGAATATTAAAGCCGCGTTTCCACTGGACTTAGTTTGGTTAAAGTAACCGAGACGATGGTTACTTTGACCAAAATAAGTCCAGTGGAAACAGCCCAGTCAAATTTCTCTCGGTTACTTTTATCGAGTCCAATGGTTACTTTTACCGATCGAGCAACCTCTGCCCAGCAAAAGTGACCAGGTAAGTTTAACCGAGCCGATTAGTCCAGTGGAAACGCACTAATCGGTTAAATGTGACTCGGTAAAAAAACACATCCGGCCTATGACGTAACACGTACATGCACTGTGCACAGCGTCTGCTTCACGTTGTGCGCCTAAATGCGTGTACGTACATGTACATTGTGTATTCGGCTTACACTTGACCTTCATGAGCCATTACCGGTATATTGCCAGTTCGGTTACTTTAACCATCGTCTCGGTTAAATTTGACTGACTCAAAAGTCCAAGTGGGAACGACGGTCAAATTTGACCATTAGAAATTTAACCATCGTCTCGGTTAAATTTTAGTCCAGTGGAAACGCGGCTTAAGAAAATACGCGCAGACCTTTGACTATATAGACACGTTTACATTATATTGAGCAGGACTTTTTGTGCTTGAGCATAAATTGTCACTAAGGCCTACACATACACTGTACATAGCTCAATGAATGCAGTCTAAAGATGATAACTTATTCTATGCATTTAAGGTAAGGTCAGCAAATCCTATTGTAAAATGAACATGTACTCACATGTACATGTACATGGATGTTCGTCATGCAATGTCCAACTTTGCTAATGTTCAGTACAGTCTTTTTCCAAGCATTCAGCCGTTCTAATATTGTTGGTCACATCTGAAAGGTCTATACCACTATACCAGTACCATGTATCTCTGAGCACTGTCAAGTAATTAGTTTATACATTGTAGCACAACCCACTATTACATGCACATGCACATTGGTAGGCCAATTGGACTCTAGATCATTTACGGTGTACCATACATGCCCACTATGGCAGCCCAGGATTCAATTTCACAGCAGACAACTGTTTATCTCACATGCACACTGATCATAATTGCTATTTGCTAGGCAGTGTGCAATGTCACACCACCGGTAATTAGACATACATATGAAACACACATTTTTATTTTACTTCACAATATATGGATACATGTTAAGCAGTCACAGCGCATTGCAAAATGTAAAGCTGACATGTATACACATTGAAGGCCTAAAACCCACCCAATACAACATGGGAAAGATTGGGAAACATCGATGTCCACAGATTTCCTTCTCATTTACACAGTTTGCAGATGGCATGACAGAATACTCATGTTGAAATCTAAGCTGCAAATTAAACTAGAATGCTGTACTTTTCGAGAAATTTTCAATCAAACATAGATAAACATAGATAAATAGTAATAAACTATTTCTCACACTACAGAAAAGTGCGTAAACCATGCCGGTTTTTTGCATTTTTCTACTTTCTACTAATTTTCTACCATTTTTGCTTTTTTTGGAATATTTTATGGTTTTACACACAAACTGTGGCAATCTTTTGACCTTTTCCAATGTTGTATAGGGCCTTTAAAGATAAGAAGTAATATCCTGCAGCTAGATTCCCATTGCTAGCACTGTTCTTCCATTGCAAGACAAAATATGGCAGTTTAGAAGATAATCCTTGCTAGTATAGTACATGTATACATGTGTACATGTACATTGTACATGTACGTACATGTAGTCCACAGCATTAGATAAACTTTGTGAGTACATGTGTACGTGTACACTGTTTGTACATACAGGTACATGTACTTGTACGTGAGTGACAAACACTTACCTTGACAATGTCGATGGTGTGCGACTGCGTTGCCTACCGGTACTCATTTTTTCTTCACTCAAATGATACTCAGTGTCAAAAGTGATCTTTGAAAACTCCTACATGTACATGTTCATGTACATCTTGAGACTGTTGAGAATTCCAACAATTTGTGCTGGTACATGTACAGTAGTTATATCCAAAGCGTGCTCCAGCCTCAATGCCACACATGGGTCACTGCAGTAAAGACAGCGAATGGCACGCGTAAATCCTGGCACAGCCAGATTCTTGCACACATGTACTAGTGTGTACATGTACTACATGCTCCATAGCCGCTGTCTCATCTGGCCTTGCTGAGACCAACCGCTCCCTGTTTTATTATACAGTCATTCCATCTGCATCGCTTGACTAATTCAACTTTAATCACCTGTTTCTGAGTGCAGTGCATGGCTGGTTTCAAAATGAACTTTCGCAGAATTTTAATGATGCGCGACTGCGGGGAAACCCATTGCTGTTGATCCCACAACAAATCACCAGAAAGTTTTCTTAGAATAAATGATGCACATGTAATGTTACTTCAGATGTTTTGGTTTTTGGGGTTGTTGTTTTTCCAGAAAAGAAAAAACCAGAACTTTCTGTTGGCAGGTTGTACGTGTAGTCTGTAAGTGACTAATAAATAGACACTAATAGAACATTTTGTTCTTCGCCTCAGCTGTAGTCAAAAATCATATCTGGTCCAGCTGCTTTGACAAAAACCATGTGTAAGACAGTGGCTATGTTCAGACACCGTACTACGGAGACCAAAAAAGGTCTATCATTTGCGGTCACAGCGAGAGGTAAACATTTCATTGCAAACCCCTTGCGTTCATACTCACTGAGTTCAACTTAAAACAGTCTATCTCTGGTACTAAGAGGTCACACACGTTGCTTGACCCTGAATCCTAGCTTCCCTTCCGGCTAGCAAGAGTGCGCGTAACATCAGTGGAATGCAATGTGGAATTTTGCGCGGTTTGGGCAGTGACATAAATCACCGGTTATGTAATGCGTCCGCTCGTCTGCCTAAACCGGATGTGGTAATGAGATAGACCGTTCAGACACGTTAAGGTTTGTATGGTTTGGTCTATGTAGACCGGTCTTCGTAGTCTAGTCCACCCCTCCTCGGTGGTCTAAGATTGACCGTATGTAGTACCCAAAACGGTCTACGTAGACCGTTCAGACACAACTAGATAGACCCTTTCAGTTTAAACCAAAGATAGAACACTTTTAGTTTGGTGTCTGAACGACCCCAGAGACCTAGATTCTTACTACAGTTTTTGGATGCAGACCTTTAACCCATAACAACTGTCTAGCATTGACCTTTGTTTTTATCGCGACCTTATTAATCAGAACACTGGCCCTGACTCTGGTACAGTGTACTTGGAAACTAATTATGTGTCACAGAACCCTGGTTCTACATGTACATTAGCAATGGTATTCAATTGGATCCTAAATCCTAAATATCAACCCCCCCCCCATCTTGATACATTTGACTATACATACATGTAACCTTGAACCTGATGACAATAGGGTTATCCCCACTACGGACAAAATCGCGATTCAAAAACTGGAGTCTTGGGGTCGTGTCCACACGGGCCAAAAAAATTGCGTCAACAAAAATCGCAAGCCGATTGTGGTTAGGGACACCACGCATAAACAAGCATGGCACTTCCTGTCAATCAGAGCGTGAGCGGTGCATTGTGGGATTAAAAAAAGTGCGAGCATTCTACACACACCGTGTCGTAAATGAATGCGATTATTTGAAAAAGTCTCATTCTTAGTGTCCAAATCGCGATTCAAATCCCAATAATAATCGCATTTATTGTGTGCACACATGCAAAAAAAAGTGGAGTTTGAATCCAAATAATCACGTTTATTTGGTGCAGTGGAAACGGCCCTACTAGTTTTCAACATACACTTGACCTAAACCTCATCCTCACAACTGACATTATGTATCTGCAAATAAAACCTCAACTACAGATGCAATCAAGATAGGACAAGAATTCTGGGCACGACTTAAACTTGTCATTAAATAAACATTAGAAAGTCAACGGTGATATAGCAATTGCTACTAACACAAATATCCACTTGAGAATAAATATTTGGTAGGGAGATGTATCATCTACTAAGTGTACGTGTATAGCATACATAGGTCAATTCAAAGACGTTGCATGATAATGAATGCGATTCCGCCAGCATCAGCGTCAGCTGTGTTTCTATTGGACTTATTTGGGTAAAACTCACCGAGACTAACTCCATGCTTAGACAATGGTTACTTTTTCCATTTTAAGTCCACAGCACACAGACCAGTAAACTTTACTCTTTAACTCTACATGTACATGTACAATGTAGTTCATGTACATGTAGTTACTTTTCACAGTCTACCTACCAAGAAAAAATGTAATGTACTGTACATCTGAATTCATACATGTACAGTACATGCATGTACATGTATTGACACAATGTGCAAATTTGAACAAAATTAATTATAGAGTACCGGTATCCTTCAGGTTTTCCAAGTACCCAGGTACACTGTAAGGAGCCATTCAATTGCAAACAATGACAACATGCATACATGTACATGTACTTATAGCTACAGAAAACGGCTAAATGAATCTTCAATTAAGATTACTACTAAAGCACTTTAATGAATTAGCAGTTAGTGGTCAATTGATATTGGGGTTATTAGTTGGGACACCTCAGGAAATTACGTATTAAGTGCATCTGCAGACAAACAAGAATAACACATACAGTAGATGTACAGTGTACATTAGCTATATAAATACCGTAACTGGTTGTGCATGTCAAATATGGGCTTCATGGCATGGTTGGGGGAGTACAGCAAACTGCAGTGATTGTGGTGTGTGTTTGGTATTGCAATGTACATGTCAATTATTACAATGAGTTAATGACTACTTGTACCGGTAGGTTCCTTTAATTGATCTTCAACGTTCAGGATAACATGGGTGCACCATGGTTTTTAGACTACTTGTGATGAATCACCTACAGATTATGGGATTCATTTGTTTCGCGAAAATGCAGCATTCAACACCGTACGGTTCCGAAAAATAGTTTCTTTTACTCTTTTCTCCCAAAATACAACATTTTAGGAAGAAATATTTCAGTGTGAGGTTTCTACTATAACCATCTTCAAACTGTATAAGTTTCATGTACCGGTAAATCTGTGAACATTTGTTTTTCGATCATACCAATGTTGTGTAGGGGCACGGAGTTGTATCCTGGTTGTACACTCCCTTGGGGGTTGAGATGGTTTCAGAATTATCAACTGGCCATTAGGCCTATTTCCAGTGTCCAAATAATCGCAATTTGAATTGTGATTCAAAAACCATGTTTTTTGGCTTGCGTTCATCTTACAGGCCCAAAAATTGCAATCCAAACAATCGCCAGCCAAATGTTGGTTAGCAGTTGTGGTCAAATGGTGGGTGTGTCCTTGAGGGTGGCCCATACCGAGAGACATATACATTTAAACAAGCGTAGTCAGAGTGCGAGCGGTGCATTGTGGGACTAAAAAACAAAACGGTGCGATTTGGTGACGCCACGTGGCCAATAAAACGTGATTGTTTAGAAAAGTCTCACTAATAATAATATAACCCCGGTACATAGTGGAGTCTGAATCGCGATTTAAATCCCACTAATAATCACATTTATCATTACCGGTATATCCACACCAAAAAAAACCAAGTTAGAATTCTGATTCAAAATGCGATCCAAATAATCGTGCTTATTTGGGACAGTGGAAACACCCCTTCTGACTTCCATACCAGTGCTATGAGGACACACACATTGTACACACATTTGTTTACATTTGTGTATAGACCACTTGCCATTAACATTACAGATGATGAAACAGAAAGGTACATGTAGTTTTACATGGTGGGACTGTTCCTATTAGACTTTTTTGCAGACCTGTTAAGTTACTGTGGCTGAGTGGACAGATAATTCTGCTAATTCTTTTGGCATGTTAGATTTACATCAAATTCACGGTATTGCATTAACCTAAGAGTTGAAAAAGTGGCCAAGGAAATTTTGACTGGACCGGGACTTGAAGCTGAGACCTCTGGATTAATGTACCAGTGCTCTTACATCTGAGCTATCCGGCCCTTAGATGGTGGCCTTTCCCTAATAGTCAAGCAGTCTTTGCCGGGGTTGGGGGGGGGGGCGCCAGTCAGAAGCAATTCAACCATTAACTATATAGGAAAGGTACATGTAGTAGTCATATTGTACATGTAGTTTAACACATGCTACATGTTCACGTGTGTTTCTCTTCCATGTAAAATTTGACGACCACCTTGAAAGGGAATGCAAATCATCAAATGTTTCCCACATAAAAATGCACCTAAGAACATTTTGCTTATGAAAGCATTCCAATTGCTATCACAACATACTGCACATTCCAAGTGTGCAGAGTCGCTTGCACTTTGTACAACATTTGCTAACAGTAACAGGAATCAATACCTAGAAACTGAATGACCATGAAGCTCCATCATCTCAACAGATGAGTGGCTATCAGTCTCAATAGAGAGCCAAGACTTTGCTGGAATGATCAGATGACAGATGACAAGAAACGGACTTGCAGACGGCAGCAGAAATTAGAAGAGGCCACTATAAAGACAGGGAAAAAGTACCCAGGCAATGCAGGGGCATCGTGGAAATGGCCAGGGGCATCGTGCAAATGACCAGGGGCATCGTGGAAATGACCAGGGGCATCATGGAAATGGCAAGGGGCATCATGGAAATGACCAGGGGCATCATGGAAATGACCAGGGGCATCGTGGAAAGGACCAGGGGCATCATGGAAATGACCAGGGGCATCATGTGGAAATGACCAGGGGCATCATGTGGAAATGACCAGGGGCATCGTGGAAATGACCAGGGGCATCATGGAAATGGCAAGGGGCATCATGGAAATGACCAGGGGCATCATGGAAATGACCAGGGGCATCGTGGAAATGACCAGGGGCATCATGGAAATGACCAGGGGCATCGTGGAAATGACCAGGGGCACCGTGGAAATGTCCAGGGGCATCATGGAAATGACCAGGGGCATCATGGAAATGACCAGGGGCATCATGGAAATGACAAGGGGCATCGTGGAAATGAACAGGGGCATCGTGGAAATGACCAGGGGCATCGTGGAAATGACCAGGGGCATCGTGGAAATGACCAGGGGCATCGTGTGGAAATGAAAAGGGGCATCGTGGAAGTGACCAGGGGCATTGTGGAAGTGACCAGGGGCATCGTGGAAGTGACCAGGACATCATGCAAATGAACAGGGGCATCGTGAAAATGGCCAGGGGCATCGTGGAAATGGCCAGGGGCATCGTGGAAATGGCCAGGGGCACCGTGGAAGTGACCAGGGGCACCGTGGACATGACATGGGGCACCATGGAGATGTCCAGGGGCATCATGGAAATGACCAGGCGCATCATGTGGAAATGACCAGGGGCATCATGGAAATGACCAGGGGCATCATGGAAATGACCAAGGGCACCGTGGAAATGACCAGGGGCACCGTGGAAATGACCAGGGGCACCGTGGAAATGACCAGGGGCACCGTGGAAATGACCAGGGGCATCGTGCAAATGACCAGGGGCATCGTGCAAATGACCAGGGGCACCGTGGAAATTATCAGGGGCATCGTGTGGAAATGGCAAGGGGCATCGTGCAAATGACCAGAGGCATCATGGAAATGGCAAGGGGCATCATGGAAATGACCAGGGGCATCGTGGAAATGACCAGGGGCATCGTGGAAATGACCAGGGGCATCGTGGAAATTATCAGGGACATCGTGTGGAAATGACCAGGGGCATCGTGCAAATGACCAGGGGCATCATGGAAATGACCAGGGGCATCGTGGAAATGACCAGGGGCATCGTGGAAATGACCAGGGGCATCATGGAAATGACAAGGGGCATCATGGAAATGACCAGGGGCACCGTGGAAATGTCCAGGGGCATCATGGAAATGACCAGGGGCATCATGGAAATGACAAGGGGCATTGTGGAAATGACCAGGGGCATCGTGGAAATGACCAGGGGCATCGTGTGGAAATGACCAGGGGCATCGTGGAAGTGACCAGGGGCATTGTGGAAGTGACCAGGGGCATCGTGGAAGTGACCAGGACATCGTGCAAATGAACAGGGGCATCGTGAAAATGGCCAGGGGCATCGTGGAAATGGCCAGGGGCATCGTGGAAATGACCAGGGGCATCATGGAAATGACCAGGGGCATCATGGAAATGGCCAGGGGCACCGTGGAAGTGACCAGGGGCACCGTGGAAATGACATGGGGCATCATGGAGATGTCCAGGGGCATCATGGAAATGACCAGGCGCATCATGTGGAAATGACCAGGGGCATCATGGAAATGACCAGGGGCATCATGGAAATGACCAGGGGCACCGTGGAAATGACCAGGGGCATCGTGCAAATGACCAGGGGCATCGTGGAAATGACCAGGGGCACCGTGGAAATTATCAGGGGCATCGTGTGGAAATGGCCAGGGGCATCGTGCAAATGACCAGAGGCATCGTGCAAATGACCAGGGGCACCGTGGAAATTATCAGGGGCATCGTGTGGAAATGACCAGGGGCATCGTGCAAATGACCAGGGGCATTGTGCAAATGACCAGGGGCACCGTGGAAATGACCAGGGGCACCGTGGAAATTATCAGGGGCATCGTGTGGAAATGGCCAGGGGCATCGTGCAAATGACCAGAGGCACCGTGCAAATGATGTAGACTGAATTACAAGATACATGTAGCAATCAAGTAGTTAATTAGTAACTTCTTTACATGGCAATGACAGCATTATAAATTTCCTGAGAAAAGCATGGACCATGCTTGCTAGTGATATTGGAGCATTTGGCAATATTATCTTTTGCAATACTGATTTACAGTCTCACTGATGATAGACATGACGATTGATGTCATGGCTTTGCTGAAAGCTCGGTGTTTCGCTAGGGCGTGAAATTGTACGGTCACTGGGTCAACTCTCTCTAAACTTTAAAAAGCAGTCAGTTATCAGTTTGTATATAACCAATGACCTGATGATCTCATGATTACTGAACGTAACACTTCGCAAATTCACAAATTTTGTTAGCAATATTTCACCTCTGAACAAATTATTATCTATCGTATGTATTGTCACGATACAAAACTTCTTTTCTTCCATGAGTAGATTACTTAATGAAAAAATATTGATAAAGAAAGGTTTGCGGTGACACCATGTATAAGGTGTGGTTCTGAAAAGAACCTGAGTGGTAACTCGACGTTTCGACCAGTATGCTCTGGCCGTCATCAGGAGAATGTCTTGGACTCGGTGGTGGAACTCCTTATGTGCCGGTGGTCGCTGAGGAAGGACGGCGGGAAAGATAATCCTATTGGACACTTGAATGCATTACCACTGCCAATCCAGCATCGCACAATGTACGTGTTCCATAGCTGCTTGGCAGTTGGCACTTTGTTATCTTTGTGTGTGATGTCTACAGGTAGTATAAGGCTCAACACCATAGACGACAATGAGTTTTGGGTTTTAGAAAGCAAATATGTGACCCGGCACAGCATAATGAGGAATAACCCCCCACTTTTGAAATGTTGAGGTTATCTAATGATGTGAAAGAGTATACCATTAGCTTTCAAATGATATCAAAATATAATATCCTCTAATACCTACTTAAAATTTCCAAAAAAGATACTTTAACTTCAGGCGTTGTTTACTCAAAAAGTGTTTTGGTGGGATATTCCTCATGTCGTTGTTCCGGGTCACATATGTGTAGGACTAGAGGAAATGATTGCGAATGTGCGGACGACTTTACTTGACAGATTCTCACCATGCCACACGTTCAACTTCAAGGTGCAGTGTGCACAAACCATTCAAGGATCAAATGATCCCAATGTCGAATGCATTTTTTAGTGCACTATTGGATGGCAAATGTCTTCAATTTCTGAAACAAAACACTTGAATTCTTACCTGATATGAAATATAAAAACAAAAGGCTGGCTGACAGTTTTTTAATAAAAAAACCCAGAAAAAACAAACATTGGAAGGCAAAACTGGAAAAACCTGGAAAAACAAAAACTGCCCTTTGGAAGCAATGTAACATGAGGCCTAAGAGAAATGTGAAATCGGTCATTTCAAAAGGGAATATTTTTAGTCAAATATATCAGAAAGCAACATTTTTGCATCACTTTTTACTGAATCTAATCAATGCAATACTGCGCATGCATCAGATCATGATTTTTTTTTTCATTTTTAGTATCTACATAATTTATATGTACATGCTGTGACTATCTTTATGGGATTTTACACACATCCTTGGGTGTAGGGGATAACTTCTAATCTCCTAGGTTAAACTATGCTGATGTCCTACCCCCAACTGTATGCTGAAAATTGCATCAGACCTGGAGACGGAGGACTTGATTTGAGCAATTTTCAAGTCTTCTCAATGCTACAGTGTAAATGGTATGTACATGCATTGTGCATGTATGCATTCATCCAGAAGCAGAGATGTATGGCAGCAAAGTACATGTATCAGTAATATTACCAAATTCCTTAACAGATTTTAGGCCAAATTATTATCTATCGTATGTATTGTCACGAAACAAAACTTCTTTTCTTCCATGAGTAGATTACTTAATGAAAAAATATTGATATAGAAAGGTTTGCGGTGACACCATGTATAAGGTGTGGTTCTGAAAAGAACCTGAGTGGGAACTCGACGTTTCGACCAGTATGCTCTGGCCATCATCAGGAGAATGTCTTGTGCCGGTGGTCGCTGAGGAAGGACGGCGGGAAAGATAATCCTATTGGACACTTGAATGCATTACCACTGCCAATCCAGCATCGTACAATGTACGTGTTCCATCTTAGGCCAAAACCAGGTACATGTGCATGTATGAGTACATTATCCACTTTCTACCATTCTACTATGTACAGTATTACTATTTCAAATATGTTGGCACAAATGAAGCTGTCAATCATTTGGGCCCACACAGACTGGTTGCACGGCCCACTGCATATAATACATAATGGTTCATTGGCTGCGCAATGTACCGTGTACACATGTATAAACAGGCAAATCACCATGGATACCACACTGCATGAGATGCTACAATTTTCACAACAAACGTTATGCAGTGCATACTGCATACACCACAAAGCATAAATGATGAAGACATTCCAACAGTTAGGAGGACTTGACCAGACCTTTCTCAAAGGCAGAATTCTGCCTTAGAATCCTCCTAATTGTTGTTCAAAATTTGCATTGAATGAATTCAGTAAGCAGTCTGCTATATTTTGTCTATTACTCCGATGAAGACATTTGTTGAACTGAGAGATAAAGAAGCATAGCTGGCACTCATTGCGCAGTATTTATCACAATACAATTGAATGGGCAGCATTTTGTTATCAAAATTGTTACTGTTACATGTACACTGTACATACATACATGCATACTGGGTATTAAGAGTTATAAATACATTGTATATGAATAGTACAGTATATGCACCTACCAATACATGTACAACTGTGGAATGAATATGTATTAATAGTGACACTTATCCATGGAGAGGAATTATAGTTATAATGATACACTGGTAGTTTCATGGACAGGAATATATACCTAAATCAAAACTAATTTTTCAGGAATTTTAATTTTACATTGAAACATTGCATGCATTTTGCTGTTTCTGTGGGTTTTTTTTATTAGCAAGTAATTTGTTGTTCATTTATCAAATGAAATGCAAGGAGTCCTTTTAATATCTGTGACCCAAAACCCAGGTGTATATATTATGTATAAAATGTGTACATGTGGCTTTACCTCTAGCACAAAGTCTGACAAATCTGTGTACATAATCTATTTGGCTACAGTAATTTATTGATTTTTGTTTTGGTACATGTACATGTACATGCTTTCACTTATCATACACGTTAAGAAAAAAACAACCCAAACATGGCACCACGCATTAGATATAACTCCCCATTCCACAAGGTAATCAATAGTACCGGGTACATATGATTACTTAGATATCTCCTTCATCGTGAATAAAATCAATAACCCTACTGGACATACCACACAGACTGTACATAGATTATGCCAAAGAACCAAATATCTGCATGCATTCAACACTGCAGACAAAAAGACTGATAAGGGTATGACAGAATGGTTTCAAATTCTGATGAAAAACTCAAAAAAATATTGTGAAGGCATGTTAGACAAATTCAGAGAACAAGTACAGGTAGTTGTTGCTAAGAAAATGTACACAGTTTTTACCTTCAGACAAGGCTTAATGTGTAGTGGTTAACAGTGCTTTTACTCTGGATAAAAAAACTCAGAATAAAATCATCTTTAGGTGAGTTGACTGAGCAGAGAATGAAACAGGTTTGCTGTTGAAAACATTCTCGATTAATCAATGAAAAATAATTGTTACAAAAGATTCAAACTCAGTGATGTTCAGTCATTTAGTAAATGAGAGTTTAAAATAACTTACACTTGCTCAGACTTTTTACGACTGTCGTCCACCCCTTTGTGAATCGGTGACACTTGCATCTTTAGATATTTGGAGTCATCAGCCATTCTTAAGTTCCACAATTGAGAACGGTTATCAATGGTGACCAGGACCACTTATGGGCCATAACATCAGAAGTGCGTCCAATTAAAAGATTACTGATGCCAAACTATTGGAGGTAGTACTGGCGATGGTGATACTGGTATTGTAGCAACAGCCTATGTACTATGCAATGCATGTCGCCACACATCATCAGACTCCATGGATACATTCATGTTTGTAACGCATGTAGCACGGCAACAACCCAATCATATAAAAATCCAGCTATTCCACAGGACCACCAATCCAGAGAGATATTTCAACAATAGGTGAGAAAACAAGACTCTGCTCCAGTCCAAGGCTTGGTGCATTGAAAGCTCGGGTTTTTCCTGTGAACATCACACACAAACAGGCTCCTTGTGCTACTTGAGAAATGTCAGGCTATAAGTAGTCAGTGTCAGCCAGTGAGCTCTCCTCTAGCTTTTCTCCAGTGAAGCACACGGACCATCCTTGGCTGGAAATTCCACACAATCAATTGTGATTGGTCTACGTACTCGTCTCTAACAGGAATATTCCACTCAGCTCAGACTTTGCGGATCACACTTCCAAAAACCATTCTTTTTATATGGTAAGTACAAACAAGAAAAGTGTTACATATTTGTAGCACAAAACTTTCAGATGAATTCCCATGTAATTTCACTGCATCATAAATACGGTAGGCAGATTTTTGCTTCATAAATATCCATCCGGCCAAAAAAAATTTACATCATGCAGAATGGAAATTACAGCAGGTTGCAGGCTTACAGGCTAACCACTTTATAAAACAATACTGATTCCAAACAATGAACGTACGTACATGTATATCAGGCTGACCTGAATACACTGTACACAAATGTGTTGTTCAGACCAGCGTACGTAGCGGGCGCATGTGTGGAGAGTGAATGGTCCATGCCTCTACACTGGTGACTGTGTGATGAGTGCATGCATCACTCAGCCTGACACACACAGTTCCCCATGCACAACATACACCCTGGATGATAATTTCATTCTGTGTGAAAGGAACGTCCAATGCCCAGCTGCGTACATCACTGCTATGATGATTAACCAGCGCCATCCAATACACTGGCCTTGCCAGGCTCATTGCACAGGTTGTCAGGGAGAAAACTGTCATGTCCAAAGAGTATACCAGTAGGCATTGCTCAGCTTTAATGCTCATTTAATCAAAATGCCAGTGAAAACATAGGTGTTTCCCACTGCCAAAGACACAGGAAACATACAATTTCCGACAGCAAAGCATCTACATGTGTAGATGCAACATGCATGTAGGGATATACATTATATTTCAATGCCTGTCGAGAATTTTAAAAGAAAGGAAAACCATATTAAGATCAGATTGTATGTTTTTGTTTGTACAATATGTACACGAGTCTTGTTCTACACAAGCTGAGAACACAACCTGTGAGTAACCTGATCTATATGCACTCTCAGCTACTACTGGAAGCTCAGGGAACGCACACGGTTCACTGGGGGATACATTAAAATAAATCTTCATCTGCACCTCACTATAGTGCGCTATACCTGCCTTGTCCCTGCCAAAAAAATATCTAAATCTCGCATCTTGCTCACTATGTTCCACATACAAATTTATGTGTACAGACTAAAGAAATCTATCAATTAATACATACATGTACATGTACATGTACGTGGCTATCTGTATTCAACAATAAACCGTACTGTGTCCACATACTGTATATATTGCACATGTAGATAGATAGATAGATAGATAGATAAATGGTTTATTAAGTCAGCTTGCTCGCCACAAAAAAGCGGAATTGCGTAAGCTGTAACAATAAGTAGACGTTACATTTATTAAAATATATAAAAGGCTTATAATTTTTTTTTACAAAACTGTTATGGATTTAGATTTACAATATTATTACATAGCTCTAAACAATAAATACATTGGGTTTGATAAAAAAATAATGAAGAAATGGGTCATCTATTACATTTAATATATACTGACATGTTCATGATTCATATACAATTTGAATTCTGAGCTTAAAAAAATAAAAAGCAAACAAAATTTGACTGACCAAGGACTTGAATCCAAAATGTAAAAGCATGTGTTACCAATTTTCTGGTAATTCAATTATATGAATGAGAAATGAGTGCATATGTATGAAGTCTCTCATGTTTGACTTCAAATGCTTCTTTAATTGTGACTCCATTCCATAATGATAGAAACAGGAGAGCAAGAGAAATGCCTACCGGTACAAATATCTCTAACATTTCATTATCCATACATGTACAATGTACAAAACACAAACAGATTCTAGTCACTAACATGAAATGTTAACGAGGTGATGTGCTTCTAAGGTGAAAAACCTGACAGAAAAAAGATTACTGGAAAATTCAGTAGGATTCGTTCTACTTGATAACAAAATCACAGCCAATTGGGACACAATACAAAAGCCAGTATATCATACTCACTCACAGTCTACTGGTCCACTGTGTGTCATTACTCATCCTTGTCCATTGTCTTGTGTCAATATCAAGAAAGCTCATACACTACATGATGCAGAATCTGTGATCGGCACAAGGCACATCATTTCAAAGAGACTAGAGAGACCCATTAAGTTATTCCAATTCAAATTCCAATTATAACTTTCTCACTGTCTTGAATAGTCTAAAATTCACAAATTATTACAAGTTGAAGGGTCTTTTCTCTTTTTTGATCTTAGCAAGATCTTAAGTCTGGCAAAGAACATACTTTGACTGACTAGGATTTGAACCCTAGAGGCTATAGACCTCTGGTTTTGCTTACCAGCTCTCTTACCATCTGAGCTATCCATGCCTTAGAAGGTGATCCTCCCTAAATAGTCAACTAGTCTTTGCCGGGATTTAATAAAATCCCTAACCCCCTACCAATTGTTTGTAGGATAGAACCTGAATCCTGCAAAATCCTGCTATCCTACCTTGTTCAAAGCTCCATGTGACCTGAATCCTGCCAAATCCTGCATTACTGGCTACTGTGGACCATTGCCTGAATCCTGCCAAATCCTGCACTGAGTTTATGGAGTTTTAGTCCACATTCTAAACAAAGAATTTTTTCAGCTTGAACAATGGGCCCTTTTTCGAATGGATAATCTCGACAAAAGCCACAACGACGTCCGAATTGTTACCAGCATCCTGCATTTTCCTACTGACAAATCGCCTTATGCCCTCAATCCTGCACATTCCTACAGTGTGTCAACTCTCATGTGCCCTCAATCCTGCAAAATCCTTCTCCTGCACAATCCTGCAATGTGTCAACTCTCATGTGCCCTGAATCCTGCAGAATCCTGCAATGTGTCAACTCTCATGTGCCCTGAATCCTGCAGAATCCTGCAGAAGACAAATAGGATTCTGCAGGATTTGGGAAGGTGAGGGTTTTAAATGGCCCAAGACCGTAGCAGTTGGAGAAAGTTTGTAGTCAGTCGAATGATGATGATGATGATACCACCTGGGAACATGCCCTTCCTTCTGACTTATATGAAAGACCTACATGCGCAAGGAAAACAAACAGCTGGGTCTTGAATCAAGTAAACACTAAAAAATCTCTTCTGAACTTCATAGACAAGGGTAGATTGACTTACTTCGGTCATATCATGAGAGCTGACAACAGCCTTGAAAAGATTATCATGCAAGGAAAGATGGAGGGCAAAAGGGGACGCGGAAGACCAAGAACAAGATGGTCGGACAACATTCTGGCAAGAGTGGGCCGACCCCCCATAGAGACAATTCGAATAACAACGGACAGATCAGCATGGAGGCTACTTGTCAACATGGTCACCAGGGGCCGAAACCGACCTGATGGAAATAGATATAGACATGTGCACACTGCACACATCTACTACATCACAATGGATGCCAAATTGTTATGCATATTACGATACAGTACTTGGAATGTTACTGAACACAAAACAACTTTATTATGTTTGTCCATGAGAAAATAAGAAAAGAATTCTGTTTAACAAGAATGTACAGAAGTTTGTAAAGATGATGAGATAGTGTGGTCACCTACATGTACTGTATGTATGTATACCGTAAAGATCGGCTAGGTATAATGCTATGTAGATTGTCTTGCACATATGTACATGTAGGGCCTACATGAACACATATTACGCTACATCTCTCCACTAACGGCAAGGGATATTCCAATCATAAATAAGTCATGAAAACCCAAGATCGTCATGAAGTACCGAAACAATTTCCCCAGTCTACGGAGGCCTGCCATCTTGGCACTCTGGGAAGATCAAGGATCAATCGGATATCCATTAGAATATTAAATTACTTCTAGGCTGCACTGATTCAAAGGTAGTGGTTCAGTCCTTGCTAAGGCTGTAGGGCACAAGAGGGAAAAGCTTCATGCTTGAAATTAGAATCCAACCAGAGGGCAATCATTTGCAGCTGCTCCATTTCTAGCCAGAGGTCAAATCCAGTCAAGCTAATCTAGCACCTACTTGATGCAAAGTTACTGACACACTTTTTCCCTTAAACAAAATCAATCACCATCTCACCTTTGTCTAGTAATGAATTATCCAAAGTTCCAAACTTGAAATCAGAATATTCAGCCGATAACATAACATACAACATTTCAGGTAGAATGAACTAATGACAAGGAATCATGTAGTCCTCAGTTCTGTACAAATGATGTACATTTCAGACAAAATTTTGAAATGGTCATTAATACTGGTATGAATTCAAAAGTAATTGAAGTAAGTCTTTTATGAATGTACATAATGTAGAATGCACACTGTGTATTAGGACTTGTTAAGTTTATCGTGCACAGCCGAACAGGCCATCACAGGTACCGTAAGTTTTCAAAATGGTTCATTGAGAGATGCTGCATGTATCTGTGTAATCTAATTAATGTACACTGTACATGTATGTACAATGTCAGGCTCTTGCACAAGTCTGTTAAAATTCCAATATTTCTGGCCTTTCTATAGTCAGAGAGGTTTGAACAAATTATAACTGAACATTCAGATACGTACCAGTAAGTTTTGCAGTGATAAGCATGCATAGTTGCATACACATGTACATGAACATGTACATGTACATGTACAGTATATGTATACATGTATATGTACAGTACATGTACAATGCACCATACATGGTGTTGTCACAAAGTCACAAACCATCCTGTATTATTCCAATTCAATGGATGGCATTCATCAGTCCAGATCCCAGGCTTTGTTTAAGTACACACACAAAAGTTTATTACATGAAAGTAGTGTTCATTCAATTGGACTGCTCAGTCTTTACGAGGACAGTCCTCCTTTTATTTCCGATTTAACTGGGGATACGTTGAATTCGCGGGTACGTGCAAAATGTCCCAAACCCTCAGGCCACATTGCTTCTTCCTAGTGAGATGCAATTGCTCTAAAGGGCACACTGCCCTGCAAACACTGATCTAGATTTGCTCCCTGCAATCCCAAGGGACAAGATACTTGGAATGCCGTTTATTTTCACTCAATGAGAACATAAGTGTATATTAGATCACGGCCAGGAAAAAAAAAAATCTCCTCGGGGGAAATAAAGGCAATGGACCATGATGTACACATGCAGATTCATGTCCATACACTTTGGGCCAACTGAGCCATCGCGATATTGCCAATGCCTGTACATGTACACTGTACAGGTGTAGGCCTATATGATGTCTGTGATGACCTGTGCCGCCTGTGCTTATAGTAAGGTAAAATAAACACTGGGTGAGATTGGGGAATGTCACAATAAAAACATCATCGTGAATGCACTTTTCCTGGTTCAACCATCCTCAAAGTGCTGTTGTAGTGCCAATCACACATGTAAAGCATACAGTATATGTATTTCTTAAGTCAATCTTGTACTCAAAAGCATTACCATAACCATCTTCCTCCGATCATAATCATCATCATTATTCTTAATTTCTTATCTCCCTTTTCACTATTCTCACTAACGAGGCCATCGCCGCCATCACTGTCATTACCATCACCACCAGTGCACCAACATCAACGCTTCATCACCATTATCATCATCCCCATCAACAACACCACCACCACCTTCACCACTGCCACTCAGAACTATATTCAGCAATGTTTACCTAATATACAAATCAATAGTCCAAATCAATAATGTCAAAGACACATTACCCAAACCCTTGATATTGTGATAGATTTATGTGCAATATGTATTCTATTGAGGCCATAGCTGCTACACAAACAAATGAACTTGAGTTACCAGTATCGTAGTTGCTCCCAATGCTATGTACATGTATCTGATTGAGTTCAGTCTGTGGAGAGCATTGCAGCGCTGTTGAAATCATAATTACATTATTTGATATGGATGATATGTGATGGTGTGGAAGTATAATTGAATCTAGCAAAAGACCATTAGGTGATGGTAGGTGACATGGCAATGCCAATACTTCATGCATATATTACTGTCCTCTGCTGTGTGTATTGCTACATGTACATAAAGGCCTTTGGTGCATCCCTGGGTCTGGCCAAAGCTGTACATGTATGTATGCACATTGCCAGTTTACATAAAACAAAAATTGGGTGATGTTTTCTCACTAAAGTTTTGATTTTCTTGTGGAAAATAGAATAGCTACTTCATAATATAATTTCAACAATTGTTCATTGAAATTATGTTTCAGTGTATATATTGAATTATTTGAATATGAAGGATGTCAAAAAACTGAGGCAAATCCTAAGTCTTAGCGTAAGCCAACATTGTGCAAGCTGCATTGAAAGAGCCAACTCCGTACATGTTTTACATGTAGGTTGGAATCACGCCATTAGTCATGCTGCATATGAAGCCAATTCAACCAAGTGACATTCTCACTATGCATGGAAATGTTTATGTATGTGCATTCCTAGAGAACAACGGTTCCAGATTTTTTGCTGTTACTTTGGCCCCTCCTTCAGGTCCATGAATCCAAGTAAAAACAACAAAAATGTATAGTAAAAGAAATGACAGAATGGTAAAAAACGAATATACTGAAGCCATTTATATTGTACGTCCCATTTAAAGCTAAAACTTTTCCATATAACAAACTTTTCCATATAACCGGTATGTACATGTAGAAGTGGAGACATGCTTTCCCCAAACCATTGCAGAAATTTGGCTTGGACGGCTACACATTTCGGGGGTGCTTTTTTCTTGGGGAATTAGCAGAAAATCCAATCAGTTTTCAGTATAGCTACAAGTACTGAGAAACTCTTTGTGTGTACCGTATTTGTTTTGCCTCGAAATTGAGTGTTTTTGTACTGCATACTATGGGAGCTCAATGTAGTGATCTGCAGCCATACATTGTACATGAATAAATACTGCCCTCTATCATCACTACTAGCCATACGGACCCGTGTATATTACATGCATGGTGACAAGGAAGTGAGCCCTCTTTTGGCAGAAATTGTCTGCAGTATCAACAGAGGGCAGGTTTTATCCCTTCTCCAAATTGCAAGTAAAATGTCATCTACAGGTACGTACATGTACCGGTAGATGACTATGAGCACAGTGTACACATAAATGCAAAAAAAAAATACAGTTTTTGAGACTGATTTTAAAGTACAAGTAATGCACACATGCGTCCTTGATATTTTGCAATTGTTCAACAAATCCACATAATGAGAGGGATCTGTCAGGTAGTAAGTTAGATTATTTTAGCGTTTGGTTAAAAAAGAAAAAGGTCAGAAAGAGAAGAGGAGACATGGACTGAAGGCTGATAAACAAGGAGTAGGGAAGGTGAAGGACTGGCTGGGATATGTGTAGGTGGAGCAGTCTCAAGGACAGCAGTGAGAGGGGCAGAAATACAATGTTGTCTTTATCAACCCTGATGACCTTTAAAGAATGAAACGACAAGCAAATTGCAAAAGGCAGATAGCATACATGTATGAGTGTAATGCAAAGGCCATATTATATGTGGGTGTACATTTTACAAACTGATATATAAACATTTTGCAAACTGCTTACTGACTTAAATTACCAATATGCTAAATTAAGTGCGCCTGACATTTCGATCCTAGCAGGACCTTTCTCAAAGGCAGAGAGAAAGGCCTTTGAGAAAGGTCCTGCTAGGATCCAAACGTCAGACCCGCTAAATTTTGAGATTTTACAAACTGAAATAAAGGGACATAATATCTTTGGATGGGTTGCCTAGCTGTAAGTGTCAGCCCCGCCATTCACTCTTCCTCTGTTTCAAGTTGACATCTCCCAGACATTGCAATGTGAACCAGAAAGCATGAAGGTTGGTTGATTCATGGTTACACTAATCCCTGCTGTCTCCATGAGGAGTAGACAGGATAATGTGACCGTGATGAAGTGGGACAGTGTGACCTTGGGATACCCTCAGACAGACTGCATTGTAGAAGTAAGGCCCAGTGCTCCAAGCCTCCAATGCCATGGTACAGTAGGTACAGTATACCCCTCACTGCTTTCCCTAGACGGGAGCATTCATTGTGTTTGACAGATGAGCTAGCTGGCCAGCAGTATACACATCACCATATACTTGATTTCATCTGTCTGATCAGTCAACCACATACTGAACCCTGGCAAGCACTGCCAACTGCCTCAGTGTGCTCCAGTATTTCACACTACCAGACTATTCCAACTAGCTACTTTGTATGGGGAAGCAGATACCATAGCCTCCTGCTTTGCCATAAGGTTGGATGGCAAATGAATAGCTGATGAAAGTAATGTCTTGTTCATTGGGAATACAAAGTGTTATTAGTTGGTTTCACTGTGGAACAACAAACTTGTATACTGTATAGTCTACTTATCCAATAAGTTGGATGACAAATGAATAGCTGATGAAAGTAATATCTTGTTCATTGGGAATAAAAAAGTGTTATTAGTTGGTTTCACTGTGGAACCAGAAACTTGTATAGTCTACTTATTGAATACAGTAGATATGCAGATGTGTGACATCATTGAAAAGAATGTTGAATTAACCATGGCAAAGACTAGCTCACTATTTGTGAAGACCACCATGGCTGGATAGCTCAGATTGTAAGAGCACTGGTACCCAAAACCAGAGGTCTAGTCAACGTTTTCTTTGCTATTTTGCAGAATTGTTAACTAGAAAATGTTGCCAGTCAGTTTTTCCTTTATTTGTTAGACTTATTGAAAAAGCTGCATTCACTTTGTGTGATCCCAGGGCTGCTGTAAGCCAGGTTTACAACATACAACAATTGGTTGTTTGCATCCGACTAAAAGCAGGGCATGATCCCAGATATTAGTTTGTGTGGTGTATATGGCAGTTAATGGTTGAATGCTTCTGACTGATACTCTTTAAAGTACCATATAGGCATTCCTTATTGCTTCAAATATACCAAAGACACGTACATGTACATTGCACATATCCATATGGTTTGATTTCCATACCACAGTACACTATGTAAATGAGGTTCCTTTCAACGATGTTTTGGTAGTTCGTGTTCTTTCTCTTTTGGGTTTTATTTATGAAAATAACAAAAACTTAGTTATTAAAGTTGGCTGCTTTGCCTTGGTTGCGAAAACCGTCAAAAGTGTAATTATGTCACTTGTTGCTGTAGTGTGCCTGTTAGCTGTGTACTACTGCCAAGCAGCACGCCACAGCAACAAGTAACTTAACGAAAATAATTGAGGAGTTGTTGAATAGCACAATATAGTTACGATAGGCCCGGTATATACTGGTCGCACGATGAGCGGTGTGAGGCTGTCCGTCGACCATGGAAGTGAGGGACAGAATGAGGGGGCGATCAACGGTGCGTAGCAGCTTTATATACCCGTGTGTGTGTACGGGTGTCTGGAAAGGACGTCGCACCTGGCGCCGTGCGCATAATGGAAAGAAAAAGTGGGGACGCCCGGACAAACTAAAACAAAACAAAAACTAATGCTCCTCATCGGTCCACTACAATGTCTTCATATTTCAATGAAACTATGCATACCATGATGTAGCCATTTACAAAGATCTATCCATTACCTACAGCACTAAAAATCAGGGTAATGTACAGTACATGTATAGATCACTTCACCTACCGGTACAACCAATATATATTGTCTGCAGTAATAAGATCTACCATCGATTTTCATGAAGACATTCAAACAGAAGGAAGAATGAAAATCATTCCTAACTATGTACTTTTCTGTTTCAAACATCAATACGTGTGTACTATATCCACCCTGGTTAAAATGGGACATGTTTGTACTTTGTTGCAGTGGATACCTATCTGTAGTGGACACCTATCTGTAGTGGACACCTATCATACTTTTATAATGAAATTGACTAGAATAGCTTTTGTAACAAGATGTGTTCAGTAGTGACTGTTCAGTAAAAAGCTGATGCCCTTAACTACATAATGATACAAACACAGTTTTAAAAGCAATTACCTTGACAAACAGAGTGATGCATCGGAAGAGCAAGCCAACACTTGAATCCTGGTAGACACAAGATGAATTGCTTACAGAAAAGACCTCTGCTGTCCTAAAGATTATAAGCCAGAGGCTGAGCCAGAGGCAGGTTCCCAGGTAGAGCCACAGCCATGTAGCCACAGGCACAGCCACAGCTATGTAGTCACAGCCACAGCCACATACACATCCTTGTTTACATTGATTTGCTCTCTTTCTAAACCAAAAATGTTGCTGAGTTACAGACATATGCACTGTGTGCATATCACAATATCCCACCAAAGTGAACTTATCACTGTTGTTCTGGCAAGGAATCAACAAGGTTTAAACAATCAACACTCAGTGTATGTATTATATATATGTACCTACAAGTCCATTCTCAACTGTATAATTCAAAATTCTACACATATATGTATTATGTACAGTGAATAATAACTAATTGTTCAAATGCTTCTTTAGAAATCTGCTGTAAACAGTGCGTGCATTTGTTGTAACAAAGCACAGAACTTGGAATAAATCGAAGAAGCAATGGAAATCAATGGTCAATCAAGAGTAGAGAACATGTCTCTGGACAGGATTTATCTTAACCTGAGCCTTATGAACATGTCTGTGATATGTGCAGCACTTCATTACCCGATTAATCCAGCCCCTTGATGGAAGCCGCACTACTTTGCTGCACCAGTGCCAGAGTCAGAAGCAATTACTACCATATCTCTCCAGCAGTAATTTCACCAAACTCATTGCAACTTGCGATCCATTGCAAGACAATGAACGCTGCACAGAAGCCAGACAACCTATCACAACTTATGATGGGTTATCCATCGTAGGTCGAAATCCACCCCTGCGACAAAACCCATTTTCGATTGATTTGATGCAGACACTACAAGAAGTGACATACAAAAATGTTGCAAACTACAAGAAGTTAGAAAACCCAGCCAGACTAGAGCAGCATGGTGGGTTTTTTTTTAGGCAAGATCACCCAAAGCAAGGTTGAAAAGCCACTCAAGGTTAAGGGCTAGTGAAAGAAGAGGATAGAGAGGGACTCAGGAAGGCTGGAGATAGGAATTAACATTCCTTTTAAAAATGACAAGATCATATGGAGGGGGAAAGCAAGAATCAGGAAGGGAATTCCAGGTGGAGGCAGAACGAGGGAAAAAGCCGTTCTGCACCTTGGGATAGATAGAGTGTACGGGTGAGAGCAGGCAAACAGCCTGGTTGCTTGCTTAAATGTCCTGACTGTGAGCTGACCAAGTCGGCAAGAGCCAGGAACACCTTCCATAGAAAAACAGTAGAAGAGGCTCAAGGAAGCCACCATCCTACGATGCATGAGGGGTTGAAATGACGACCCAAGTTGAAGAAAGAACACTATCTATGAACATAGTTGCCCCCAAATCCATGTTCCTGCAGTACATATACACTCACACTGTATATGTAGCAATCCCAAAATGACCAACCCTTGCAGCACTGACCCACCAAGAATGCTTAAACATTACTGTCCACTTTGAGGACCACTTTGATGAGCATCCTGCAACATCCATGTCCGTGGAGTTTAATGAGTCAAGAATGCCAGACAAGTAAACATTGTCTATGTACACCGTGTACACAGTCTGTCATTCACGGATGGACTAATGAAGCACAAATCAACAGTAAACCCTGACCAGCCAATGAGTGAGACTGAAGTCTGTGCAAATTCGCCACACGTCCTAGAAAGCATTGATTGATGGTGCTGAATCACCCTCTGTTGCCATGGCGGCGGCACCTATTGTCCACTAATGAACAAGTCCGGCATGCACGGTGGGTGACTAGAATGGATTGTGATGCCAGCCATGAAATTGCCACTGGCTTGCATGGCAGTAAGGGCACCCAGGAGAATGACTGCTTATTCTAGATTCAGCAAATTAGCCCAACCAAAAATATCAGCAATCTATTCATGAGCATACCTAGCTATATTCTAATAAATATTTTATAGAAAATGCCTAGCAACGCTGCATTTGAGCATAAATGAACATATTGAATGGTCGAGCTACATGAATAATATTTTATGGAATTGGAATTTCAAATGGTAACTTTATGGAGTCATCTGTTTGAATCATTATTGCCTATTCTGCCGCTACAGCGTAGTGGAAAATTCTTACTGTTTGTTCAGATTTTTTCCCCCAACTTTTTCCACATGTGCCCAACACTGGTCCATACACAAAGCACTATGATGCTCTTTGTTGATGATCTAGTAATTAAACAACAAAAGATTCAAGTCAAACTTGGCCAGAACTGAAAACATAAAAGTGGTTCAAAGGATGGTCACGTGACAGCACTTAAGCACTTGAAATTTCAAATCTTCGATATTAAATTGTAGGAAATTGGAGGATTGAGGCTGGATTGCAAAACTGCATCGGTTGATTGCAGAGGAAGCATTGTCATCGGCTAGAAATCCATATCCAACAATGTTTATGTTCAGCCGTGCATAAATCAGCCCTGCATTCTCCTCACAATCATCCACCCGGCCTCTGAATGTCATTTAACTCAGCCTCAAACCATTAGCAGGATTGGAGGAGGAGTTTGTAGGACTGAAGTTGTGGTTACCCCTCCAAAGAGACTTCATTCAACAAATCCCAAATGATTACGGAGGTTTGGGGAAACATGCACTGTTTGCCTAGTGGCTATTGGAGGATTTTGCAGGATTGAGGCTGCGTGGGTCCTAGCAAGAGAGACTGGAAAATAAGGTGTACTTTGTCTTGCAGGGTCTTGCATGTGTGAGGGTATCGCAGGGCCTACATTTTTGGGAAGCTCTAAGTAGTCTAAGGACCAGGTAAGACAATCATATTTCATCTGATTTCCAACTACGTTGCTATACCATAGCGACCCACATACAGAGAATGTGGCAGTACTTCATCTAATGTACACCCAGCTTTTAGGTGTACATGTATGTGATGCTTAGTGGAAGGCAAAGCAGAATTTTAAATTGTACACAATGTCGCTGCTCAGTTAATGTCAGCCATTTTTGTGAAGTACTGTTTACTCTCCTGAAGACGAGCAGAGTTCACTGTTCAAAACGTCGAGTTCCTCCGGTTCTTTTCAGAACCACACTTACTCACAAAAGAGAATTTACATGGTGTCACTGCAAAGCTAATTTTCCTAGACAATAATGATTATACATTAACATAGTACATGTACTTACAGGGTAGTCTGGCTGTAAAACATTCACTACACGCAGTCTACATGTATCACAAATTCACGACGAACTTCCCACTGTCACTTTGTGTTACCCATTGGCCTTGTCATGACATGGTTAAAACTGTACAAGGTCACACCTTTAGCCTGTCCATAAGGGCTGGTTACATGTAAGGCTCATTTACATCGCCTTATGGGAGGCCTTACAGTTACAGGGAGTCTTTTCATCAAAGTCTGCACTGGCATTAACTCCACAATAAATATTTCAATGTTCATGGTCAATTAGCTGAGAGTAAAAATGGATAACAAGCATGGGGGAAGAGAGTTCACTCTCAAGGTCAAGATTTTTCCTTGAAATCTTGTGAGTCCAAGATGGCAATTGATAGAATGCTCAATGACTGATAATTGATTGGTTCTGTAAATGTATACATGTATATTGTGGATGTGCTATGATGCTTGTCCATCGGTCACATATACATGTATGTATAGGGATAGGGAATGAAATAGGGCCACAAAACATACAGCAATGTGCCGGGGACATAGAGCTCTATAAACTAGAGTGCGCAATCATCGCGTGATGCGTGCCGACAAGGGGACTGCGACGCCACTACCAAAGAGGGTAAATGCATGGATTGCAAACTAATCCCAATTTTTACAAAAGAAAGTAGGACATTAAAATTCGCCAATCCCTTGAGGTAGGCCTATTGATGGCCTTTCCTTTCATTACTAAAACCCATTTGTATAACATTTTAGTTTCCGCATTCACAACCTTTCGGCTATACCTTTCCCCATTCATATTACGCGCGATTGCTACTGACATCCTGGCACTTCGAGCTGAACTTGCCCTCTTTGGTAATGGCAGATGCGCATCCATGTCGGCACGTTCATACCGCGCGTTGATAGGAGAGTGCGCACTCTAGTTTATTCATAGAGCTCTATGGCCAGGGAACATCATCAATACAGCCCTTCAGCCATGCTAAGGTGAAACTGTTATTGCGTACATTTTTTCAAGCATGATTTTGGCCCCTGAGGTGCCAGGCTTTCAGAGGTGTGAGGTGTGTAGCCGCACAGTTTACTATGCAGGAAAAACACTGCACAGGTTCACAAAATGTACTTGTTCTTCGCACATGAATAACTACAGAGGATGCCAGAGCTGCACGCCAGACCCCATGATCACCACTACAACGTCCGCAAACCGGTACACAGGAACCGGTGAAGCGGATATAAATGGACGCCGCAACGCACATTCTTCAGTTGCCTGATGACGGTTAGCAGTTCCAGCAACCGAAATGTCGATACCAGCAACGATACATCGCGTGACTTTTATCACCTTTCTCCTTACCTATACCACCGCCATGAAGAACTCCTTTCCATGAATAACTACTGTACCTGGCACACCTGCATGTCACATTGATGGGACGCATGCTTACCAAAGTAGAAATGTAACACAGAGGTGTTATCATCCAACTTTCAACACGGCTCAAGTGCTCTTAACCCACCCCAGATAGAGTTGAGCGCTAGGCTGGAGCCGTGTTAAAATGGTGCAGTGACTGTGAACAGGTTAAATGGGTGGGACTCGTGTACAAGATACAATAGGCTCAGGGTTCAGCTTCTGGCATGCATTTTAAAATTTGCAGATATCTATGATAACATATAATGTGCATGTACATGTACATGATACATGCAATTGAAAGCATTTATATACATTTAAGCATAGGGGCCTATATAAGCCGGTGAAATGAAAACAGTTCTCCATTCAATGTACAGTAGGCCTTTAAATTTGTGGTGCGGGCATAGTGCGAGTATGCATAAAAGACTTGACATAAAGTTGTTTACTATGATATTAGTGTATTCAATGTATAGAATCTACATGGATATTTACCATACTAATGAACATTCCTCTAACAACATGTGCATGTCCTATGCTGCACAACTACGCATCCGTGTATAAACCCTACCCAAAGTCCTTATGATCATTATCATCTTGTCTCGTGGCAACAAATCAAATTTCCGGCCAGGATTCACCATTGACGAGCAAACTGAGTAATAAAGGCTGCTATTTCATGCAATACCTGTACAAGTGGTTATTTCTTCCGGTCACTGTTGAATTTCTGTGATGAATTCTTTACACATTCAAGGTAACATATATCTTCTAAATTCAAACAAAACTAAATAAGGTAAGCTTTGATACACTGCATAATGTGCATACGGGGATAGTTCACCAAGAAAAAGACTACCGGTAATAGAGATTACGGTATGCAAACAACTGTTGACCACTTTTATTTGAATGATCTGAGAGTTCACCATGTGAACCATTCTCCCCTGTGCGCCCAATCAAACACTACAATTGCAATGCTTCTCAAAATTGACCAATATATAAGTGATGAAGTGTTGAAATTCTGGATGAAATTAAGTTCAGGTAAATGTACAGACTGTGTATAACATCGCCCGACCCTAACTCCCGCCGAGTGACTACGCCGCCACGCCCAATCCGTCATGCACGCCACACCACCACGTTACCGCGCCGCCACGCCCAATCCGTCAGGCATGCCACACCACCACGTCACCGCGCCGCCACGCCCAATCCGTCAGGCACGCCACACCACCACGTCACCGCGCCGCCACGCCCAATCTCCATAGCGGCCAACAGTCTTGTTTTTGGTTCGTTTTGGTACTGTTATATTGTATCTTATCTTTGCTTTGTTGTGAAGATGTCGTAATTCGTTCTGGTATAGAAAAAATCATTATTGTTCATGTTACAACTTTTGTCTGTCGCCGTTCTTTCCAAGTTCCTTTTTTTGTGTCTGCCCTATTCTAATAGTTCAACCCACAACCAAAATCTGGACTTTGTAACATATGCACATTGCAAAAGATGCCATATAGCCTACAGTACTTGAAATATCCAAAAACTGGATACAAGAACTCTCAGAAACTCGACCCATTTCTTTCCAGGTGGCAGTTGATGTCTTGAGTGATGATCATATGCAATGCCCACAGTCAGACAGTTGGTGTTGATACAACCACCCTCTACATGCGACCCAGCCCAAGTTATTTCACAACACAGCTTCTAACCCCAAAACTAATAATTCAGCAAATCCAAGCAAATCTATCACATTATATGTTGAAGCCAGCACGTACTTGAGTCTCCCACGGCAACCCTGCAAGTTGAAGTATTTTTGAAAAAAACCCAAACCAAAGGTCAGTTTGTCTGACTCAACCGGTAATTTTGATAGAGAAACCTTTAATGCCTTCACTAACGAATGATGCAAATTAACAGTGTGGGTTTCAGATGACATGAACTAACATGATTAATGGTCACGGCAGAATGCAGATCTACATTTACATGTACTCTGGATGTACTGGGTAGGCCTATACGGTATGTACATCACGCATACATATGTACATGTACATGTTATGTACAGTACATGTGCTCAGGATTGCATCTGACAGTGGCCATCTGGTGGAAGTTGCTAACTTTTTTTTTGATTGGCTGCAGCACTATTAAGATGAAGTCATTTTCAAAATCTGGGTCACCAAAGGATCCATTATGAAAATATACAGTATATTTTTCCAAGTGGTACAGAAGGTCATAAAAGAAAAGGAATCATCTGTAAACCATCGTCAAGAAACCCTGACACAATGATGAATGCATTTGTTCACGAGTGCTTGATCATGGATGGAGAGGACAGTAGATGAAACCAACCAAACACGAAAGTTAAAAAAATATTGACAAAACAATCTAGAGTACACAGTCCACTGTGACAGGATATATACATGTTATCAATGATATTATTGCCTCTGGCAATGCCTACTTGCATGTACACTAATCAAATTCATTTTGTTTTGGTTATTGATTTAATAAGTTCTTTATTGCCGTTTACTTTAATTTGATTTTTTTTTTTTATTCAATTGTTTTTATTTCATTTTCACCCAAATGGTAAATGTCGATCTAAGTAATACTGAATTGAATTCAAAATCAAACTCACTATCAAGAGTCTGTCACAACTAAACAAATGAAACCTTAATTGACTTTAATTGAATTTTAATGAAAGAAAAATACAAATAAGGTAAGAACCCAATTGCAACTTGTTTGGTAGATTTCTGGCCATAATTTGCTACAGTGGCACAGTATTCTACAAAGTCTGTCAGAACAATTGTGTGAACCTTTCAAGTTGATGTGAGGCTTGTGAAACTGCTTGCAGTATTATACTGCAATGAGCATGCAAAACAAAAACATGCAGAAATACATTTTAGTATCATGCAAACAACTTGAATGCTTCAACCACAAGTGTAACGTTTGAGCACCATTGATTATTTAGTGTGAATATGCCAGAAAGGGGTGTGGTGGTAAAACCCATTAAGTGTCCTGGGTACAAATGTAGGGCAATGACCCTATCTATACAATACATCCTTTTCAGGCCTTATTTATCCGATCACCACCATTCATTTGGAATGTGTTTAGAAATTAATTAACATGGCCATATTTCTGTACACTTGTTGCAATTACTGTACTCTAATTAACCATGGTCAGAAAATGTTAAGCTGCCAGATCAACTCCACACACATCAAGCGCCTTGGCATACAATAGGCTGTACATTCGCCACTAGCAGACTAGCTAGTACTTGTTGCAGAATCTATAATTTACACAGGTCATCCCAGAGAATGATGATGTACTTAACATGTTCTATTTTATGCAATAAATTGTTTGGCATGTATGCATATTATCAATTTGTACAGAATTTTTGAATTTTCTGTAAATATAATGTACTAACAGCACTGAAAACTTAGAAGTACCCCCGGTATACAAAATTAAATAAAAACTTAAAGATCGGTACACTGTATTGCCAATTAAGTCATCTTGCAGTTGCATACTCTACATGTACATGTACACAAAGTACAGGTATGATGGCGTGACATATGTATGTGTCTAGACAAACAGGCCTAACAGGTACGTCACAAAAGGCTGGCAGTGGCACTATGGTGTTTTTTTTAATATTACGGTAAATTGAGTTGGAAGCAGCTGACAGGGGTAACCATGCATTCAGACATCACTGGTCCATAAAACCATTATAAACTATCACTTGATTTACCTAACATTAGTGTAGTGTGAAATGTGTGTACTGTACAATGCACAGTACTGTACATGTACATGTAACGGTACATGTAGGCATACACATGTACAGTACACTGTACGGTACATGTATGTAGACATGTGCATATAATTATGTACCCATTGGTATTGTACATTACACCTAGGTGTGATCAAAGACTATAAACATACATGTAAATGTACATGTAATTACATGTAGATGTACTATATATGCACACATGCACATATGCACATATGCACGCATGTTTACGTACACGTAGATGCACATGCACATTCACATGCATACACTACCGGTACATCTACAGCGATGTGTGTGGACTTGAAATGTTTTCAGTGTGGGATGGCGGGGCTACGCTTAGACTTGCATGCATGTACTTTTGTGTGACTTCTTTGGAGTACCATATATTAATGTATAGGCCTATATATTTCTACCAGAAATAAGGAGGGCCTGATGTTTGGATCCTGGCTGGATATTTCTCAAAGGCCTTTGAGAAAGGTCCGGCCAGGATCCAAACCTCTCCTAATGTTTTGGTAAATATTCGCTTTTTGGTCATTTTAGTCATGTAGTTAGCAGTTGGCAACATTTTTGCATATTACTAATTGTATATTTTTGAATGGAAATAAGGATGGGAGATTGTTGATCTGCCCAGTTCAGGCCTGAAATCAGATAAACAATTTCAATTAAGGATGCACTACAATGTAGCTAGCATGAACAGTACATGATGTGCCTGTGATATCTGGGGATCCACTCCTTGACATATTTCTGACAATGTACATGTACATGTACATATACATGTATTTCTACCAGCTACATGTACGTACATATTGTACGTATCATCCATGTTCTGTACATTACTGCTTGTACTTGTACATCTACTGCCACTGCACAGCTTCTGGTACTCAGCATCAACAGACCAAGTGCATAAACACTGTGCATGTACATTGTAAATTATGCCATGAATCATTATGCTATTCCCATCACACCCAGTCCCATGGGATACAATCCAGACCATGCCCCTAAGCCTATCTGGGCATGCACATATACGGATACAGCTGCTTGCTAATTGCTGCTCCGTGCTCGTCTACTGCATATGCAGTAATACAGTACTTATTGTCATTTCTGGTTGGCTGTGATTTATACAGGCCTGCAATGCATCTATAGCATATCATCCCTATGGAGATGTTACACTCTGCAGGTCTAGAGTCATGTCATGCTGTGAACAGGTGCTTCTGCCATTCCCTATCCATATTGAAAGATACCGACTAAATTAAACTTGCCATTACGTCCTGTGCAATAACAGACACATGCCCTGTCATATTTTCCTGGGGCTCCATACACTTTATACACTGTCTCAGTATCCAGGCAACGCTGTCAAACACAAAGATATTTGCTTGTACAGTGCATGCTCGGGTTAGGTAATTTTTCCTTCAAATATCAACCGCGGAACAGAAAGACATCAACCATGAACATGTTTAATAAGAAGCAGTCATCTGAAAATACAGCATATTGTTTCAAATCAATTTGTTGCTAAATTCATATTTGTGCAGACTGTTCATTACACATTTGCATATTTGCATTATTTGGGGGGGTTGAATAGATCTTTACAATGTGTACATGCAGATGGATGTACAATGTCCATGTAAATGAATGGCCTCTATCAGTAATGGCCATCTGTCCCGTAAAGGTAATTGTTATTTAGCGATCTAATTACTACTGTAGGTCTTCATTCTTCATAGCCATGTGGCTCTACCAAAGTCTGGAAGATGCATGTAACTATTATTATATCTTACTGTACGTTATTATTCACTGTAAATCCCCCAACGTGCCGAGCTGAGATTTTCTATAATGCTGAGAGTGAGAAGGTTATCAACTTAGGGCCATTTCTTATACACGCGCATATTGATCACTGTACTGCATGTACACCGTATGTAAAACCCATGTTACACTGTACATTATACGTGTACATGTACACGTACTGTACGTGTACATATGTACATGTACTGTACGTGTACATGTACACGTACTGTACGTGTTCATGTACATAGAACACATGTTGTATTATCATGCACCTGAAAATGCTGCAGCCATGTATGTAAAGGGATTGAAAAGTGCAGATGATATTAAACATTTATCATGGCATCCCAAAATGTACCCAAACCACCATGAAAGGCATGCTATGAAATAATGCATACCTCCAGGGGTACTCAAAGTCAAGGAGATTGATGATCATTGTGCACAATATCTGGTAAAAAGGCATGGGGATCTGTCTTATTACTGACTTCCACAATTTATCTCACACACTGATATCGTACATTATTTAGCACATTCATCACCATGACCATAAAAAGAGACAGAAACCAGTCCCAGGCCTGGATGGCTTCCAAGTGGTTGCATGCCATGGACAAATGAAGTCTTTCTCCGTAGGAGTACGTACATTTAAGAGAGTTCATCTGTTTTGTCTGCCTAAACTTTTACTCTGGTAGCCCAGCAGATCAGCCAATGAGAACAAAGACAAGCCCATATGAGTTGAATGAATAGGGCCATTTCCACTGTCTCAAATAAACACGATTATTTTCATCATTATTTGAATCACGATTCAAACTCCACTATTTGTGTGTGTGTGGACAAGATAAACGCAATTATTAGTGGGGTTTGAAACATGGTCTGGACTTTTCCAAATAATTACATTTTGTTTGCGACTGTCACACCATGGTTTTTTCAATCACACAATGCAACACTTGTGCTTTGATTGAAGTGCTGTGCTTGTTTACATATATCTCCCTGCATGGGCCATTCTTAAGGACACATCCATCATTTGACCACAACTGCTAACCACTATCGGCTCGCGTTTTTTGGCCATTGAAATATTTTGGCCCGTGTGCATGAACCGAACGCAAAGGGAAAAGAAGGGTTTTGAATGGTGAATCAAATCGTGATTATTTGGATAATGGAATTGTCCCTAAGGAGAATCCATCCAAAAACCACCAGGAAGAAAAAATTCACAGCCAATAAAAAAATATATTGTCAGCCAGGAATGACCATCAACTTTCACCTGTAAAGTTCTAAGAACGGATACACTGTACATGTACACATGCCCTATGCAGTTGAGTGCCTCTTTCTTTATTTGCAGAAATAACAAATCAACAATCAAATCTGCTGGTCTCTATGAATGGGCAAATGATGGCTGAAGAGCACAGCTAGGAGTGCACGAAGGCAGTGCAAATGCCTCACTGTGCATGTCAGTCACTGTTAGTCAATGTCAAAAGCATGTAGTACGGTAGCCTGACTTCATTATGTTGACTTGTTGGCATTTACCAATAAATATGCATTCAATTAAATGTACATGCATCCCTTATGGGTCGTGACTGCTCATCAGGCATTCACAGTATACAGCGTGTACGAGTGTTTGGACAAGCTCCTGTGTGTCCCATAGGCTATATTGTCTAGGACATGTACACCTGGTAGGCAATGTACACTGTACTGTGCATTATGCACAACTAATCCTGGCACCAGGACATGTCAACAAACCTGAGTACCAATATAGGCCCGAAGACTTTGTTGATGATGTGATACACACTATCAATCCATCTTAATCAATATATGAGAATCAGAAAATGATTGTCTCCTTGTCTGTTGCACTTGACATGTTAGTCTGTTACTAGACAATTTTTAACCTTTCAAGCATATTATTATTTTCAAAGTGACACACAAATTCTTGGCATATGGTTACCCTAAGGTTCTACTACTGCATTATGCATGTACTGTATTCAGGATCATTAGTGCAACAGCCCTTTTAGCCATAAAGACTTGAACCTGCAAACAACATGCACAATACTATACACAACCATGCTTGATGTCAGTACGACTCAGTAGCGTTAGGACTATTGAATGCTCATAACAATGTACATGAATACTAACTACTGATGTGCCCTCATTTATACGTGGGTTTATATGCTCATCCCTTTCACCATCTCAGTTTTAGAAAGGACCTAGCTTCTCAAAGGTAGTCAGATTCTACAAAGGCCCAGCTGTAGTAGAAAGGCCCAACGCTGTGCCTTCTAAAAAAATGTAATCTTGCATTTCAGTCATATGAGTCAGTAAACAGAAGGCAACAGCTGTGTACAAACTTTAAAATGATTTTTTTTTTCATGTGTAATAAACGCAATTACCATATTAGTGGGATTTGGATCGCGATTCAGACTCCACTGAGAGTGAGACTTTTTTCAAATAATCGCGTTTATTTGCGACGCGGTGTGTGTGGGAACGCTCCACTAAATTGCAGTGTTTTTATATCGTAGCAGTTTTGTTTAATCCCACAATGCACCGCTCATGCTCTGATTGACAGGAAGTGCCGTGCTTGTTAATAATTATTTTTCCCTGTGTGGACCACCCTCAAGGATAGACTTTGACCACTGCTAACAACAATCGCATCACGATTTTTTGGCACACAACCCCCCCCCCCAAAAAAAAAGGTTTTGAAATCACAGTTCAAATTGCGATTATTTTGGTAGTGACTGACATGATTGTGGGAGATTTTTTGTAGAAGATACACATGGATAAAGTAACCACACAGTACCGGTATAATTCATATCAGAAATGGCATACTGATTTCATATTCTGCAGTTTTGCTGTACATAACTGACCTCAGGAGAGCCAGCCTAAATGCATTGGCAAGTAGAATGAAGCATGTCCTGCTGTCATCACAAGGACTGTGCCAGGCACTTACCAGTATGTGGTTTACACCACTCACTACTACAAGGATTATTATGTATAGAAGGCAATTTAATTTGGCCTGTGCCTCAAGGATGGGTATGTATATACACCTGTACACAAATGAAGATGCTATATCCCATCTTGTGCAGCCCTTTGATGATCTATTTCTGTAAAGGCGCTTTTACAAAAACCTGTTATTAATATTATCATTATCTCCTAAATACCTGGAAGGAACAAGGTCTATAATACCCTCATAAACCTTATCAAGCATGCACATGTATAAGCATTAGTATTATACGTATTGATGTGTATGTAGGCCTACATGTATATATTGTACATGGATATTAGGTTTGAAAAACACAAATTTACTCCAAGATCCTGGAAAATAATTTCGACAAAATTCAAGACTGGATTTAAGTGCTAACTGCTACAGTATCATGAGCAGCCATGCATGTATAAGTGCATGTTTTAGTGAAAAATGCTAATGTTATCCAGAAAAAAGACAGCAATTCTAGTATGAAAGGATGTTTCAATATGGCCTGATGGATGCTTTTTTAGAAAGGGTGAAGAAAGCAATGAAGGCCAATAAGTATCCGTATCTGTCTCCTGACAACGGGCCAAGTACACACTGCCCCAAAACATTGAGTTACCAGGTCTTTTCAGAGCCACACACTACTTTGCAGAAGGGATGTGTTACATGGTGTCACCACACACCTTCATCTTGGCATTTCCACCGTGCAAACCTCTACCCAAATAAAACGGTGGGAATACTTGGCACAATTCTAAGATGCACATGTATGCTTTGTAAAACCATGTTCTATGGTACAACATGCAGTGAACACGTGCACAACAACCATTTAATGCACCGAGCCACCGATATTGACACCACAGTCACTTGCATGTATTTCATACAATAGTGCTACCAGCATGCTTTTACACAAGTTTTATGCCACTTCTTTTAAAAACATATAAATACTGAGGAGAAACTATCATATTCATACAAATACCAGTACATGGAATAATTTTTGGAAAATAAGCCATGGCTAAAAAAACAGTGATTTTACCCATAAATCAGTTTACTGTGGCTTATACTGTACACAGGGCGGTCCTGATCCTCGAAGCATAACATTGCCAGTATTACTGGTATAAATCATGAGTCTATCACAGTTTTTGTTCGACTCCCCAAAAATGAATTATCAATTGTTACCAGAAGAAAGTCATTAATTTTAACAAAATTTTGAACCAAAAGAAGAACGTCCTGATAGAGAATGTTAGAGATTTTTGAGAGGTGTATGTACACTTGTACAATGTACAGTACTATAAACTGTGCAATATATTTTTTTACTTTCAATCACATAAATGTACACTTATTGTTGCTTATTTTACAAACAAACTCAATTGAGTATTTTAGTAATAAATAACCATGGATATTTTTGTGTATACTTCTGAAAATCCTTGGTAGCACAGCAGCATCAGGTGCATGTGGAATTTCACTTTCGTTTGACCTCTACATAGTCAAAGAGTTGCATGATAACCTCTCGGTATTCACTCAATATCGGATACTTGAGATTCCAGAGACGTGTACAACCAGTAACCATCAGTGTTTTATTATTCCAACCAGGTACATGTAGAGCTCTACGTACATGTACATGTGGCAATATGTGGAAAGAAAACAGAAACTTGCTGTAGTAATCATGTATTTTTCCAGGTACGGTACTAAGGCCTAGATACAATACTAATTGATATAATTCATCATATTCTTCACCATTGCCTTCTTGATCTTAACAAGAATACATCATGAGTTCATGACACTAAGTACTGTCATAATCATTTGTCATATTTGCCATCACCAGCCTTGTCATTTTACCTTCATCGCTGCTGTCAAATTGGCACATTTGGCACATTTCATTTTTCTACTTTATAACCTTTTCTAGGCCTATTAAGGTATCCAATTCAATGAGGATTTGCCCTGCTCAATGTAACGCTCATCAGTGCAATGTCCAATGCCTGATGAAAAATATCAGGCAGCTCGGGCAGGATACGAATCTGCGAATCCCGCTTTCTAGTGAGATACCTTAATCACTTGACCACCGAGCTGGTCAAGGTTCTGTGGTGGATTAGAATAATGTATAGCAGCGAGTACCGTGTTGCATCATAGATATAAATGAAGTTTTGCATCTAGGAGAATGTAATTCAATGAGGGTTTGCCCTGCTGGACGTAATAAATACCAGGCAACTCGGGTTGCCTGATTTTTTTAACATCAGGCATCAGGTAAAGCACTGTGCATGCAGTGCTTATTACTGGATTGATTTCTATTTGATATGCATGTACAGTTGTACACAGGCCTAGATGTGCAAACTACTAAATGCATAATTATGTGGCATCTTATGGGATGAGACTAAAATTTAGACCTCTACTGCTTGTCTTTGATGAAAATGCTAACAGTACTAATTGTAAACAGGTTGACTTGACAGCTATGCTTTAGTATACACAACTGTTCATAACAAATGGTCAGAAATTAACTGTTTTCATGTCAACAGTGCAGTCGCTCATACACCAAACTCATCAAGTAAGATGAACATCTGCACAAATTGAATCCATACCGGGTATTCGTTGGTGGTTTTTCTGTTGTGGTTCAATTGCAAGTTTGGACATTTTACAATACACACGTGATCTGAATGTCAAGGCAATCAATGTAACATTAACAATGCATTCTCTGCAACTTGCACGTATGCACAATAGCAATACCTTTCCTGTGAAACCAATCTCATCATGAAAAGGTCTGAATGTAATATGCTTCATTGTACTGAGCACTACATTCATTCCCCCACTGGATATTTTCCTTTGAAAATAATGAGACAGCACATAGTGACATTTGAATAAGAATGCAGTGCTACTTCAGATATCCAGAAAGCTTATGCAAGCAACAACATACTGTACACAATGTATGATCATGATGTACATGTACGGGTACATGCATTAGATCACACGATCACCAAATAATTATCCACATGCATTTAAATTAAATGGTGAACAAATCTAGCAAATTGCCAATTTTACAATTTTCTAGGGCAATCCTTGCAGGGGTATGGTGTGCTGGACTTTTCTCTAAATTGCAGAACATTGACACCTCTGATTTTGTTCAGTGATCAATTCAATGGCAATGGTAAGTTTAATACTACAACTTCAAGTACAACTACTGGGCTCGACCTTAGCACTAGCCCGGCGGTCATTGTCTAGTAAAAACAGCTGCTGGCTAGTAAATGACCCACTTTGCTAGCCCGGCGGACTAGTAACAAGTAGACAGCAGTGTGGCGGCAAAAAAACTGATACGGGCGGGGATGACAAAGTAGAAACTAATTATTTGTTTTACCTGACGTAATTACCTTGTATTAAATTAAATATTAATTATACAGGACTAGTAAAACTTGCTGCGGGCTAGCAAAAAACTCAATTTACTAGCCCGGTGGGTAGTTAAAAAAAAATCAGCGCGAGGCTTGAACTAGCTACATTAATGCCACCACTTGCAGTAATTGTAACCCATCCTTGAAGATGAGCTTGGACAGTGAGGGGGTTACGCTTACACTTTTACACTTTACAGTATACTCTGTCAAAAGCCATAATAAAATTCCTTCAAAATGATTTTAAAATGTAATCATTTATTCGCTGAATGCAATATCAAGGTTACAGACTTGATTATGATACTGAAGGCATTTTCATAATCAATTAATGAGGCTGTGCCGTGCGCTATTAAAGTATTATTATTAATAACCTGAATAACCACATTAAATGTGCTAAATAATCACCTTGGCTTGGTTTGCGATCCAGGCTCGCTTGCATCACTAGTAATACAGAAATTATGATGAGTAGTAATATTAGAAAATACTGCATAGGCCTAAGTACTGCACGCACATTATCTAGTGGCGATAGTGCGTGTACAGTGCATCTTGAAATCCCTTTCACTTACCTTCCATCGTCTTCCCCACCATGCTCCCCGAGTACAAGATCCCTGAAGCGATATCTGGGAGGAAGGGGAGGCACACCCTCGTATCCGTCAGCCATTATTTCGGCTGCAGGCGTTTCAGGGCAGAGGATAAGAGCTAAGCCATGAAACGGAGTTCACATTGTTGCCGCTCTCCATTCTCGGGTTACTCTGTGCAGTGAAGTGCACGCAGTGGGCCGTGTGTGTGTACACTGTATGCCTACTGTACACACTGCGTAGCGTGCATATAGACGCACGTTGCTCGTCAGTAATTCGCATTAATGCGCGGTGCGTGTTTTGACAGGACAAGGCGTCATTGGTGGCGCCCTTTTCAATCCAAACCTTTCCAATCATGTTAACGAGGTGATTAATTTACATAAAACTCCTTAAAAATCATGTGTTCAGTCTGTGTACCCATTATAACAACAAAAAATATCAGACAGTATTCCACACAATTCCAAATTAATTCTACCCTGATACAATCCCAGTGATTTTCAATGCTAATGGCAAAAGCACAAAAGTGATGCGATAATTATAGCGCAACAGTATAGGCCTCGATTGTAAATCGCGGCGTGCCGAAAATAATGAAAGCGTAATACATGTATAGGCCTACACATTGTTTTGCAAACTACTTCAAACTCATTTTTGCAAGATCTTTTGTTTTTTGTCGAGGACGATGTAGGCTTATCATGTGTGTGACTATTGATTAGTGACTTGCATTTGGGGCATTTTAGTTTGTGTTTGGGTTCAGTTGGTGGTGCTTTTTATATACATAGTGTTGTATAGGATGAAGCGGTTTATCTTGGCCGAAAGAACTATTGATTTGTCGATGACCATTTGAGGTCAGCATGCGCGTCTCGTACAAGCTTGGTATACATGGACCTATATTTTCACCATGCAAACCTTCAAATCTCATTTTATACATGGACAGGTTGGAATAAACGTTAATTGTGCTCATCCTTACTTCTTTTCTTCATACAATTATTGGGGAAGCGTAGCATACGATCCATGCTGGGGCATTACCCGAACATTCAAAATACCACGAGCTTTTTCAATTGAAGTACATGAGCCGGGGAAGTACGTTTAAAACCGAATATTAATTTTTCCCTCAACTCTTCTTATAGTTATATCACCTTCTCATACAAATTTAGGCACTTAGCCTTTCCGAGGTCACTTATTGGAGCAAGACGATGTTCCGGGTGCAACACGATCAATAGCGTTATTAATTTCGTCGGCCGATTCATAATTGAAGGTCTCCGGCAAATATTGACGGGTGGGTTAGTATAAGTTATAGCGTACTGGTGCTCAATATTCCCATTAACGTCCCTGGAAAAGGGCCTACTAAAGCTTGAGGCATAGTCATCGGACCAGACTTGGTCAGAAATGGTGGATATGAATGCCAATCATGGCGGGTATTGCACTCAATAATAACACTAGGATGATGCAAGGCAAATCTATATAAACACGGGAGATGCTTATTGGGCTATGGAACAAGGAACTCGGGTCGTGGATTCTGTCTGAGTGGCGTATTCCGCTCCCAATCGTACAATAATTCTGCGATACATTTTGTTGAGAATGTAATTCAACTTTGTATGTTTTCCCCGGTGTTGTCAACACTGCGTGTTTAGGCCTATGATTCTGTACGATAGACCTCACGTAGGCTATACCGGTCAGTAAAAATACAAACGTTTTCCTCGTACAAAACTCTACTTCGGAATTTTATTACTGTTCTTCAGTCGCTCAGAATAGAGAAAATGGTCTCTTTGAGGTTGATGTTGATGCGTCATTTTTTGGTCAAAGCGAATGTTTTTATCTTAAGAATGTTGCCCGAAACTCTTTACACTAGCTGTTGAACACTGTTTGCACGGGTGTACTAAATTGAACCAAAGGATTGCTATCGAAAAGGACCTACATTAACGGAGCGATCTTGCACAGGATTCGAACGTGGGACGCCCACCGGTGCTCACGTCTTACCACCATTCGTCTTACCACCAAGCCTTGAGCTTTTCAAAAATTGGCCAAAGTGCGGTATCCTATCGGGTAAAGGACAGAGTATCTGACAATTAGCTCTTTTAAATGCATTGCTCAATTTATTTGCTAGGCATTTTATAAAGTATAACAAATTGGAGCCTTCATGTTGAAGGTAGGGTACACTATTTCCGAAGGTCAAAGAATCGCTCCCAACATCATTTTGTCAAACTCAACGTAGGCCCCTATACATCAAATAACACACCTGCGTAAGTTTCGGCTCAGTCAGTCAAACACGTCATGAACAAAAATGGAAACGAAATCTAATGCTAACTCTTTTTAGACGCAGAGGGCCGTATTTGCAAAAGGAACTCATTGTTCCGTGGAGCGATCGTGAATTTTACCCTTTCTCGAAAACGGCAGATTTTCGAGTTCTTAAATTTTACGGACTGTCTGATACCATTACAAACCTCTTGATGAGTAAGTAATTTCTCAAATTTGGAGACACCAGAAATTGGGCACTTTGCAAACTATAAAAGCATGTCCTTTTTAAAAACAAAAAACTTAATGGTAAAACATGTCTTTTTTCAATCACTGTAATAATTATTATGTATTGAATATAACAATTGGGTTGCAACTTTTTATTATTATTTCACACCACTCATGTATGCATACAAAGATATATTTCTTCAAAACCAAAGCTTAAGCTCATGCTCCAGATTCATTAAAACGTGATGTTCATTAATGAGATACCTAGATCTATATCTAGCCTGCCACAAAATATCCAACTGAGTTTTAGCTTTTCTGAAGACAGAAACATAGCTGCATGTGACTCAACTCAAAATGCCATACAATGGATTCACATGGATTAATTTTATTCTCAATACTTTTATCTCTTAACACATTCTTAACAACATCAATTGTTGAAATACATTTGAAAGTTAAATGCACATACAATAATCAAGGTTTATCTTTTTAGAATTATTCCGTTGGCATATTTAATTTCGCTCATTTATGAAAAAAAAAGGAACTGTGCTTACAATCTAAATAGCTACTTTACTCAAGCATAATCGATATTTAATAGTCATTTTCAAGATACTTTACCACTATTTTGATCAGCTACAGATGTGTTGACTGGTCGTATGCATCCAGCTGACAATACCCTTTGTGAAAACTACTGGTTGCATCTGGAGCCATGTTGTGTGGTCTGCTTGTGGATGGTTCCAAGGACTCATCAGGATGGGTTTGGCTTGGTCCTGAACCACTGTCAATGTTCATTTGTGCGGTAACATCCAATGACATGCTTGGTATACGGTGGGCATCAAACCTTTCTTTGATTTCGTTCACCAGAGCTTGCTATGAGGGAAATGTAGGACAGGATACAGGAAATAATTAGGGAATTCCCTCCAGTCCTGCATATAGAATAGCCACAGTTTAGGAATCATTTTTTCCCTTCATATCAACTTCAATTGTTTTTAAGAGTTGAAAGAAGTGGGCTTGTCTAAAATAGTTACATTTAAAGTGCACCAAAATCCTCAAAAATGCTTTTAAGCATGCTTCACTGAATCCTGGCCCGGATATATATTTGTTTTACTCTTTATTATCAACATTTTTTTTGCCCACCATTTTATATTTCTACCTCTCCTTGTAAAAAATGAAATGGTTTTCAAACTAAAGGCATGCAACATATTCAGTCTTTTTAGTAAATGTAAAACAAACTTGTACATAAAAACCCGCCTGGATTTATAACAGTCCATCTGGAAAACTAACACATTCCACAGAATGATTTGGCATAGAGACTGCATTGCCTTTACAACTATAAGGGTTGGAACTATTTTGGGAACAAAGGCCTATAGGTAAATGAAAGTAAATCCCTATATTATACAGCAGTAGATCCTTACAGAAGGAATTCACAGAGGCTTATGCAAATCCATGGTCAATCTCATGCCCTGAATTAGTAAATGAAAGTTTTTCTTGCTCTGTGGTTGTTTACCTAGAAAATGACACAAAGGTCAGGGAAAATGTACATGATTCTGATCAAGATTCCTAGGTTCCACCATAGATGAGGGTCTTATATAGCAGACAATATTGACCTGAATCAGGTGATATACCATCACACACCAACCACTTGTCCAGATATCAGGTGACTGAATGCAGCAGGCATACAAAAGATGGGCATGCCAATGGTCATTAGATATGATATGACAGGTGTAATGGAAGCCTGGTGACTTATACTTGCCTTGTAGTCCACACCGGGTTGGTCTGGTGGAACAAAGGTAGATTCCTGCCTGAACTGATAAGCTATCTGCTCCTGGTCCTCATACACCCAGCTCACATGGTACAGATCCGATTCCCCATTAGCCCAGTCCACTGCAGGAGGCTCTCTGCTATCTGGAGAAGGTGTTAACTGTGACAGCAAACACACATGAAAAAGAAGTGAAAATATTGTGTAGTTTGATCAAAGAAGATGAAGTCCATAGAGAAATAGCTTTTGATTACTAAACAATATGTAATCTAAAAATAGATCAGTTTTACTTTTATATATAGAAAAAAATATTAACCAAGATAATTTGATAAACTTAAAATAATTGACAAATAACTTTGTTTAAATTGCAAACTTAGACCATTGCTTTCCACAGAAATTGATTTTTTGTTCCAAAACAGATTTTTCAGAAAAGTTCAGTGAAAAGGGGAAAGAAAATAACAGGTAATTTGGATTCATTGTATATCATGTGCAAACATGTGAGGACAAACCACCCACAGTTTGATCAGATTGATTTTGTACTTTCTTACAGGTAATCCCAAAGTTTTTCTCAGGGCTAATTACATAATGACTGACTGAAGGTGGCTTTATCATTGTAATTTCGAAAGGATGAACTTCATACATAAAAATGAACACTTTAAAAATAAAAATCATTCACACCATCTTCTAGCAACAACATTGCACGATGTATGAGTTAGATTCATAGTTTAAAAATTTTCAATCCAAAATGTTATTTCATCAAAAATATATGTTATAAAAAAAAATATTTTGGTTCAGTGTAACTCTTTATGCCTGTTTGCAACAAGAGTCACCTGGTTAATTACCAGCATTTCATTCATTACCTTAAAGTTGAACTTTCTTTGCGGTTTCTTATTGTACTTTTGAAAGGTGCTCCTCATGATGTGTGCTTCATACTGGGACTTGCTCCTTTCCTCTGGCGTTGGCTGGGGCACAATGAGGGTGCAGTAGACATAGGCTGTACCTACGAGTGAAGCTACTACCCCAATGCAGCTCCCTAGCAGAGCAAGAAGATAAGCTGCAGGCAACATATACATGGACAAAAGATTATAAGAATCTGGATCTATGCAACCATCACCACTTGAATTGTATGAAAATTCAAAATTCATTCAGAGATATCCATAGGCCATAATGGTATTCTCTGGAAGCAAATTGCTTCCATGTGAAATTCTTTATCCCGTTCCGTTTGTGTACTTCCTTGTGAACATAAAGTGTCAAGTGGCAGAAAAAAATATGTCTAGATACAAGTCAATGATACTAGAAAATTTTATACTAAAGGATGCACTTTAAATTCTTGGTCCAATTATTCTAGGCACGTGTACATGTTCTTCAAGAAATGCATACAGTGATTTATACGACATTGGTAAAAGTCAAAAGATTGCCACAGTTTGTGTGTTAAACCATTAAACATTCCAAAAACGAAATCCTGCGAAGGTTTTAGGTCAAATGGTGATCTGAGAAAGGAGAAAAATGCAAAAAACCGTCACAGTTTTCGCACCGTCCTATAGTGTAAGAAATAATTTATTACTCGCGAGTAATTAGCTATTTGTCGATGTTTGAGTGAAGATTTCTCAAGAAGTACAGCATCACAGACCGTAAGATGTCAACATGAAGAATCTATCATGACCATCTACAAACTGTGTAAATTAGGAGGACATTTGTGGACATCAATGTTTTCCGATCTTCCCAATGTTGTATCGGGCCTTTAAATACTGCCTGATGCTTATCATGTTATTGTTCTGCCTTCTATTATGTTATAATATCTCATTCAGCCATATATAATATTTTAATTAATTTCAATTGTTTTAACATATGATTTATTAACTGCCAATGAGGCTAAATATCTTAACAACATCTGACATAATATGTCAGATGTTGTTAAGATATTTAGCCTCATTAAATATGTTATATTTAATGCCCTTCACCTTGAGTGAGGGCATGCCCCCAACTCATAAGGAGCAATTAACTGCAAGCAGTTGTAAACCCTGCTGTGGATGATCAGGGAATCAGGTAATAGACAATGATGCCTTTTGTCTTTCATGGTTTTACTTACTTGGGAAAATAGTGGACCGATTGCGTGCCGTTGCACTGTCACGCACACCTGCCCACTCAACCATCTCGGTCAGGATGATATTGGCAACGCTGACACACAGGACAGTCAGGCAAAGGACCATCATCACATAGCTCTGCAACAAAGACCCATGGTGTTGACATAATATATAGTATAAAAAATTATGGCAGTAGTGTGAAAAGCTTTTTACAAATGGGGAATAAAGCAGCAAAAAAAAAAAATGAAATATGCGATCCTTGTTCCACAATTCTCCTGTCCATTCTTCTATGAAAGCATTTCATGTTTTTCAAATTTATCATTTGTCTTTTTGCTTGATTATTTTGGCTGAATATCGGTATCAGCCTATGCAGTGAGCAGAGGTGCTTTACTGCTGCAATGCATAACACAGAACAAGCCTTAAATATGGGTTTCTTTCACTCTTGACAAATAGTGCAAACAACTACCTAGCTATTATTATACATAAAAGCCTAACGAAGTGATGAACTAATTTTGCAGTTTTGACAAAGATTCCTTCCTTCCATCTTGAGAATGAGGATATCAGCCTATGCACTGAGCAGGTGTTTTGCAGCTGCAATGCATAACGCAGAACAAGCCTCAAACTGGCTTCCTTTGCTTTCACTCTTGACAAATAGTGCAACTACCTAGCTATTTTATACATAAAAGCATAACGAAGTGATGGAAAATCAAAGACTGGAAAACAAAATTTTGCAGTTTTGACAAAAGATTCCTACCTTCCATCGTGAGAAGGATATCAGCTTATAAAGTGAGCAAAGGTATTTTACTGCTGCAATGCATAACGCAGAACAAGCCTTGAAAATGGGTTTCTTTCAATCTTGACAAATAGTGCAAGCAACTACTTAGCTTTTTTTATACATAAAAGTACAATGAAGTGATGGAAATTGAAAGAGCAAACAAACTAATGTTGTAGTCTTGACAAAGATTCCTACCTTCCATAGTGAGATGCTCTTGTTGCACAACACCATTAAAAGTAGGACGGTGCCACTGAGGAAGATCTAAAAGAAAGGTAAGTCATGCATTCCCTATGCACGGGTACTCTAGAAGATTTGCATTTGTCATATTTTTGTATTGTGTACAGCAGCATTAGACTAAGTCTGTGTCCATTGACTAAAGCTTCAAGATGTATGAAAGCCGATTGTGCCTCCATATGAAATATATTCACATAGACTCTGCCATTGCAAATGAATTGGGACAAGCCAGCCTTATTAGGAATAGCTAAGTGGAGGATTTTCAGTCTCCCGGGCAGTGTGAGTTAAAGTGAAGGAGACAAATAATGAGAAAATCGTTAGGGGTCACAAGAATGCAAAGCGGATTGAGGATGAGAGTGGAGGAATCAGAAACCAAGATAGGAGATTTGATAGGACATTTGAATACATCAAAATAGAATCAAACATGGCAAGGAGACAGTGCCAAACCAATGTAGTCTAACACAACCCTTATACATGTATGTCATGCAGGCATAAACTCATTTCCTTCATTGATCAGAGTGTAACAACTTGTTTTTATTTACCAGTACATGTATAGGCCTACACGTATTTATGAAATTTCAGCCAAAACGAGGCTATGAAGCCACTCTAACTATCATTGAGCAGGCTTTTGGAGACAGTTTTTCAGCAGATGCTCGTCTTAAACATGAAATCAAACTGGTGTATGAAGAGAATGAAGCCCGGGTCAGATCCAGGGATTTATAACAGGTTCTTTGTTTGCTTGGAAGACACGAAGAAGTGCACAATTCCACATACAATTATAGTCAAAATGTAAACAAAAAAGAAAAAAGATCATACTGCCGGATAGCCATGAAAGCCACAATTCAAAATTTGACATCTCCTGGCTGCTTGGAAAATAACAAATTCTTTGGCAAATGTCTACAGAATGCTGGAAATTTCTAATTTTAATCATATCCCCGTTGAAGCCTCTTTTCATGCAAGTCTCAGGTTCATTCATCCATCTTATCTTATGAATCCTAAATCTTTGTGCGCTGGGGCTGATGAATGCTTTGGGTGTCCATTGAATGAATGAAGGAGTTTGGTCAAACATCAGTGAGGGCAGAATGTTAAGGAGTATTATAGGATGGATAATCAGCAATTCTAAGATGAAACTACTGGCGTCCACTAATTAATTTTGTGTGATTGTGGAATGCCTGTATAAGGATCATTTCTAGTACCTACGTGTATGTCAAGGATAACTTATATTTTTTTGAGCTGCAGGATATATATTTTAGATTTAAATGTGTCTTAGGCCTATGTATTCTAAAACATTAAAACTGCATTTCTGTGTAAAATTACTTGACATAAAGATATCTGAAATATATTAAAAATATATATATCAGATAATAGAAATAATAATTGCAATTTAATTATGTACACATGAAATAATAAACACTGACATAGTGACATTATCTCAGTATGGATTTGATTAGCACTGAAGTATAAAATGAGTGTGCTGAGCATGCCAGTCAAATTGATTGTTTATCATTGGGTTTTTCCCCTTTATTTTGTTTGATTGTACATGGTGTAAACGCCATTCCTTTACCTACCACAATACCTGTCCATATGATACATCCTGTGCTGAATACGTCTGGCATGTGGAAGAGTGCAACCAGCCCCACTGACACCATCATGGCTCCGCCCAGCAGGTAGAGGGCAGCAAACAGAGCCACACCCAAGACAACAGCTCTGCTGCTAAGACAAGCAGCCATTATCAGTCGTACCTAATCTGTAAAGAAGTTGAGTTTCCATAATCAGTATGCTTCATAAAGCAAAAGGCTGAGAGTGATTTCAGAATTGAGAATATCAGTTTTATATGCTACGTAAAATTTCATGCCAGATGCAGCATCTGGTGATGTAGCGTATTGCCTTCAAAGTTACAGTATTACAGTCTTGGTCATTGGTAGAAAAAAAAATTGCCGTTATTACATACTAAACAATCTCATTGTAAATTGTAACTGGTCCATTCCAGTTCAATTTATCTGTGCCAAATTGGACTACTCAAACTTGCATTTTCAAATTTAAAAACATTTTGTGGGAAATAGTGTAAAGGAAATCTTGGAAAGATATTGGTTTAATAATACCCTTAATGTAAAAGGGTGAGAAAAAAAACCTAATCAATAGACCAACTGGTGATATACAAAAATGTTGCAAACTGCTTACTGACTAAAATTACCAAAATGTAAATCTAAAATTTAGTGGGCCTGACGTTTCGATCCTAGCAGGACCTTTCTCAAAGGCAGAGTGACAAGGACAAAACAGATACATGTACACGAAGGAAGGGGGGAGAGTGAATAGGACACGGATGAGAAACAAAGGACAAAGAGTGAAGCTGGTAGGGAGAGATCAAAGGGAAGGGCAGGGGGTAGGGTAGGGATTAATGAGAGGAGGGGGAAAGATCAAAGAGAAGGGCAAGGAGTGGGGTAGGGATTAGTGACAATAGGGGGAAAGATCAAAGAGAGAAGTGTGAAGGACTGAACACAAAAGATGGATTATCAGAAAGCTGCATGGTGTTAGTCATTACCCTCCTGGATGTTAAGACCATGTGGTTGAATAGTCCGAAGACGCTTCATCCACATTTTCTCACGGCTAAGACGGACAGCATTATTACGGTGACCAAGTGATTCTATGCCCAGTACACTCATGTCTGATATCGAATGATCAGGGAGATTGAAGTGATACCCAACAGGGGTGTCCATTTTACCAGTTTTGATAGTAGACCTATGGCCATAGATTCGTTTTTTGAGGGTGTTTTTGGTCTCGCCAACATACTGAATATTACAAACTCTACAAGAGATGAGGTATATGATGTTTGAGGTAGTGCACGTGATAGAGCCATAGGTCGTGTGGGTAGTTCCAGAAGAATGTCCATTGAAAGAGTCTATTTCCTTGACATGTGTCTTGCAAACAATGCATTTCGAGGTACACTTAAATGTACCAAATTTGGTTGGAGGTGAAGAGTCCAAAGGGGGAACCTCTGCTCGGACAATTAAGTCACGCAGGTTACGGGGGCGCCTGAAAGCCAAAACAGGCGAATTAGGAATGGCTTCAGCCAGACGATCCGAAGTGTGGAGAATATGGTGGTTTTCCTTAGTTATCTTCCTGATAGACCAACTATTATTATGTAGAGAAACGACACTGTCTGGCAAAACCACTTGCAAAACCACTTGCTCAAAAAAACTTGACTTACAATATTCCCCAAAATCATGAATTTGTGACGCGTATTTGTCAACCGGATGATGGTCAGCAGTGACAGCAGGCTCTGTGTACAGAACATGCACTTCACGATTTCTATATACACGTCACACATACCGTACGTGCCACAAAATCATGACTTATGGGAAAACTGTAAGTCCATTTTTTTCGGCATGTGGTTGTGCCAGACCGTGGATGTTATTACAATCGTTGATTTAATAATTTGGGTTTAGCTTTTTTCCCCAGACTTTTATAGTGAGGGTATCAAACCAATATCTTGCCCAAGATAACGCCCTCTCTTTGAGTATGAGAAACCAGGCTTCTCTTGATTTCTTAAGCCAATCCGTGTCATTTACTTGGAGAAGCACTAGCAGGCCTACACCTAGTATCACTGTCAGTAATGTCATTAAATCAGCCCAAATGTGGGATTACATTTATAGGGTGAGGAAACAAGAAGTGAACACTTGAAAGCATATGCACAACCTTAATGGGACTGATCTGAAACAATCTGAAAAAGTGGTTTCTAAGGATATAATTCGCATGTTCTTTCACAAGTTAAGTGTATTACACATATCCAGACATTTTAATCTTGATTAATGGGTTCTATCCTATACCCTAAAACCATCCATTTTAAAAGATTGATTCTAACTCACCTGTATTCTTGGAGTCAGTCTTTGTGCATTTCAGATGCATAAGTGTGTAATGATGTGATTTGTTTGGCAGATAGAGCAATTATCCCTTGATAAGGGCATTTGGCATTGGACTGAGTTGTGTAGAGCACTACCAGTCTATGAGTTCCACAGTGCAGAATGCATGGCCCAGCACAGTGAAGCCAGTATTGTGATTTGAATGACAAAGGAACCAACTACATATAAAGGACCAGCCCAAGAGCAACATTGCTAGCATATTCCAGGTCTATATTGCCATTATTGGCCTAATAATGATTAACAAAATGACAAATAATCGGCCCACCTATTTTGTTTTTGTTCCTTTTCTCATCTGAAATGGTTTCACAGTGCAAATCCAATTTTTATTATAACACATGGAATATTCCGAGTCAGCAAATTTGAAAGCACGACACTAAAGTGCAAAAGTATGACATGGTGCTAAATGCAGTAAAAGCTTTTGAAAAATAGCCAAATGAAAAATCATAACATTATAACTTTCTTCCAAATGAAATAACATGGAAATTTGGGGAGCTGATAACCAAAATAAAATACAACAATGCTGCCTCGTGATACTCGTACAGTCGTAGGGGACTCCCGCCTGAATTTCTGCCTAGTTTCCGGACGTCATATTTTCAGTATTCTGGGGCAAACTTTTCGGCCTTTTTTTCCTCACATTTTTAAGAGAATGGGACAGACGACTTTCAAAGCTCGAGTGTTCTGTAAATAGGCCTAAACTGTCATTTAATAAAATCGTTAAGCAAGTTTATTATCGCCGAGTCCTGATGAAAACATTACATGCACCCTAAAAAAAAATACTTCACTGGAAATAAAAGTGGCACAGTACAGATCGAGCCAAAAAAATACCGGCTCAAGATTGGCTCAAATTATGAGCCATGATTGGCTCACATGGTAATGAATGAGCAAAGACAGGTTCAGTTAAACAAAATGAGACACTTATATGGCTCCATTTGAGCCATTTGTTTTACTACTAGTACTAGTACAGTAGTACTACTGCACTTATATCATTACGAGTGACAGTGTAGGCCTAGGTGCATGGGACTCCGCTAGTCCATAGACTAGGCACACCGCTACGCTAATGGTGTGGCCAGTGACATTCATTCCACGGCACTGCAACCAAACTTTTTAACTGACTAGTGACTAGCTGAGCGTCTGAATAATCTTCTAAACAGCTCGCATCCAATTTTGCTGCAGGGACATTGTCATGTTCTTTTAGGGGAACGTTGATGAGCGTACGGGTACTCACGGTCCACGAATTTTTTTCACAGTATCACCATTGTAGTATTGTACACATTGTAGTATTGTAGGCTGCAAGTGGTGGAAAGTTTGTGACATCCGGGAATTTTGTAACATGCGCACGCATCAAGCCATGCTTGCGACGTCATTAGCGCGGATTGATATTACTACAGGGGTAATGTCATTAGAACTGCTTAAGCACCACATTTTGCTTTATCATGGAAAGCCTTGCCCAATAAAATCAGGGGCCTTCAGGGCCAAAATTTGCTTAATAACCACAAGTCAGGGTTCATAGGATAACCCTGCCAACCCGAAACTTCACTTTGGTTTCATGCTGGGTATAGACGAGTAGAATACACATCAAAAGCAATTGACAACACATTGAAATGCGGATTTACACGAGGAGGAATTTCCATGCGTAGCAGATTTTCATGCTTAAGCAGCTCTATGACATTGGGCCGAGTTACATTCAATAGATGAACAGATATATCAAAATTCTCATGAGTATGATTCTGTATTTTTCTTGTGTGTATGTTATGAATAGACAAACATGACCCCCAGGTATTTGATGTATCTTAATACCACTTTAATTAATTACTGTAAATGAATAAAACACAATTAACCCCCAAAGAACTCAATTGGATTCTTTTCTGTTTCATTGTTTTATTTTATTGCATTGCCATTTCTTCATTACACAACTGTACAACATAAAGACATACACTTTTGGAGACTCAATGACCTTTCTGTGGGTTGTCATCTACATACTAAAACCTTTTGGACATAACACAATACAATTACTTCTGGCTGTGTTTGGAGGCTGTATTTTTGGCAACTTGCATCACATTATATGCTGGAGTTGTTCATGTTAAAACCTTTGATGGTTAAAACATTCATATACATGTAGTATTTTTTTCTCTAAAAAAGAAAAAATCTACTAACAGTTATAAATAAAACATATGTTACAGGAATAAGTCCTTCCAATATGTACAAACTTTTATGTTTGGTTTTTATGTTGAAGACAGAAGCCTTCAACAAATGTCACACAATCATAGATTAATTGTTTATCTCATTTAATGTATTTACATACAGATAGCCATTTCAGACTAAATCGATGATCATAATCAACCAATACAAAATATATTTCAAAGGAAGAAGGTTAACTTGGTTGTAATTATGTTTTGACAGAAATTGTTCTGAAAAAGGAGGCAGTTGGTCATATCGATCTTTGGAAAGTCTTTCAACTGCTCTTGTATCTAGGTCTTCACTTTGCTCAAATCTTACATCTTGGCGGTGTGATGGGATCAATGGGAAAGGTCTACGGATATGATTTTGGAGCTGCCACTAATTCTCGGTACTCTACACTTGTATAATTGTGCAAAGCAGCAAAAGCCTTCACTAGTCAAAACACATTTCTTACGAATCCCTGTTTGTCACAGACATTCTAATATTGTCCATACCAAGCCAAATAGATCAGGACTGACTCAAGGTCAATAAATTCACATTATGATTTTATCAAGTAAATGTTACTGCTTGGCATACAACCTAACAGATACAAGATTCTTTCACCATCGGTTGCATCTAGTGACTCCGTTTGGTTTCTTCCATCAAACTTAAAACTCTGTCCAGTGCAGCACTCAACAGCTATCTGAATATCTTTTCCCTCTGACTTCTCTTCCAGTATTCTTTCCTTTGGACAATCCTTGTGGCAAGTTTGGTCATAGATTTGCAAACATGTGTTTTAGCATGTTTGGCGGCTAATGCAATGGTACCCTGTTCAATTGACTGGTGTCCTCATGTTACTGGCATTCCTACTGACAATAGTGCAGACCCAGCTGTGGTAAATGTACACAACCTTGAGCATGTTGGGGTGCCCAGATATACGATAGTTACGCACAAATGCCATGAGATCCTAATGAGAAAAACATAACTAATAAATGATGCTTTGTTTTCAAGTCATGCATACATACACTATACAGCACCTTCAAAAAGGCAGACAACAGATGGAGAGACTTATACAGTTGAGGATAATTGAATATTATAACATTTCATGTGCAGACCTTTCTTTTTTATTAAAAGAGTGCAAAATGATCTCCTTGCTTAGCAAACCTGGCTTCTTGATCAAGGTTACTCTGGTCTACACTCTCACTACTAAAGTACATATGCATGCTGTCATGGTTCATATAATGGTTTATCCCTAGCTTATAGGCATCTGTATGCATGGATATCCTAACTTGCTCACAAAGTACAGCAACAGCACTGGTTCTCCTTCTTCTTCTTAATCCATTATTTCTGAATATTTGTACATTGATGTATCACACTAAATGGACAGGGTATCTCTATGGGATAACTTATTAATTATGTCTGAGCCCTGGGATGTATAAAGGGAAGGGGTATGAGCCAGACAGCCAAAGTGGGCAATTAAATCCTTGAAGTTGCTAAACAATGAAGGATATGTTATACTCCTCTCTTGACAGACTGGGCATTGTCAACCCAACCAGGGTTCCAATGGGATAATAATAGATTGAAACAAAGCGTATATCCTTTGAATGAAAGCTGTGGTTCTCATCATTCAAGATGAGAAGTCTGATGATGGCTCACTGGGAGTTCATCCTTCATGACCTGAACAACGTCTCACAACGATCCAATGTGAACACAGTTTTGGTATTTATCAAACTGCGCTCACATTTGCACCTCTTACAATTAGGGGCATGAGGTGTACATGTACATGCCAAATCCCCATGGGACATGTTATTCCATTGGTGACTTAGTGCACACCTTTACCTGGCTAAAGCCTGTGGTACATATGCAAAGTTTGCATACAGACTCTGAAAAAAAGCCTACACTAGTTTAAGTACAGTGGCTTGAAGGATGTACAATATGCTCTCTACTATTTGCTTTTGTTTTCCATACAAACAAATCATTACTGTGTTACGAATTGACATTAAATTTGGTTATCTGCATGGTATATACAGTTTATACATCAGGCTGGTATTACCAGACATTGTGACATTCTGCGTGAAGACTATTTCCAACAGACAATGCATTACAGGAAAAAAATGGTCTGAGTGGATCATTGCTTGGCATGCTTCAAAGGAATACACAGATGACAATTAACCACTTCGCGCCAGGCGTTTTTCCAGTGCCCATGACCGCCATACACGGGTTATTGAACAATGCGTTATTTCCAAATTTCAAAATTTAGTGGGCCTGACATTTCGATCCCACCAGGACCTTTCTCAAAGGCAGAGATATCTAATTTCCAAAGATATTTCCAAATGTCGCTAAAACAACCGGAACAATATATTTCTGTGAGATAAACCAATAACAGTATACTATGGGAACAAGAGAGTAAAACCCGGCACAATTCAGACATAAGTGTGGCTTTTGTCAAGAGATTATCCGTTTGAAAAAGGGCACATTGTGCGTCGTCAATGAAGCGTAACGCGACTTGTATGTGTATGTGTGTCTGTGTGTGTGTGTGTGTGTGTGTGTGTGTGTATGGTACTGACCGTTCCTGACCGCAGACTAGCCTCCACTCCAGGCTGTAAAATCTTCAAGTTGGTCGGCCCCAACCAAGCGTACAGATTGCGGTGAAGAATGTGGGTGGAATTCCACTGCCTGACCGACGACCGTTGGGATGTGTGCCATGCCAACACAATGTCCCCACGGCCAGTGGCAGCACGGAATTCCTTGATCATCCACAGTTAAGATCCCACAATAGCACAATTCTTGCCGCTAATCTTGCAATTCATGTGGCAACTTGCATCAAAATGGGTCTTGGTCATGATTCGTATTGATTTGTTCTAAGCTGAAAAGAGTCTTTGTTTAAATGGTGGACAATAGTGGTGCCCAGATTTGAAGGGCCCTGTCACATAGTCAAACCAACGGCATTCCATTTTTTGAGGTCCCGGCGCAAAGTGGTTAATCAACTGACAACTACAGATATTCAGAGAAACAAAACAAAAATCTAACATAATAAAATATCTTTGGAACATTTAAATTAAATTATCTAAACAATATATAAATACATTTAAATGCACTAATATAATTAAAGTATTAAGCTTATTTGTAAGGTTTCATGAAACGAAAAATGGATTTTTTTTTTCTCGTGGGTCCAATAGCATGGAATCTACCATGGCCAGCAGAAAACCTGACGCTAATAATAGCAGACAATTGTGTGGATATTGAGGTAAGTCTGTGTCTGGGATTAGCAAGGAATCTGAGGATTCAGAGCATGGCTGTCATGGTTCCCTGACTAGACATTCCCTGCTTACGGGGTTGGCACACAATCTCAGAAAGAAATGGTGACAGTAGCGAGAGGTAGACCATTACAGATTCCATTCCATTGTACAACCCTGGTTAGAGGTTCCAGTAAACAGCAACATTTAATCTAATAACCTGCAACTTGCATAGTTAGGATTGCACTTAGTCAGTATTCTTCAAGGAAACAAAAATAAGCTAAACATAAGGGGGTACATGTACATGTATGTTGACCACTTACAAAACCAGGGTGCCTACTGACCAGAGGCAGGATCAGTGCGTATATGAACCATGCTCGGATTCGTTCAGTCACAGGCTGTTTATGAAATGAAGGCTTAGGCTCGGGCTTAGGCTTTGGCCCCAGTGTCTTGGTGAATACTCTGTGCTTAACCTACATCCGTTGACTTACGGGATTTCCTTTAGGACGCAGAAAAGCTTCAAATGCCGAACTACGTGAAATTCCGCGGTACATTTTTAGGATTATGAAAATGATGGTGTTATCCAATTCACTGTTCTGTTGATATGGTTTATGATATTTTAGATTTTCTGGTATCATATTGAAGTACATTTAATACTCTTTCCACTGGCATATAGTTTGTTTGGGTTTTATTCATTGGAAAAAGCTGTCATTGACAATTTTCTCTTGAGATGCACGTTTTGTTTGTTTGAGTGTGATAGGGGCTTTGGCAGGAACACTGTTCATGTGCTGTGACCAGTCAGGCTGACACCGTATGTGTTAACAAGCCAACAAACCTTCAAATTCGGAGATAAACCACAACCTGGCTTCTCAGCTTTCGTCAGACAGAGACGAAGCCTGAGCCCGAGCCTGATCAATGAATTCTTAAAGGGCCACACTCATGGGTGTGGATACTTATGCCATGTACGTGTATACCACGGATCTTGCACAGTACCATAGTGTTTGGATTCAGCTGTGCCAGATGCTTGGCATCACAGTCAGAAAAGATCAACTTTGCATTTCAACCCTGGCAAGAAGTGGTTGCAGTAACTGTTATTCCCCAGCAACTACAGTAAACATATTCTCCATATTAGCACTAACACACGAATACAGGGCTGATTGGGATGGGTTGATTGGATGGTTGATTGACATCTAGCCCACCAGGCAAGGGTTCACAATGCTACACATTCTGATCAATATAGCAATATCACAAGACACGATGGCTTGATTACGATACCCAATCACCCATACTTCCTTTAGGAAGCAAATCAATGGGAATGATTTAATTGTGGCGGGCTAGCTTAAAATGAAATCAAAATCCAACCATTCACTGTCAGGAGTTTGTCTCTCGTGTAGGACACGTGACGAGATCTATCTATCTACAACATGTCTTTAGTTTCCTATCAAGGCGATCGTGTGGAGGTTCAAAGGTCAAGGTTCGTGGCCGTGTCACTCTTTCTTGGTTACCGTGGCATCCTTGAGGGAGGAGAATGTCTTCTGAAGCCAGCTGTTGCTCCTGGAGGCATGGAGCTCACTTATGGAAGAGTTGAGTTTGTGCTCCAGGTCTTGCACCAGGCACTGGGATTCCACCAGCTGCAGCTTGGTTTGTGCCAGCTCCAACTCCAGCTCACGGATCTAGGCAAGGGAAAGAGAAAAGTGTTTCATCAGAACTTATGATCAATCGCAAGACAATGAGCGATGCACAGAAACCATATACGGCCTATCGCAACTTACGATGGGTTATCCATCGTAAGTTGAGTTACGTGGCATCGCAAAGCTTCGTGAAATCCAGCCCTTTTTCAGGCTTTCACATTTTTTCAAATGGACTAAGTTTGCTCTCGTGGAGTGGCAAAAAACGAACAGCATTTATTTCTACATTCGAAGCAGCATCTAGCATTCATACTCTCTCTCTAATTCTAATCCCTCTAATCCTTTCCTAGCAAGAGGGGTCTTCATATTTATATCATTGGTCTGAGGAGTTGGGGGTGTGGTATAAGGAGAAGGTGACCTACTGGTATAATACTTAATAGATGGAGGGCAGACGGCTTGGTCATCAGGTTGTTGTTTCAACGCAGGAGGTTTGGTCAGAAGGTTTCTATGAAAGTGGTCAGTGGTCAGTTTGGAATGGGACCAGGATGATCGAGTCTAGGGCTGAAGATTTCTAGGTAAAGAGATAGTGTAGGGGTGACTTATACACAACAGAAGTCTGATGTCGCATAGGTGTGCTTAGTACAATCTAAAGCACTCAAGCCATAGTCTCATTGACATTGTCAGCCGTTGTCAATGTATGGCCTTCTGCAGTTGGCAAAGCGGCATTGATAAGCTCTGGCTGTATTGGACTGAAAATTGGAGTGAGTTCCCTGCAGATATACAATGTATATGGGGAATTCCATAAATCACAGGTCCAACTTGTGACATTTTGGTGTCCTTACTTACATATGAAACCATTGAACTTTTCTATATCAGGCCCTCCTAGTTTTTGATATTTGGATTTTGGTCACTTTAGCCAGTAAGCAGTGTGCAACATGTGTGCATGTTACTGTAGTCATTTCCATACGAATGTCAATAGCCTTTGATGTGTGTTATTCTCCTGCCCCTTGGTGCCAGTATCATATCACTGGCTTGCCTGAGCCCATGGTCTAGTATCCAGACTCACCTGCTGTTCAGCAGCAGCCAGTTCTGGCTCAGGCTCCTCCTCCTCACTGGCTTGGATGAGGTTCGCTGACTGATTGAGTTTGCCATCTTCATCAATCAAGTTGGCGCACTGCTCACAAGACTGCAGCTTTCGCTGGCACGGGCAAACCCAGGGGAAAAAAAACCATCACTTTCAATCTTTCCAATTAATCAGACACACGCATAAAACACACTGTGATTTGTGTCAGAGAGATTTCATTAATCCCAAATTACCCCAAATTCCCCCAACCGTGTTTGATTTACAAAGTGTTAGGGCTATGGGTTTTCCTATATGTGTACAGTTCATTCACTGTACAAAAAGCTTGAGCATAATTATTCATAACACCAGTCTGGACTGTGGTTTGTTCACATGGCCATGTGTACATGTAAATTGACGCCACACTTGGCTGATAGTAATTTGAAAAGCAAGTGGATTGGAGTGACATGAAGGAAAGCTTTTAATCAAAGTGATTAACAAGTTAATGGGGTAATTATTTGATGGCTCAAAGAAAAAAAAAAGTAGGAAAATATTGATCAATCTGTGATCAGGATAAAGCTAAATGCTAGATGAATAAAATCCACTACAGGTTATAATTATACTCCTGATAAGCCAGCTGTGGGTTGACTGGAGAAGTGGGCATGCCATAGCATTTAAAGAGGGCAAGATCAAGCTCAACACCGGGTGTGATGAATGCTCAGTGCTTTCCCAGCTTCTATCAAAAACACGGGTGGCTGAGATGAAAGTCCACCTCAGGCACCAATTTCATAGAGCCGCTTAACCAAGAAAACCTGCTTAGCATGAAAGTTCCTCCTTGATTAATAAAATAGTGCCAACCATATTTCACTCGGTGCTGCTCAATATGTACAATATTCCAATCAGGGGTGCTCAGCTTAGGATATAAGTGGAACTCTGTCTGGCAACCTTATTTTATTGGGCGAGGCTTTTCATGCTGAAGCAAATTTTGGTGTTTAAATGGATAACACAACATTGGTTGAGGTCAAAGAATAGCATCCATACGTTGTCTGATCCAACATGTGCATGAAATAGCACACCTGTGAAAATTTTAGCTCAATCTGCCAACCGAGTCTCGAGAAAATAGTGAAAAACCTCTTCATTTGTTGAAAATGCAGTATTCAATTAATTGTTCTGAAAAATCGTTTAGATATAGGGGGTGAGACGTAAACTCTTTTCCCCCAAAATACAACAATTTAGACAGAAATATTTCAGTGCGAGTTTTCTACTATAACCATCTTCAAACTGTATAAGTTTCATGTAAATCTGTGAAAATTTCTGTTTTTCGATCTTACCAATGTTAAATCTGTGAGCATTTCTGTTTTTCGATCTTACCAATGTTGTGTAGGGGCTTTAAGCATCTCTATGACATTGGCCCTTGCTCTTCAGTGCAGAAGTATCATTCACTTAATCAGTAAGCCAGAGCCACAGCCACAGCCTAAGCTGTGGTTTAGAAAAAGGGCCCACAGTACTTGCAGCACTGCAGGCCAGTCTCCTAGGAAGCAGAGAGGTCTGTGCTAAGTGTTGAGTGCTGCTTGCTGCTCTCACCCGTAGTCTTGCCATATCCTCCCTCGCTGCTGTCTGCTGTTTCTCCAGCCGCTCACTCAGCTGGGAACAGATTTGTTTGTAGTCGGCAATGATGCTGGCATTTCGCTTGGAATCCGACTCGGATTTCTCCATCCCTGTCCTGTACATTTCCTTGATCTGGATGAAAGTTTAAATGGATGACAAGCGTAAAATCCAGTATTAATTTAAAGTTCGAATTTCTAGTCCCCCATTTATTTTGATTGTGTAATAATTGCCCATGCGAATAGTGCCTTTTCTCTACCACAGAAGACGCGGTCTTTTCGGTATTTTCGCGGGCTTGTCATTATCCTGTTAGACGGAGTCCCAACAAGGTGTATTCTGGTCTTCTCCCTCAGGTAATGACAATTTGTATTTATCCTTAAGAACTTACTTGTAGATGATGCAGCTTGATTTAGACATCCTGTCAATGTTTAATATTTATATATTTAAAGATAAGCAAAGGTCGTTTGTAAATATTTGGAAATATTTGATAATGATGAAACTGGCTCAGAGACTACATTTTGTCTTCGGGACAAAATGCATATAAACGTCAATCTCAATGCAGCGTTACTCAATACAGTCTTGACGGGATTTAAAGTACATGTAATCCCAAGCAAATACTTCCAGAGAATTGTTTGTTGCTTTGTAAATGTTTCGATAATGTTTAGTAAAATAGTAGACGGAGACCCAACAAGGCATATTCTGGTCTTCTCCCTCAGGTCCAATAAACAGCGATCTTCAAGGTGAAGTCTAACTACCTCCCAGATCTTCAATCTTTTCATTTCTGATGGTCACAAAAGTATTATCAAGATTCATTCAGAATGATACCCAAGAATCAATGTGTGATTAAGTTAAGGAGTTAATTAAGGTTCACATTGTAAATTTATCTTCTCTTTGCTTCTAAACAGTGACCACTGGCAGCTCTGGCATGTTTCTTAGAGAGAAGACAGGGCAGGAACTAGGCAACAAGATTCCGTCTTACAACTTGGTTAACCTTGGGGTAGCCTTTACCATAATACATGTACCTCACAGTGATCCAATTTTTCACACTTCAACTCTAATGAGAGGAACATGAAGTGATTGGCACCTTAAACACATTTTCTTTGCTTTGAGCAAAGTATGGCCCTTGTACATAGACTGGAATCCTAGCTGCAATTCATTGTTGATAGTTTTTTTTATTGCTGAACTGGACGTGGTAAAAGTTACTGAGAAAGAAGGGAAACAAGATATAAACCAAAATATGGTGCAAATGTCACTGAGCTGTATTAGCGTGAAAAGTCTCCCTTGGTTCCACAGGACAGCCAAACACACCTTTGCACGATGCTGATTGTTTTTGAATAGTATTCAACTACTGACTGGAAAAGCCATCAACTTATCTAAGAGTAAGTTCATACGAGGGACTAACTTCGAGACTAAACTCGAACGGGTTAGCCCGACTGGCAAAAGTTGTCGTTTGGACACAATTTTTGTTTAGCACCTTGGGACTGAATTTGAGGCTAACCTGATTGAGTTTAGCCTTACATGTAAAATTGAGTGGGTTTAATCCCGATCCCATGCCCTGCAGGTGTTTCTTTACAACCCACCACCCACTGTGTTATCATTTGGACACGGCTTACACAGTCCCCACATATCCCTAGTGGGTTGCGTAATCATCGGTATGAGAGATAAGGCGATTTTGGACTTTGCAGTGGAGCGTAACGGATTTGTCTGTGTGTGCAAGTACGGTACTGACGATCCCTGACCACAGACTCCAGCCTCCACTCCAGGCAGTCAAATCTTCGAGTTGGTCGGCCACAACCGAGCATACAGATTGCGGTGAAGAATGTGGGTGGAATTCCACTGCCTGACCGACTACCGTTGGGCTGTGTGGCATGCCAACACAATGTCCCCCGCGTGCTTTCAGCGGCAGCGCGGTATCCCTCGATCCTCCACAGTAAAGGTCCCACAATTGCACAATTACTGCTGCTAATTTTGCAATTCATGTGGCAACTTGCGTCAAAAAGGGTCTTTGTACTGATTCCTATAGCTTTGTTCTAAGCTGAAAAGAGTCTTTGTTTAGAATGGGGACAATATTGGTGCACGGATTCGGAGGGCCCCGTCGCATAGTCAAACCAGCGGAGCTCCGATTTCGGAGGTCCCGGAGCGAAGTGGTTAAGCAGCTGTATGGCATTGGCACTAGGCCATACCTGGGTAGTCTCTGATTCCAGGTGCTTGTTTTCCTCCTCTGTGTCTATCAGCTGTAGCTTGATGGCTGTCAGGTCCCTGTCTAACTCATCGGCTCTGTCTCTCTCCTGCAGGCAGACACGAGTGTCAACGGCACCATTTAGATAAGTGCAGGCCACTATGTACAATGTAGATTTGACTTGAATTCTGCTTGGCTGGACTAGCTTGTGGGACTACAAAGCATTCGGGGATTGAACATCTGGTCTATTATACTGTATGTCATTGCATCACTGAAATTGAGGTTTGATACCAAGGCATTGAGACAAAACGCGTGCCTTTATACACTCGCGAGCTGAACGATGGTGTACTGCCAGGCTTTTGAATGCCAAAATGCCAGTGGGAAAAAGGTGGCGAAATCTTTCCATGCAGTTCCCAACAAGGACAAGAGACCTGTTTGACATCTATGCAGGAGTTTTCCGTTGCGATGTCATACCCCCGCAGTGACTGGCGGGCCATTCGAAAAGATGGCGGATTGCGGGAACGCGAATTCGACCACCAAATTCCATGATTTTTCCCTCTTTATGAAACTCGTAGGTGAGTAGCACATAGGTAATTGTAGGTTGTTTTTAACACCCAATCAGATAAGGCAACATTTTTCTCTGGGATTCATTCCCCTTTAACCTGACTAGACTAAACTTGATTCATTCAAGAATGGACCTCAGAGCAAAATTACAACACAAATACCACACTGTAATTATTATGCACTAAGACACACTAAATACAGATTGCCAAACATCATTGAGTGCAGCTACAATTACACATGACTGTATGACAGACAGTAGGCTGTGGCTATAGGGGATTTCCCACAGACTTTTGCAGTGTTCCTGGTACAGTAGTAGGTACATGTACAGCATTGAGTGCCTTACCTTATCTAGTTGTTTCTCCATGGCTAGTCTGTGTACTATGAGCTCCCTGGCTAGTTCATCATTCTCCTGCTCTAGACGGATGTTTGCATGCATCAGCTGCTTGTTCTCCCGCTATCAATAGATACACACATCAATCTGGTTACCAACAGCACATTCAAAAACTCACAAATCTTGAGGGACTAACATTTCAATCCAAGCAGAACCGTTCCAAAAGGGAGACTGAGATTCAGACTAAACAACAAATACAGTATACTATAGAGTATACCATAGCATACTGTACAATACAGCCTGCCTTTGTAGCTACTGGGTAATTGAGACAAAGCCCGAGGCCTAGCCAAAGCTCAAAGCCAAGCCTCAGGCCTAGCCAAAGCTCAAAGCCAAGCCTCAGGCCTAGCCAAAGCTCAAAGCCAGGCCTCGGGCCTAGCCACAGGCCCAAACCAAGCCTCAGGCCCAGCCACAGCCCAAACCAAGCTTCAGGCCCAGCCACAGGCCCAATCAAGCCTCAGGCCCAGCCACAGCCCAAAGTCAGGCCTCAGGCCCAGCCACAGCCCACAGCCAAGCCTCAGGCCCAGCCAAAGCTCAAAACCAAGCCTCAGGCCCAGCCACAGCCCCAAACCAAGCCTCAGGCCAAGCCACAGCCCAAACCAAGCTTCAGGCCCAGCCACAGCCCCAAACCAAGCCTCAGGCCCAGCCACAGCCCACAGCCAAGCCTCAGGCCCAGCCAAAGCTCAAAACCAAGCCTCAGGCCTAGCCACAGCCCCAAACCAAGCCTCAGGCCTAGCCACAGCCCAAAGCCAAGCCTCAGGGCCAGCCAAAGACTAGCAAAAGCCCAAAGCTGAGCCAAAGTCAAGGTTTGGAAAAAGTATGGACAGAAAGTTAGTATCAATTGTAAGTTTCGCAGAAAGGATAACTTAACAACAGTACAGTGGAGACAGTACAAGGATGGAAGAGAGATAGTGGGTTCTGACTACACATGTAGGTGGAAGGAAGGCAAGAGATGTCTAGGATTGTTAGATGCAACTGACCTCAATTCTCTCCAGAGGGTCCTCACGATCCTCATCTTCTCTCATTGCATAAAACTCCTTCTCATACTTCTTCAGCTTACGATTGCTAATCTGTTTGGGTGATAAAACAATAATTGATTAAGATTGTGACAAAGAGACTTGCCAAAAGAAATGCACTAACAGGAGGTAATTTGAATGTACAAGTTAAATATAAATCAGTTTAATAATAATTTGTCATTGATTTCTTTGACTTGAATTGCAAAAGCTGCATCCACTTTGTGTGATCCACAAGCTTCTGTAGCGAGATTTACAACAATTAGTTGTTTGCATCTGAATGAAAGCAGGGATGTGATCCCTGGAGATATACGGCAGTTAATGGTTGAATTGCTTCTGACTGGCGCCCCACCCCGGCAGAGACTAGTTGACCTACATTGTATTTAGGAGGGCAAACATCTAAGGGCTGGACAGCTCAGATGGAAGAGCACTGGTACGTTAATCCAGAGGTCCAGGGTTCAATTCCCAATCCAGTCAAAGTTTCCTTTGCCAATTTTTCAATTTGTTCCCAGTCAGTTTTTCCTTTCTTTGTTTAAGTTAGATAATAGTTAAATATGTGCCTACAGGTGCAAAAGCAAGCGATGACTTTTGCCACTCTAAGGCAATACCACTTTAACTGTGAATGGAACACAGGCCGATCAGCGGGGCACCCACAGTGACAGCAATGGGTGCACTGGCCCTCATTTGGCAGGCATTTCCATGAAGTACAGTTAGCAAATCATTCTCAAACGTCAAAATTGCATGAAACACCACCTCAAGACAAAAATCAGTATCACTTCATGCTGTCAACTTCAACAGCCATTGTATCACAGGACCACATTGTACACTTCCCATTACAAGACGGCTGAAGGTTTCTTTAGAACACTGATACTAACTTTCTAAGCCATCTTTTCTGCAGCATGGATGGATTTGAAAGTTTGTGAAAATGCCAACGATATCTGACCCGGTACGGCATACTGAGAATTCTCGTCCAAATTTGAGTTTTCGAGATTTTCCCACGACTGCAAAGAGTACCTTATTAGCAAAATCCAAAGTTACAAAACGGGAAATATGACAAACCAACTCGCAGTCACAGAAACCACTTTTGAGAAAAACGGCTTTAAAGTTTGAGGTCATGCACACGCAATGCAGTGATTGCAGTATACCAAGGAGGTATTAGGCGAGCTGGAGGAACAGCTTCAATTTTCTTATCGCCCGCGTTACGTAACTAGCAGTCGGACCACCAGAACTTCCAAGTACCGCTCGCCGCTTATCGCGAAGATCTTGCCTGTGGCGACAGCCGTCCCTCCCTTTACAATGTGATGTTCGAAGCCGCTCAGTTAGCTAAGTGGAGAAACGAAATTTGAACAGACACACGGAGGCAATTCATAATGCCCATGCGCAGTGTCAGGAGGAAGCCATATTCCGTGCGTGCTCTATGCCATCGTGTTTGCCTAAATTTACTGAATCCATCGCTACTTCTTTCGTGAAAATCCGTCGAAAAATGGGTGAGTTATGATGTCTTTTTGTATGTATGATTTTGATTATTAATTATTTTCACAGGTTTATTACTTCATGTTCCGATTCGACCCTGCGTTAACGAAATATATCATTGGAAAGAGCGTGAGTTTTCCTTGAAAATGCGCCCGGTTTAAAGAGTGCCCGGGAGTGCCCATACATTGATAATTGCATGGAAAGGGAGCGCTACATTGCATTGCGTACGGCACGGTGTTGAGGATTCGATTAGGATCGGAAGCTCTTTGGCTCTTTGGTTGGATGGAGTGCGCGAGATCGATATTAATTTCGGGTGTGCTGTATGAAAATACTGTGGTCAATGACTCAGTCATACCATTCATGGTTTTCTTTGATTGAAGTGTGCCTGCCCTGATATAAAAATAAAAAAATATTATACATTTTTAGCTCTTTATTGTCTTGAGTTGAAACTTGAAGATCGTTTATATCAATAATATATCATGTTTAGGCCTATATAATTATAAATCTTAATTCACTGATATGAGGTATAGACTAAAGACTAGTAATGATATGTTTTCAGATCAAAATCAGTTGATCAATGAAAGAATACTACCTGCGTTAGTGATGTTAAAATTTAATAATATTTATAACAACTACATCACATTTGCAAAACAAGTCAGATTGATTTTTGTCTTCAATGTCCTAATTCATATTCTGATCATTTGGATTGCATGAGTAAATCTGAAATTTACCAGTTTTGGTTTATAATGTACATAACATGATTGTAGGATGTTTTGTACGAACATGCTGCTAATTCATTCACAATTGTTTTTATTATTTCAATTAACCTTGGGACAGACTCGGTAAAAAAAGTGGTCATTCAGTAATGTTTTTGATCATTCATTCAGTAATGTTATTGATCATTAAATGATTGTACAGTATATCTAGTTTGTAAGGTTTGCCATACATGTATTTCATACAAAACTCAATGCAGTAATATGAAAACATGTTGCAAACTGCTTTCTGAGTAAAATTACCAAAAGCAAATGTCAAAGGACCTTTCTCAAGGCAGAAACTGCCTTTGAGAAAAATTGGAGGTCCTGTTAAGTTAAAATGTGAGGCCCCACTTGGTCCATTCGAGTGTTTTGAAGGACAGTTGCAGACGCTGAACAGTTTGCCAGATTTGGGGAACATCGGGACAACTGTGATGTGGAGTGTATTTTGAAGACACTATGTGATATAATTATACATTTAAGTCTAAACTTTTTGTTCTGTTTTGTTTTACTTTTTTCTTATATACAGACATCCATGTTGAAACTACATGGGAGTTCTTCAAGTTGCTGGATCCTGCATTGCTACATCTCTGAGAGCCAATGTTCAAAGGCAGTCGAAAAAATCCCCACTAAAAGTCCATCCTCTCCCCAAGTCCTCAAAGAAGTAAAAACGGTCCAATTTCCATCCCAAATTGCGATGGGAATTATCAGTTGTTCTTTTCCATTTTGTCCTCTCTCCTTCCCCTTGTATCATTGGCTGTATCTTTGATATGTTTTCCGAAATACAAGCAATATATTCACACGCACAATTGGTATGTTTTGTTAATAACAATTGGAAATTTTGGAAGTGGGAGTAGATGATATCAAGCTCATTATTTAATGTAAGATGAAATAAGATCGAGGAAGGAAATGACGTCAGGAAGTGCAATAGACTAACAAACGTTTATTCGAGGATGAGCTCTTTAATAAATACTTTAATCATGTACACATATAGCATTCTTCAATCATCAACATGTGTATGTAAGTATTTAGCTTACATCAAGGTTACAACCACTGGAGTTGCACATGGCACAAGTCTAAGGGCACATTATTTTGTTCATTTAAAAAACCAATCTTTAGTAATTAAATTGTTTGAGCTGTACATTAATCTTCATTCAACTGTCAGAGTAGTTCAACATTTCCTCTTGTCAAATGTCTACTGACTTGCTATAATCCACCAAATATGTCTTAGGGACATGTAATACACAAATGTCACTGAAATAATGCAATTTTGTTGCAATCATATGGACATGTATGTATCAATCTTTTATCACCATTTCAAAATAAGGTCTTACAAGTTTCAGTATGAACAGCATGTCATTCTAAAATCTGAAATTGGGTTTGACTGTAACTCGGCATTTCACTTTGGCATGTGAAGTCTACATATGTATTCAACAAGATATTTGCACATAAAAACAAAAAAAGAATCCTGTACAGTGGAAATTGTAATAATTCGCAATACAAATTATGACAATATCTGATTCGAACAAACCAAGCATCTGATTTGAATAAATATTTAATATTTATGAAATGTATAAATACTGTATGAATGACATGAATAAGTGAAATGGCTCAGTAAAGAAACTTTCTGATATGAGCAATGTAAACTGAATCCTGCATTTACCATTCACTTCTTGCTAAGTTCTTTTCGAAGTCCTTTTTCTCCTCTGCTAGATCTATCGCATTGTTTCTTCTTCTCAAGATAAAGTTTCAAAACAGCACGGAGTCTGATCTCAATCCAGTAATTGACAAATGTTCGGAGCAGTCCTTCACTATTTGCCAATTCATCTCCATGAAGGGCATCCCACATGTTATTTACATACACATTTGAAATGAGTTTCTTGTATAATACCTCCTTGATGGACTTGGAACGACCTTCCACAAGGAAGTTGTCAGACAGGTGTTTCCGTGTTTCTACTTCCATTGCCTGAAACAATCTGAAGCAGGTGTCGTTGACAATAAATAAGCCACCACGATTTTGGAGTCTGGTCCACTCGTTGGTGTATTCCAAAAAGGAGTCTACATCTGTATGGTCTTCTTTGACCTTCAATTTTTCTAGGAATACAACATACTGTTTTGCTGCGTCTGACGACAGTTTTCTGTATTTCTTCATGAGGGCGTATGGGATGAACCCTGCAATGTATCGTAACACTTCTTGGTCATGAGTTGTGTATTCCTGTTCTTGTTTCCTTAATTCCTTATCTGTTGGGACAATGTTCCTCCTTTGTAAAACAATCTCAAGAAGCTCCTTCAATGTCTCCTGCAAAACAATATTCTTCATAAATTCACTAATATCTATGTCTACTTGTTCTGTGAGAAACTTGCTCCATTCACCCCATAAACTGTCGCTTAACCTTAAACTATGGAAGTTTTTCCACATCTCTGTGTTGGCTGGTGTGCCAACTGGCAAGTTCTTGCCACTATCCACTACCTTCCATATTTCACGTAGGAGGTATGTTGAGATGTGCTGGAGGGTGTCATCATCACACAGCTGTAGTTTCTGACTGATGGCAGACATATCCTCTCCTACTGGCGTTGACATGACCATCGAGCTGTTGCTGCACATCGATCTCTGCAGCATGCTTACTGCCTCGGGAAGAAGATCGTCAAGGCTCACAGCAGGCTCGTTATGCACTGTAGGAATTCAAGAGTAAAATAAATCATAAGTTGGGTTATAAAACATCACATTTAATGGCTCAATACAACATTGGGAAGATCAGAACACATTGATGTCCACAGTTTGTAGATGAACTCAAGCCTCGCGCTTAAGGTTTTTGTTTACTAGCCCACCGGGCTAGTAAATTGAGTTTTTTGCTAGCCCGCAGCAAGTTTTACTAGCCCTGTAAAATTAATATTGAATTTAACACAAGGTTATTAGGTCAAGTAAAACAAATTATTAGTTTCTACTTTCTCATCTCCGCCCGCATAGGTTGTTTTTGGCACCACACCGCTGTCTACTTTTTACTAGTACGCTGGGCTAGCAAAGTGGGCCCACAGCTGTTTTTACTAGACAATGACCGCCGGGCTAGTGCTAAGGTCGAGCCCTAATTATTGGTGATGACACTGATGATAGAAACCTCATGTTGAAATCTTACGGTCTTTGGACATTCATTAACAAAATACTTCATGTTAAAGACAGAAATGTGATAGCATACCTTGCATATGTCTTCTTGGTTTGCTTTGTTTTGATGACCCAGGTAGTGATTTTGAACTTCTTGTAGCATCAGATGTTGTAGCATCAGATGTTGTAGCATCAGATGTTGTAGCATCGTTATCTGCTGCTGGGACAACATCTATAAAAAGTAATAATACCAAACAAATCATCAATCAACAGTAACTATTATTATAACAAATATGGCAGTTAATCCATGGAGGAATAAGAATCTATCATTACTCAGTTGGAAGGGAAAAAAATGCAGACATTCATGATTCATGCACAAGAAAGTTCGTAGTAGCAGGAATTTAAAACAATTATTTTATTTCAATACACACAACGTATATGGTGGAAAATAATTCTACACCCACAATAGATCAATCATTTGTGGAAAATGGTCATTTCCTGTCAAAACCTAGCGCGGCTTCTTGCCGAAAAAAATCTGGTTTGCGGGAGCTGAGGTTTTCACGTTCAGTAAGTATTTTAGGATTGGCCAAGTGCATGTTTTATACCATCATGGAGGAAGGAAAAGGGAAAGGGAAAAGGGTCCATGTAAATTTTACAGTGTAGTCGGTTCACGTCAAAAAAATCATGATCTTGGGAAAACTTATCACAATAAATAAAAGTAAAACTAAGCAAAGGTTCCAGTACAACTACAATTACAAATGATCGTAGTACTAGCCGAGTATAGAGCAAGACTCTATTTATTGCCGTCCGAGTATAAACTTGGACCTTAAATCTTACCATCAACTCCGATTTCCAAATCGTCAGGTAGAAGCTCAAGGTCCTCAATATCTCCCCAGAAGGTCACCTCTTCGTCAAGATCCATTGTGAATTAAGTAAGATCAGAGAAAGATTCGCTCGAGAAATGAAGAGAATGAACGCCGAACTCAATGGTGTAAAACAGCCCACGCGTTTCCGTCGAAGCTTCTGAACATTCGGATCTTACTACGTGTACAGTGTACAGCGTGGGGCTATAAAAACTGCATGTGTACAGCGTGCTTGTGTACATGCGCATGCGCAGAATCCCCGACTTTGGATTTTTTTTTGCGCGAACAAGAGAACAGCTGGGGCGTATCACACTGCGGCCACCCACTGGTTTTACGAGGCGGCTTCTAAGCTCGCATAAAGAACTTTCGAGAGCTGTTCCTCCAGCTCGCCTAATACCTCCTTGAGTATACATTGTACAAAAGTATGTGCTGACACCCTTACGAATTCCCAAATTTTTCAATATTTACAGACATTAGTTGAACAATTCCTTCTGACAGATGATTCTCTTATGAATAAGCTTTCCAAAAAAGAAAAGAAAAATGAATGGATTTTGACCTGCATTTTGACAATACTTTGACTTTTGATGCCGTTAACTCGAAAAGGACTTTTGGAGTAGATGACTCATTAGGCCATCTTAGGTCACATACGTAACTTGTGATTTGGATAAAGGCGGTAGTTCTCTGTAAACTCTGTTGTTGTAGATTTGGATTCCACATACCTTAGTACTGAGTGCTGACTGCATGAGCTCCTGGGCACTCTCTTCAGTGCGATATCGCTTGGGCAAGGTTACCCGGAAGTACTTCAATACGCCCTCAAAATCCTGACCCAAAAGTTCCTTTTTAGCAGCCTGCAAATGGACAGGAAAGACATTAACATCAGATGCAGGGACATACATGTATGCATTATGATTACAATGTACAGCACACAAGTACTTACAATATGTTAAGCAACCACTGCAATGGTACATGGTAGGCATACATCTGCAATGATAGCTTTGGAGGAAATGTGATTCCAGTGTGTAGAGAGATTTAGTGCAGCATCAAATCAATGCAGAATGGTGACGCTACATCTACTTTCAGCATGACATGTACATTTGTACATGTACATGTATGATTGTACATGTAACTGCTCATCTACAGTACAGTACATTGTACATGTACATATCACACTGGCATCAATCAGATGGTGCTTCTACTAACTGGCAAAGTCTAACTGGTATAGTGCAATCCCAATGACTCACCATCCATATAATGTAGATGTCAAAGGGTATATCAACATGTACTTCTCAACAAGTTAGTGGTTCAGAGCAAGTGGTCATAATTCTTGCTACTACATGTACATGTAGTATTGGCTTGTCTGACTAGAACACTTTGGGCTACATAGGGCCACTACGGTAGCTGCTAGTCCTAGGGTACATGTACAACACTGAGGGGTCCCTGTGGTCTCACTTGAGTCTTACTCAGAAGGCAGGGCACATGCCACAGGAAGGGGCAGATTTCCTCCCAAACAATACAGTCTGTAACTGCATTAGGCTTAGGTGCAGTCTGGTAGGTACAGTAGTCCAGTAAGTAAGTCAGTGTGCTCAGAGAGAAGACATGGCAGGAACTAGGCAACAGGATTCCAAGCATTACAACTTGGAAGGAGAAGGGTGATCAAAGTCAGGCGATGTCTCGTTGCTGGTAGCAACGTTTCGGTTGCTGGAACTGCTAACCTTCATCAGGCAACTGAAGAAGGTTAGCAGTTCAGGCAACTGTTCAAAGGTTAGCAGCAACCACCAACCGAAACGTCGCTGCCAGCAACGAGACATCACATGACTTTGATCACCCTCTTCCTTACCTGTACCACCGCGATGAACAACTCCTTCATTTCTATTACAACTTGGATAACTGAGCATGTCTTGGGGTAGCCTCTACCCTAATACCTCATAGTGATCTGATTATATTCACAAGTATACATTGTAGAGGGATCTCTAATGACAGGAAAATGAAGTGATTGTCAGCGAAATGACTTTCAGCAAATCATGGTCCTTGCACATAGACTGGGATCCTCTGTATTTCATTGTTGATAATTGTTATTGGACTGGACTTGGTAAAAGTTACCGAGAGGAAAAAAGGGGTAAAGCTGTCCAGAGTGTAACTTGATATAGAAAAAAGTACCCATTATCTTAGAAGTCAGAATGCTTCTATAAAAACAAGTTTACAAAAATATGGTTTAAAATGATCATTGCCAATCTGCAAGTGAAATTTGACAGTAAAAAAAAAACAATTCATGAATTTTCTGACTGGCTTTAGAAAACAAAGGGCACAGCGATAATTAACTAATCATGGGAAAAGCTCTGTGCAGCGTGTGTAACAGAAAAAGAGGCAACTGAAATGATGATCTTACCTTCAGTAAAGCCACTGCAATATTGAATACAATGGGCATTCCCTGGTGAAAAAGGAACAAACCAGTGATTACAATCAGAGTCACCCAAGAATTTCACACATTGACAGTAATAAGAGAACATCCAATATGTAATCATGCAAAATGGTCAAATGCAATTGAAGGCATAAGTCACTGCTACATGTATGTGCATGCAGTTTCAGTCTGTTGCATGATGCGTACAAACTATTGGTACTGCTTCTATTGATAAAGCATGGTGTTTGAGAAGGATCTGTTGAATTACATGTACAGTCAGAACAAATGGTAGTTTGTTGTTGTAGTTGGTGTTGTAAATGTCACAGCATTAGTTTTGGACTGGTTCTCGTTACATCATGTGCAATCTTCTTGCGTTTAGACGATTTAGACAGTAGACACCACCTACCTCCATCAGGAATAGGTCCATGATATGGAATACTGTGTACAAAGGGAAGCGTGCTGTATACAGAGTCAGGAACCACTGGGATGCGTACATGTGGGCCTCAATCCCAATGTGTACAAAATGGGAAAACAAATCTGGAATATTGTCCTGCAAAACAAACCCGTAATATCTGCATTAGTTTCTTTCCAGTACAAATACCAAATCTTAAAATTTAGTGGGCCTGACGTTTCGATCCTAGCAGGACCTTTCTCAAAGGCTGCCTTTGAGAAAGGTCCTGCTAGGATCGAAACGTCAGGCCCACTAAATTTTAAGATTTGCATTTTGGTAATTTTAGTCAGTGAGCAGTTTGCAACATTTTTGTATATCACTTCAGTACAAATACAATTTTTTTTGAAAATAAGTCAGTGGCAATACCGCAATTAAAAGTTGTGGGCCAGCATGAAATCTATTTGGCTACTTGTAAGATGACTCTACATGTAAGTGGCCTGCAGTTGATTTCACCAAACCCATCGTAACTTACGATCAATCACAGAACAATGAACGATGCACAGAAACCATGCAGCCTATCCCAACTTAAGTTGAGTTACAATGCATCGTAAGGCTTTGTGAAATCCAGCCCTCCCCGGCTGACCAAGTAAAAAGGTTACAAGCAAGGCTGCAAGGCATTCATTAGCCTAGCCTGAGTGTCCAGAAGCCTACCGGGCTAGTAAATCAAGTTTTTTTGCTAGCCCGGAGCAAGTTTTACTAGCCCTGTATATAATTAATATTGAACACAAGGTTATTAGGTCAAGTAAAACAAATTATTAGTTTCTACTTTCTCATCGTTTTTTTGCCGCCACACTGCTGTCTATTTTTTACTAGTCCATCAGGCTAGCAAAGTGGGTCATTTTACTAGCCAGCAGCTGTTTTTACTAGACAATGACCCCCGGGCTAGTGCTAAGGTTGAACCTGCTGGCCTATAACATATCTACATAGTGCTTGTATCCCTGCCTATGAAAAAGGTCCCGCTAGGTTCAAAACGTTGGGCTGTCTACACATTTGAGACTTGCATTTTCAAATGGAAGGTTAGTGGTGACACCATTTAACAAATCTCTTCTGAGAAAGGAGCCAGTAACTCAACGGTTCGGGCAGTGTGTACTCTGCCCATCGCCATTTTGGTCATTTTGGTCATTTTGGACATTTTGATCATTTTGGTCATTTTGGAAATTTTCATCATTTTCATCATTTTCGTCAATTTGGACATTTTGGTTATTTTGGATTTCACTAAGCCCTACGATGTGTTATATAACTCAACATAAGATGGATAACCCATCGTAAGTTGTGGTAGGCCATATGGTTTCTGTGCATCGCTCATTGTCTTGCAATTGAACATAAGTTACAATGAGTTTTGTGAAATTGACAGATTGTCTCAGCACGGCCTCACCTCCATCAGTCTCTCTAGCTGGTAAAACTTGACGTGCAGCTCCACAAAGCTGTTCATGAACAGGTCTCTCAGGTGGTAGTCATACATGATCTTGGTCAGGACCGCAAAGGCCTGCTCCTCTGGCATCTGATGGCAGTCAATGGATGAAAGCGGTAAGAAAGAAGCCATCTACTTGATCTGGGGCCAATTTCATAGAACCACTTAAGCACCAACGTTTGCTTCAGCACAAAATACACGTAGGACCCCCTTGCCCACCAAAAGTTCCCCTTTGTATCATACCAAAGTAAAGAATAGTGAAATACATGTACAAGTCAAAAGCAATTAACATCATTTCAAAGTGTGATTTGTAATTCTGTTTACACAAGGAGGGACTTTCATGCTTAAAGCCCCTACACAATATTGGTAAGATCGAAAAACAGAAATGTTCACAGATTTACATGAAACTCATACAGTTTGAAGATGGTTATGGTAGAAACCTCTCACTGAAATATTTCAGCCTAAAATGTTGTATTTTGGGAGAAAAGAGTAAAATAAATCGTTTATGAAGTGGTTTTCACGAATTTCTCGAGACTCAGTTGGCGGATTGAGCTGAAATTTTCACAGGTGTGCTATTTCATGCATATGTTGGATCAGACAACGTAGGGATGCTACTCTTTGACCTCGACCAATGTTGTGTAGGGGCTTTAAGCAGCAGTATGAAATTAGCCTCTGGGTCCAAGATTAGAAGGCTGCTTAGTGCTTAAAGCTGCTAAACACAATATGTCTTCCTCGGTTCAACAGGATCAGCAACTTCCCTCTGTGTGGTACTTCTTGCTTCGGGCTTGTGATGGACTATTGTTGGCTCATAAAAATGTCAAATTAAGCGCACCTTTGGCTTGCAACCTCATCTTATAAGGCATGAGTTTTGTGGCATAAGCAGGTTTGGGTGCTTAAGGAGCTCAATGAATTAGAATCCATTAGTCTGCTATGATTGTTAGTATTGGAAGACTACCACATACAGTGGCTAGCCAACTGTGATCTAACACACCTCTGAAAGAGAGAAACCCTGATATAACTGGTTCCACCGGGCAGTGGAACAAAAGCGCAGGCCTAACCAATAAGGGCTAGCTCCAACTAACCAGGACCAGATCCAACCTGATGAAACCAAATCTTGTGCTTCACTTAGGTTACCTAAATATAACAGTGGAGTGTATAACTGACATACATACATGTATGTTTTCCAAGGTCAATTATGACAGATATTGATGGAATCAGAAACTGTTTTTTTCTTGACAAACTCAAAGTGAGTGAGTGGAGATGGTACCGGTACAACTCCTTGCCTTCTGTGCAAGTAGTTAACCACTTCATGCCGGGACCTCCGAATTTTGAGCTCCGTTGGTTTGACTGTGCGACAGGGCCCTCCAAATCCAAGCACCACTATTGTCCGCAATTAAAACAAAGACTCTTTTCAGCTTAGAACAAAGCAATATGAAGCAGTACCCTTTGAATTCAAAGAATTGGTCTTTGTACTGATTCATATTGCTTTGTTCTAAGCTGAAAAGAGTCTAAGTTGTTTAAAATGTGGACAATAGTGGTGCCCAGATTTGCATAGTCAAGCCAACGGAGCTCCCATTTCGGAGGTCCCGGCGTGAAGTGGTTAAGGGAGAGGCAAAGTCATGTACTGTACTTACATGCAACCATAGGACAGCAGCCAGGAATGACAGGCCTTGACAGTAACCCACCTCTGAATCATACACTGAATATGCCTGTAAGAAATACACATAAACAAAGGATAGAACTCAAAGTCAGATGAGATCTCACCTTGTAAGATGTAATGTAGTGTACAGTGCATTATTCAGCATCCACATGCACTTATCAATGACTGTAATTGGTCAATGCATGACTGCATAACAATCATAAAAAACTAAAAGTATCTTAAGACAGTTTTAACTGAACATTATTTTGTTTTAGTTTTTGCAAAATACTTTACTGAAATTCAATCAATAATCATTGCTCCGCCTTTTTGACTGCTGCATATAAATATACTGTTTGATATAATTCTACTGGGTATGTGTTTATAATTTCAATTTCTCTGCCACATTCTTATGCTACTTTCATGTTGAAAACCTTTAAAAAAAAAGCTAAACCAAAAGGATCAAGACATCAGGTGGTACAAACTGTTCAAGTGAACTACAAAACTAAAATGACCCTTATTTGCAAAACTTAAACACATTCAGAAAGTTCCAGCAAGGATCAAAACACTGGGATGTACAAACTGTTCAACATTTCTGCTGAGACCACATGAAGATGGACATACCTTTCATTGTGTATATTTCTAAAAGATTTCCCAAAGCCTGACAACAAAATTTGACCCTTTTTTGCAAGACTCAAACAGAACGAAAGGTACAGGAGTCTGCCCTTCAGTTACGTAGTTCCTGCTAGGATAAAAACACTGGGATGTACAAACTGCTCAACTTTTCTGCTGAGACCACATGAAGATGGACATACCGGTATCTTTGTGTATATTTCTTTTAGCTTTACCAAAGTTTGACAACAAAATGTCTGCCATTTGGGTATAACAGGGGTATTTTTGAATAAGACATAAGGCTTTGCATGGTGGGTGAATCAATATAGGAAGGTTTGCGGTGACACCATGTATAAGGTCTCTTAAAGGAAGAGGTGTGGTTCTGAAAAGAACCTGAGTGGTAACTCAACGTTTCGACCAGTATGCTCTGGCCGTCATCAGGAGTCAATCGGCCCGGTCATGAGCCTTGCCAGCCTTGTACCCACCTTACTGATCTTATACATGGCATCCTGTCCTCCTTCGCTCTCATTCTGAAACTTCTCATGGGCCGTAAACGTCCGGGTGATGTCAGATAGAATGACTTGCTCTGCTGGCGAATTCTACATCCAAAAGGAAGAGACGGAAAACCAGTAGAGTTATGTGACTTGCTCCAATGCTCAGTAAACATACAGTTTGATTATTAAACGGCTAAACCTGCGCAATGTCAATATCAAAGTGTCACAGATGCAAACGTATCCTAGACGGAGCTTTCTCATAGAGAGAATGACAAGGATGCAATGGCAGAAGATGGGTGAACAAAGGGAAAGTCAAGCAGTAAGGAAGGAATCAAAAGAGGCAGATAAAAAGGAAGGAAGCAACAGTACATGTACATGTACATCTGGATCCCCTCTCAGAATGATGAACATATAATTAAGCTGTGTTTCCTCTGTCCAGACTTATTTTGGTCAAAGTAACTGAGACGATAATTACTCTTTCCATTTTAAGTCCAGTGGAAACGGCCAAGTAAACTTTCCCCTTGGTTATTTTAACTGAACGGAATGGTTAATTTTACTGCCCCCAAAAAAGTGACCGGTGAAGTTTAACCTAGCTGATAAGTCCAGTGGGAATGTACCACTTGGTAAAACATGACTCGGTAAAAAGACACATCCATGTGAAAATGCACGTGAAAATTGCCTTGTATCAAATGACATTAAAAAGCACATACGGTAAATAGACATTATTCCAAACTAGAAAGGGAATTAAGTCATTTATCGATTAGTTTCCAGCCAAATATCTGAATAAAGGTCCTGCTGAGCAAACAATAGCATCTTGTTAGGAGTGATTGACATTAATCGGGAATTCTTTGTGTAAAACTGGTTTCACTTAGCGAGATTGTTCATGCTGAGCCCATTATGAGTGATGTCATCTGTGATGTCATCAGTGATGTCATCTGTGAGACTGTGATGTCATCTGTGATGTCATCAGTGATGTCATCAGTGATGTACAGTAGATACATTGTACATGTACATGTACATGCATTACATACATACCGGTACATTACCGTACGTGTACAAACTGACATCTTCAACAATGTTGCCCAATAAGGAGACACCATGTTAGGCTGCTTCACGTGTCCATTGTCACTAGTCATCTGTATGGCAATGCAAATTTGCTATCTTTCTGGGTACTCTACACCATTCACTCATGCTGTTGATCAAAATGCACTTGTAACGGTAGTGCAGCATCCCTGTTTACAAGTGGAGGATTCCATACTGCAACCAGCATCAATGGTGAGTTTCTCATGGGTAGGCTTTGCCTTGTACCATCCACTGCATATATCAGCACTGATCAGAATGGGCAAGGGTGCACTGACTGGACACACCGGCGCTTACAACTCAGTCAAACAACGGATAAATGCAATCGTGGTTTGTGCTTGAAGCTGGTATCCTAGCTGCACGACACAGGACCTAGCATCTTTCAATACAGGTAAAGTCTTCCTGCTTTGGTATTGAACAGTCATTGGAGTGAGTACGGACTCTGGCACCATAACTATTATGGTCTGAGGAAAAGTTCACTGCCAATATATTGCATATGTACTGCTCCGTCTGACGTTTTTGTGGGCTCAGCTGCAATCTTAATGTGAACAGTTTATGATTCATTGCTTATACATCACCCATTAACGTCTGAGTGAACAAACCTAATGTTGGCAGTTCAAGACAGTAGAGTCATTAGGAAGCCAAGAAATATGACAAGTTTATGACAGCTGACTGTATAGAATGGACCAAAATGGATATTGAACACAGTGCATTACCTCCATGGTCATCACATATTCTCATGTAATAATGTCATGTTCTGAATCATTGTTGTTGCCTACACTGTAGTTTGATGAACACTTGTGTTCTTGGGGGCTACATGTACAATATGCATTATATGTACATGCACACTGTAGAAGACATTTGGAGACATATGTAGCTCTATGTTTCTGCTGTTCAGTGTATAGAGTTGCTGACTGGTTTCAAATCTCAAAAATTAGAGGGCCTGACGTTTCGATCCTACATGTGTAGCAGGACCTTTCTCAAAGGTTATGGTTACAAATTTGAGAGACCAAGTCACTTTAAAATAGGCAATTCTTTGTCAGCTACACTGTACATGTACCGGTATCATGGTATTCCATTTTGTGTGCTCAAGCCTGCTCATTTTTCCTCTCCATGAAAACAAGCATGGGCTACAATGTAAGATTTTCTTTCAGAGGATCGCTTAAAAGTATACAGAAATCAAATTAACTTGGGGTTAAATAAATTGGTATTGTTATAAAACCCAAAGTGTCTATCATTTTTGAGACCAAAAATGATTAATTTAGCCAAAAAAAAACCCACTATATTTTGGTCCGAAAATTGTGCCCCCACTTTGGAGACGAACGTACTACGTCACATACAGAATTAGTGGTCAGCCTTGAGGTTGTGCGCTTTGCACTGGCCCTGCATTGTCTCTATTGTCTATCGGCCATAAATACCGCACTATCTCATGCGCAGTAGCGCACTTTATCGTCCCAGCATTTTGATCGCCTCGCTAGGCTGCTTTTGGTCTGTATGTGACGTCACATGTTCACAGGGAACATTTTTGGGGGGCGGGGCGAACATGGACATTTTCCAATGTTTTGGGGCAAATTAGGCACTCATTTTTTTTTTTAAATCAGTCCTGTATTGATTATATTTTGAACATTACCTAAGGAGAGTTTTTGGCTCTTTTTCAAATCCTATTTCTGTAGATCTTTAAATGTGTTCCAAATCTCCCTTTTCCATATGGCTAAATCCAGTCCAGCACTCTGCAAAGGTATTGATGAGTGTAGACATTGCTAGGCAGTGCTTTATGGTTAATACCATGCACAGTGTAAGTGGGGTTGTTTCACTACTTGTATTACAGTAGTAAACCAGTGGGTGGATGTGCCAGGCAAGATGCTTATCACAACCATGGCACCACAAGGAGTCTTCCAAACCAATCATGGATAAAGGAGTCTCTAAATACAAATACAATCCTTGTGTCTCATGTTACAATTCAAACTAAACGTTTTACATGTACATTCTCCTGGAAAACACAGAGCATGCCGTGTACATTTACCTTAAACCAAGAACATGAAGGTCCTACCAGTATCAGCAATTTTGGTAAATGAAGTCAGTACAATGTACTGTACCAGTATGTACACAACTGTACATGTACATGTAGTTGGCAGTATTGTTTGTATCACTTCACCAGAAAGAGTGTGTATTCTATCCAACCTACATGTAGTGTACATGCAGGGGTATTTGTCATTCAAAGTACATGTAACAGTACACATTCCTGTTCAATGCATTAAGTATACAATTCTTATACATTGTACTCAATTCCTGGCAGAAATCATTGATCGCTTAAATTAATGCTTCCCAAAAGAGGTGTTGCTTGACAGATTTTACAGAAGATGTGTGAGTGTAAGTTTAGGTTGAGATCAGGAAGAGAAGTACATGTACACTGTACTGCACTTCACAAAGCTCTTCAGTAGAGTCAATAGACATGCGACAATATGGCTTCATTTGACTAAAAGAGACTTTTATGGAATATTTATATATGGAATTCTTGACCTCATTTGCAAATTTATTGCCTTAATTTTGAGTTGAAACCAAATATGCTATGTCTATTGTCTAGGGTATCTTAAAGGCCGAATACAACATGGGGAAGATCGGAAAACATCGATGTCCACAGATTTCCTTCTAATGTACAATGTACACAGTTTGTAGATGGTCATGATAGAATCCTCATATTAAAATCTTACGGTCTGGGATTATGAACTTCTTGAGAAATATTCACTCAAACATCGACAAATAGTTTATTACTCGCGAGTAATAAACTATTTCTTACACTACAGACCGGCGCGAAATCCGTAAAGGTTTATTGTCTTTTTCTACTTTCTCAGATTACCATTCGAGCTCAAACTGTTGCAGTATTGCTTTTTTGGAATGTTTTATGGTTTAACACACAATCTGTGGCAATCATTTGACCTTTACCAATGTTGTATAGGGCCTTTAAAATTGTTGAAAACCATTTCTTAATATGTATAGATACAAGCACATTACAAACAGCGCAGATTTCAATGCTTGCACAGTGCACAGCAGGAGGTTGGATAGAGAACCCAGCTTGCTAATGGCTACCAGTCAGGACAGCTCCTACAGGGGTTTGGTTGGCCTATCAAGTATTGCCAGTCACATTCTTGTCAGGAAAAAGAAGTTCAGTAAATGTGCATGCAATCAATCCATCTCTAAGTTGAAGAGACGGAAGAGCTCTGTTAATCCTATTGACAGTGACAATCAATTGCCTCTGTCTTTTTGGGGTTCTAACCAACCAACTGACCAAGCGCTGGGTTCCACTTAAGTGTACACTGTACATCTCCTCCGAAAGTAAAAAAAAAAAAAGGCTAATTTTTTTGAAGTCCTCAACCACCAAATGATTCATTGCACTGAGCTGGCCTTGAGTTCCAGCTGTAGCCTGGGCTTCTGGCCCACCACGTCAATCGCAAAGTGAAATGCATCATAAAACAGAAGTTGGGCTACAGGCATGTTCTGTTTTCAGCAGGAGGATGATACTTTAAACTTTATAAAAAAAAATTCAAGTTGGATGACTTCAATTCAAAACAGATCATGACCTCATATCGGATTTGTAGCAAGCAGAAATGAAATGGGTACAACTACATGTACAAGTCTATCCATGAACAGTTCTCATGATATCTCATTGTTGCTCCATACAAGACCATTATTTTGCTCTGTACATACAGATGTGCAACAGATGGTGAACCAAGTCTGAACCACCCTGATTTAAAAAGAAAAACTCCAGTACCCAACTTGACAGTGTCAGGTACCAGTAGCTATTTTTAACAATGAGATTGGGATTCAAGTCAAGAATTTGCTCTATCCGACAAGTTAATAATCAGACATGGGCTTCAGACCAGACTGTACGTTGTGAGTGCCAATGGCATAAGTGTGACGAGACAGACAGAGAACTGGCAAATGTGAAGAGAAGTTGCAATTCCACAAGTAAGGCCCTTGTCCCTATGGGCATGGAAGCTAATGCACGGAGCCTGTATGCCTGTGCATCGAGTCTACACTGCCTGTAACTTAGTGTGCAATGAAATATTGATTGAGATGGGAGGTTGTCCATTACTGATGGTGCATGCAGGACATGCCCTGGTGTCCAAACCATTCCTTTCTGTGACTCACTCTCCCTCACTGAAGAACCAGTGGTCAGAGTGCTTCTAATCGCTGTGCTCCCTAAGACTCTGTGATTGATTGCCTTGGAGAATTTCAAAGTCCATCCCACACACTTGCAACTAATAAAAACTGACTACGGTTATAAATACTTCTGCCCCGCTTGGACAAATGTCCAGCAAGGCTGGCTCTGTCAGATAATAACAGATCTGAAGGAATCTTTGCCAACTGTCAGTTTACATTAATTGTTAAACATAAATATCTACATGACCATTGTAACCATTGATTCAGGCTTTCTAAATGAGAGTTCTAGATTTATCCCTAGACTACACAACAATCACGGAAAATGAAAAATATGGTGTTTTTTTCCCATGGCATATTTATCTGGCTTTTCAAGAATTTGGCTTGATTTCTGTAACCGTGAATCAAATTGTTAATGACTAGGTGGGTGTAAGGAACCATACATAAAGCATTGTGAATTACCAGATCACAGTTACATGTATCATACACAGACCTCTATGCTACCTACATGTTATCTACTGTGTACATACATGTACATTTTTTATGTATGAAATGTACGCTATGCTAGACTAGTCTACAGTTGCATTTCATCTTTTTTTTTTTTGTTCTGGTGACTGGTCACAATTGCATATGTCAAACTGTACATACTGTACGTTTTATAATAGTTTGTCATTGAATCTTAAAATTTAGTGCGCCTGACATTTCGATCCTAGCAGGACCTTTCTCAAAGGCAGAGTGACAAGGACAAAACAGATACATGTACACGAAGGAAGGGCGAGAGTGAATAGGACACGGATTAGAAACAAAGGACAAAGAGTGAAGCTGGTAGGGAGAGATCAAAGGGAAGGGCAAGGAGAAGGAGTGGGGTAGGGATTAGTGAGAAGAGGGGGAAAGATCAAAGAGAAGGGCAAGGAGTAGGGTAAGGATTAGTGACAAGAGGGGGAAAGATCAAAGAGAGAAGTGTGAAGGACTGAACACAAAAGAAGGATTATCAGAAAGCTGCATGGTGTTAGTCATTACCCTTCTGGATGTTGAGACCATGTGGTTGAATAGTCACGGTTAAGACGGACAGCATTACTACGGTGACCAAGTGATTCTATGCCCAGTACACTCATATCTGATATCGAATGATCAGGGAGATTGAAGTGATACCCAACAGGGGTGTCCATTTTACCGGTTTTGATAGTAGACCTATGGCCATAGATCCGTTTTTTGAGGGTGTTTTTGGTCTCGCCAACATACTGAAAATTACAAACTCTACAAGAGATGAGGTATAATTATGATGTTTGAGGTAGTGCACGGTCGTGTGGGTAGTTCCAGAAGAATGTCCATTGAAAGAGTCTATTTCCTTGACATGTGTCTTGCAAACAATGCATTTCGAGGTACACTTAAATGTACCAAATTTAGTTGGAGGTGAAGAGTCCAAAGGGGGACTCGTCACCTCCAGTCATTGAGTCATTGAGTCATAACTCAATGACTCAGTTTGTCATTGAGTGATTTTTTGAATGGGGCCATTACAAAAGTGGCAATTGTGACATTTTACTATTCCAGTAAAGTGGCATTATTAAAAGTATCTGTCCATGATCCTAGGTACACATGTACTGTATATTTACCTGTGAAAAGGGTGGAAATCGTGTACGGTACATGCAGCATTAAACTACATGCATCCACGTATAGTTGGGGCACACGGCTAAATGGTCTTGGTTCCCGACTTCCTCTACCCCAAATCCAGTGGGTGTGATTGTGGGTTCCGGGCCAGCCATGATATTAGTAAGTTAGGGGTGCTAACATTGAGCATTAAAATGATTGGTCACGTACTGCCTCTCTCAACCCAGGAGGAGTAAATGGGTGCCCATGGGGCTACTGTAGTAATGGCTTCAAATTGTTTGCTCAGTCACTGTGGGCTGAAATTGTAGCTTTGAATGGAGGTTCCCCAGGAGCTGGATTGGTTTTTAGGAGTGTTTTGTTGGCCTGAGAAAAAAGGGTGAGAATAATGCGAGTGACGAGAATAACATGAGTGATGTGCATCAGTACAATGTAGGTGAACCTGAGTGCATAATCCAATGAAAATGGCACTTGCTTGAGTACATGTAGCTACCATGTCAGCCTGAAACTCTACCTGACTTGAGATGAACATTTTTAAGTTGAGATGAACATTTTTAAGTTGAGATGAACATTTTTAAGTTGAGATGAACATTTTTAAGTTGAGATGAACATTTTTAAGTTGAGATGAACATTTTTAAGTTGAGATGAACATTGTCAAGTTGATATGAACATTGTCAAGTTAATATGAAAATTGTCAAGTTGATATGAAAATTGAAATGAAATTTCTCAACTTGAAATGAAATTTCTCAACTTGAAATGAAATTTAGAGTAGAAATGAAATTTCTCAACTTGAAGTTGAAATGAAATTTCTCAACTTGAAATGAAATTTAGAGTAGAAATGAAATTTCTCAACTTGAAGTTGAAATGAAATTTCTCAACTTGAAGATGAAATGTATTTCTCAACTTGAAGTTGAAATGAAATTTCTCAACTTGAAGTTGAAATGAACATTCTCAACTTGAAATGAAATTTCTCAACTTGAAGTTGAAATGAAATTTCTCAACTTGAAGTTGAAATGAAATTTCTCAACTTGAAGTTGAAATGAAATTTCTCAACTTGAAGTTGAAATGAACATTCTCAACTTGAAATGAAATTTCTCAACTTGAAGTTGAAATGAAATTTCTCAACTTGAAGTTGAAATGAAATTTCTCAACTTGAAATGAAATTTCTCAACTTCAAATGAAATTTCTCAACTTCAAATGAAATTTCTCAACTTCAAATGAAATTTCTCAACTTCAAATGAAAGTTCTCAACTTGGGATGAAATTGAGATGAAGTTGAGATGAAAATTCTCAAGTTGAGATGAAATTTTTCAAGTTGAGATGAAAATTCTCAACTTGAAATGAAAATTCTTCCTCAGCTTCACCTCAGAGACAAATGTCACAGACCCAATTTCATGCTTAGCAGATTTACAAGTTCAAGCAGCTCTATGAAATTGTCCCCTTGTGAGTACTATTTGACCATTATATCACATCATTTGAACAAATGAGTTTAAGTTCAGAATGCAATTGGAACACAGCATTACGTACCGACTGAACAAAAAAATTCTTAAAGACCTGGCAATACTGAACACGCTGCAGTAAATTCATAGGTCCATCAGACACAGACACAAAAAGCAAAAAAGTAACTACCCATCGTCTGCAGTATGCAAGCAATAAACCAGTTTTAGAAACCTTTTAACGAGCCCACTCGATTGAAAATTGAAATTGGCCTTGGAGGGTCTGGTGCTTTTGAGCGTGTCACAGTCTAATTGAAAATAAAAGGGCAGTGAAACGCATGTCTGGAACATTTTACCGAAGCTGTAGGGACATGGGCTACGTCTGCCATTAGAGACAGGGTTGGGTGGTGTCTGCAGTGGCCTTAAACACAAATTCCAACCACCCCCTCATGTATGATAGCAATTGCTACGTGGGAACAGATTGGTATGGCATTTTGGGTGTCCATCTACAGTATGAATGCATTTCTGCTGTCCATGTACATGTACAGTATCTTAAATTGGTGCTGAATATATCAAGATACATTACATACATACTTGGGCAAATCGGTTCATATTACGTACATGTACGTACCTACCGGTAAGTCAAGAATCGGGCAATTACAACTAAAAACACCAAGGAAATCAGACTGAACAAGGAAATCATCAACCTACATCTACTAATAGAGTCATTTAGCCGGAGCCCTATACACCGCACATTATTGGCATTATCCCACTCACAGTCAGTCAATTATCTTTGCTTGGGTAGGATGGTGGTTGCCAGTCTGAAGCTACATGTAAAGTGACCATTCATTGCCATGTACCTTTGGGAGCACAACCCTTTAAAATAAGATACCCGGTACACACAACTAAACCTGACAATGGTACATGTACTGTACAGAAGGCAATCATGTGGTACTGGTAGCAACTTGTTGGTTTAACTTTCAGTACATGTACATGAGGTATAGACCCTTCTTACTGACGTCACGTTGCTACTAGAAACAGCGAGATCCGCCATCTTGGAGTACACACATACGCTTTCGCTCGCACGTTTGTGTTCGTTTATCGTTACGTTAGTCATGGCGAATTCGAATGCTGCACGGTCGGCTTATTACAGTTCTCTCGACATTCTCTGTGTTTTGAAAAGCAGTCCATCCTCTGGATCACACCATCCTCCTACTGGCCCTTCTTGGTTTTAGAACCAACACACAAATCACTGACACAAATTTGAATGTGTACAGGACAGCCAGACACAAAGAATCTGGCTTTGATTGATCATGTACATGTATCTCTTGTGAACATTCTACCTAGGTACATGGAGTTCTTTTCCACTGATACCCAAGGAAATCCAAGCTTATCCCACCAGTGCATACAATAGTCACATTTACGTGTATGTTATCCAAGGCTGTCTAACAAATGGTGACCCACCACTTGTTTCTAGCCCATGACCTGAATCCTGCATAATCCTACAATCCTTCAGTTAAAAGCCCCAAACCTGACAGTCCAACAGTGTCTCCCTGGACCATTGGTACCTACTCCTTTTGGTGATAATGTATATTTTTACTATCAAGTGCCCTCCATCACATCGGGCCTTGTAACCCGGATCCTACATTTTTCTCAAGTGACAGAAATCTCCACATGCCCTCAATCCTACGGAATCATCCTCCATCACATTGGGCCTTGTATCCTGCATTTGTATCCTGCATTTTCCTACAGTCGTTGACAGTGACAAAAACTCCACATGCCCTCAATCCTGCAAATTCCTGCTAATTCCTACAATGCATCAACTACCCCATGTCCTCAATCCTACACAATCCTACACTAGGGCAATAGGATTCTGTAGGATTTGGGAATGTTAGGGTTTTAATTAATCTCTGGCCTTCCTGGGTCCCTCCTCCTTTCTCTAGCCCTTAACCTTGAGTGGCTTTTCAGCCTTGTTTTGGGCGATTTTGCATTTAAAACAAAAATTGTTAGGAGCTGAAACTGCAGATTTGTCCATGTAAACAGTTCAGTTCACGGAGGGTTTGCCCTACTCGACGTTAAAAAACCCAAAATGCGTGCTCAGTGCTTTGCCCGATTGCCAGTTGAACAAAAATTCAGGCAGCTCGGGTGGGATCCTGAGCTGCCTGTATTTTTTTCAGCAGCCAATTGGGCAAAGCACTGACTCAGAACATTCTCCTTGACGCAAAAGTCATATTATATCTGTCAACTTTCCAGGTCTGAAGTCACAATGCCGCCACAGTCTTGGGTAATTGGATGGGACAGCTCATTTCAGTCATATAAATCATATCCGCTTCAATCCTTCACCTATGTGCAATGGAATGTCATGCATCCAGAACACAAGCTGTGATGTAAATGCACATGTAGTGTACTGTAGCTATCTGGCTGTAGGCCTATAACTTGGTGTGGTCTTCAAGTGCACTGAGTAGGCCTTGACTTCCAGTTGAGGCTTGGCCTTCACTGACACACTATGTCAATTTCAAAGTGAAATATTGGACTATATCTAGGCATATTCTGTTTTAAGTACTGTTTTAAGTTTTTAAAAAATCGACCGACGCCAATTTAAAACAGGTTATGACATGTTATTGACATCATATCAGATTTGCAGCAAGCAGAAATGAAATGTGTACAAATCTATACAAGACCATTTGCCCTGTACATACAACGGATAGTGAACCACCATGATTTACAGTTGTGTGTAAAAAAAAGGAATTCCAGTACCCAACCATGACAGCGTCAGGGAGTACCAGGTACCAGTAGCTGAATGGGATTGGGTTTCTTAGAAAGGCATCAGGAATGTACATTTAAGTTGAAGGTCAACATAAGCCTTCCCCCAAAACCAGCAAAACAACCCCCAAACAGGAAGAAGCAAATGGCCATGTATCCAGGAACACAATGATAGGCAGACACAAGTGACATTTCCTCTCCAAATTCCCGGTAAGATACATCGATGTTAACAGTCAATGGGTGAGAAACCGGGGCCCTCTCTCTATCTAATAGTGGGGTAACTGGAACTAGACTTGTTGACAAGGGGAGCTTGCTTTTCAACATCCTGTGCAAGGCAACCCAATAGGAAGTCTTCTATCCCAGGTTTCCATGGAGGGGGCAGCAAGTGTTTGGACATACCGGATGGGAGGTGATGGGCTGTGCATTAGGAGGCACTGCTTAAAAGCAACGGCAATTGATTTACTCCAGATCTGACGGCCTGGAACATGATGCTGGTTATCCCGCACATATGGATGATGAAGAATTTAAGAGAAAGGACGGAGGTAGGCGTCATTTGATGACATCACACTTGACAGACTGAATGAAGACATATGATATTATATCACATCTGTGAAAAACTGTTGTAAAGTTCATGAATGACAGTATGATTGTGTATTACAAGGACGAATTCAATGTATTAGAGGGCATTTTGATCCCAGTAGACCCTTCCTCGAAGGTATAATTAAATACTGTACAAAATCATATACATGTACATGTACATGTACGTGTGTAGCGTGTAGGAACAGGGAGAAGGAATAAGACAATGAGAAATATATGTCTGTTGTGAAACAGAGCATAGAGCTTTTCCGCTTCTGTTTGTAACAAGTCATAGAATAGCCCCATTCCTACTCCAAAACGCATGTACATATTTTGTGCACAAAGCCTATGGGACTCGAGTGTGGTATTCAAAAATTCATAAAAAATATAAACAATGGTCCTTCGGTTCCATGTGTTTTAAAATCACACATTTTGATGACGTCATGATTGCGTAACGACATTTTGGCTCCGGAAGGTGTTTCTAAACCATGTCCCCAATAGATATCAAAGAAAAAATGAAAAAAATCTCTCTCCGTTGGCCAAATATGCTCATTTCAATGTGAAAATCTGAAAAGTTCATGACCTCATAAATATTCATGAGATGACGTCACGGTCAATCGATGGCAATTTTTGGATACACCTTTTCCCAACTTAGATACAGTGCAAAGTTGAAACCAAACGAACTTGAACTTTTGCTTTTAATGGATTTTGAAATTTGCCCCTTCAAAGCAAGGTCACGTGACACGTGATGACGTCATGATGATATCAAGGTGTTTAGGATCAATTTCAGCATGGGCTTTATGCATTTGCCACGTTTGAAAAAAATCCAAGTCTGTTCAATGACCAAAGTCGTGCTTACAAAACCCCTGTGCATTGTCTATGGGCTTTGGGGGAGAAGAAGAAGAAGACTAAGAAAAAGCTGAACAACAGATATAGCTTTTCCGCTTCCCTGGAAGCGGCGGAAAAGCTAATAAAGACACAAATTGGTCCAAGAAATGCTGATAGATAATGTAGACCAAGGTGAGATGAAAAGGAAAGTGAAGTACGTGTAAGTAAAAATTGACTGGGAACGTTTGGAACCAATTAGAAGAGAAAGCATGTTCATATCAAACATGCAGGCTGTTAGTCATTCCCCTCCTGGATAGATGTACATGTACCGGTACATGTACAGGGCTACATGTACATGTACCATGGTACCACACGAAATAGTACATGTATGTACTGTACATGTGTACACTGTGCATGTTATACATGTACATCATTGTACTGGGTAGATTATCATAGATCAGCAGCCATATTGAGTTCTACTACCGGTAATCTGTTTTGTAAAGCTTCATCTGGCTATTTCATTTATTTACTGATCTACAGTGTATATTACTAATTTATTTACGTATCTATTTCCAAGAATGCCATGCAAGCCACATTGTTCATGATGTACAGTATATTGTACATGATGTACTGTACATGTATTTCTATATTTGTAAACAAATTGGAACTAAATTTGATAAAGTTCCTGCCAGGATTGGAACACCAGGGCCTCCTAATTTCTGAAAATTCTGAAGCAATAGTCCTCAAATTTAGTTGGGTACATACATTGGCAGCATTAAAAACAAGGAAAATATTATTGGCAATGCTTTTGTGCAATACAGCTCCATTACAGAAATTGGTAAATGGTTCCATTTTGTCACTGCATGTGTGTAGGGAAGTCTCATTTATTGTAGCTGGTCTGAGCTATACCAGTACACATATCCAAACCTGACAAATACTGCACACGCTACTGTATTGATTACTGCCCACGCATAGCAGCCACACACTTTACTGCAGTCAAGATTCCTCAACTAAATTGACCAGTGCAGGGCACAGAGTCTACAGGTATCATCCTACCAGATACTGCAACACTTAAGATGAAACATTAGACTCAGTGGCAATCACACGCCTACTTTAATTGAGGCTTTCCTTGAAGGAGGGAAGGAACCTTCACTGCCTGATGTAAGGACTGTCATTCATGCATTGGGCTCTAATGAAAGCATGGCACTGCAGCTCAAATACGGACTAACCTCACAGGACCACCAACATCCTCTCCCAAGACTTGCTCCGGCGTCCACTGTGTGTAAATGTACATGTACATGTATACATGTATACATGTAGTGTTCATGTACATGTACATGTACAGTCAATACTGTAAACTGTAATTTTCAGAATATATAAACCACCTGGTGCATACATTGTGTGTAAGCCGCAGCGCTCCAAAATGCTCAGATAAGTTTGGGTCTTAAGTTCTTAACGTGTAAGCCATAGCAAATGTATTTTATGGGCGAAATCAATGTATAAGGTGTGGCTAATAAAGTACGGTATACACAAACATGTGGTCATGCACATGTATATGTACAGTATCACTATCTTAAATGTACATGTACACATGTACATGTACACATGTAACGGTAGCATACAGTAGATGTACAACGAATGACATATGTACATTGTGTACAGTACGTATCATGTAACAGTAGATGTACATGTACAACAAAGACATGTACCGGTACATGTATGTACAATTGTACATGTACATGTACATGTACATACATGTAAATACTGACATACAATGTACAACACATACATGTACGTTGTATACCATACATCTACATGTACATGTACAGTGTACATTGTACCAAAAGTGCCATCAACTAAACTAGGACAGAGGCTCGAGTCTTGGCTCCCAAAACTACAACTGGTAGTTAAACTACAATAAACCACAATAACAATCCAAATAGGGGTTTTGATCCAGTTAGTTCCTCCTGTACAGGACCCAGGTTGACAGGGGGACAGATCCGGTTCCAGCACCAACTTTTTGGACAGTGTGAAAAGGCATACAAAATCATATGGAGCCTGTGCAGCTTCCATGCAGGGGCTGAGTGGGTACATGTATGGTCCTAGATGCAACCACTGTTCAGTTTTCAAAGCTTCCAATCAGTGCACTGTCTCCATGTGATGCTTGTGCAGGGGTTGTGCAATGCAAGCTTACAAGTGTTTTTTCTCCAAATTTATCAATATTGCTCGCTTAACAAAATCGTTGGGGCTGCGGAGCCCGTGAATATCATTGCAAGCACAATATGAACAAGGCTTTAGATAATACTAATAGAGTCAAGATGCATGTACATACACCAAGGCATGCCACATCTTCCCATATCTCCTGGGCCCAAATGACAACTCGCTGAGTGACTGCCTGACTGGTATACATGCAATTACTGCCATAGATGACAGGTCCATGTACATGTAAAGTAGATGGGTGGATTATTAGGCCAAGTATAGACAACAGTACAGTGACCAATTAGTACAAGACTACTGTAGATTCTGTTCTATTTTATAACAATCTGTGTTAATAGCATGTATATACAGTGTATCATACCGGTATCATACCGGTATCATACCGGTAGATTAAGTTGTTCAGCCGGGTTTGGCAAACACTAGCCAATAGTTAAAAGTGTCCTCAGCCCAGCCCATGACTGATGTGATTCTGTTCATTTTGAAATGAAGTACTGTATATATAGGTTACTGAACAGATAGACAGAAATACAGAGCTGCTAGCTGGATGACCCCCCCCCCACACACACACACACACACACACAATCGTTTATCAGTACAGAGACTTTCCAAAAATTCATTTCTAGACATCAGTTGTTTGTGTTAAACATCATATTACATACTGTACAGTGTATCATATTGCCTCCTAATGATCAGGATTTGTAATGCAATTTGGGGAAGTATACATACCAGTACAGTACATGTACATGTACATGTACATGTATACCGGGTACTGATATCATTAGAGCCCAGCAGAGTAGGGATGGGGTAACATTCAGGCCAATCCTCTACACGCATTAGTCAACATGGCCTGATTTTACCGCTTGACTTGTTACACAGATTAAAACGGATTTGTGGGGCAGATGTACCCATGCAATCACAGTGCGAATACAGTATAGGTACATGTACAGTGTACATGTACATGTACCCCCTGTACATACGGTATATGGGCCAAGTTAAATGCTGTTCTGGCAGTATATCAACAGTGAATTATCTACAACAAACGTGCGTGCCAAGAACTACTGTAGCAGCTGGTTGCAGAGGAAGTACTGTAGATGGGAAGGCGGCAAAGATGAGAGAGAAGGAAGCACTTGGCCAATGGGCTTTGCCTCCAGCAAGGGACTAGGACTGCTAGAGGACTGACAACTGTCAATGACAAATGAAGGCAATAATGCACTCTCCTCAATAACAACTACAGAGCAGTATGGAGATAGAGATTGGGACTGGGGTGGTGGGAGGGTCAGCAGGAGGATGAGTTATTGAAGGTCTCTAGTATTGGGGTCAATGCTCCACATAATAGTAAGGAATAGATACACTGTAGCTGGGCTACAGTTGACTAGAATAGATCATACAGTACAACATGTAGCTGATCAACGCTCAGATAAAGTCAAGTAGGAAACTCATCCGGACAAACAGACATATTGGATGACAACAAAAACAGGATCAGACTGGTCAGTATATTGTAGAGTACCGTATGCATGTTTATCCTTGTCACTTACCCTACATGAGCATACTCTTGTCTTCAAAGTATACAAGAGAAATCATGCACATTGGAAGAGATATAGGTTGCTATACACATTCATACATGTATACCGGTACATGTATCTGAACCAACCCATTTGGGTGGCCATTAAAAATGACACCATACAAATGTAGCACTGCAATTCATAGCCATTTTAAGTTCTGGGTCTCCCCTACCGGTACATTGGCTACCTGAATACTGCTGTACATGTATGCATTGACTTGATCCCATAGAGCTCTATGAATAAACTAGAGAGCGCACTCCCCTATCAGCGCGCGGTACGAACGTGTGCCAACATGGACGCGCATCCGCCATTACCAAAGAGGGCAACTTCAGCTCAAAGTGCTTGAATGTCAGTAGCAATCGCGCGTAATATGAATGGGGAAAGGTATAGCCGAAAGGTTGTGAATGCGGAAACTAAAATGTTATTGAAATGGTTTTCAGTAATGAAAGGACAGGCCATCGATACCTCAAGGGATTGGCGAATTCTAATGTCCTACTTTCTTTTGTAAAAATTGGGATTAGTTTGCCCAATAGAGTTCCATGCATTTGCCCTCTTTGGTAATGGCGTCGCAGTCCCCTTGTCGGCACACATCACGCGATGAGTGCGCACTCTAGTTTACATGTAGTTATAGAGCTCTATGCCTGATCCCCAGTGGATGAGCTAGACAGCCAAAAGTGTTTGAGGTACCGTAGATCCCACATGCAGACACAATGCACATAAATGTACTGTACATTTGACACATTTGAAAGTTATGGCTTGGGTCTAATGAAATAAAAGAGCTCATTGAGTTTACTGAAAACTTTACTTCCAAATTGTTTGACACAAAACCTAGAAAATGAAACTAAGTTTAGCGGGTGTAATCTGAAATCTGATCTGAATGACCGTTTTTTTTATCACACCTCTGCAGTATAAATGGAATTTATACCCTTGGATGCACTGAGTACCAGGCATTTCATCGGTAACCACTCCAGCCCTTGGGTCACACTTGTAGACCATTATGAGATAGTTGCATACATGTATATGCAGGCACATTGTAAATCATGATGTCTTTCATTAGCAGCCGATGACAAGTTTGTATCGGAGTAATGCCAACCCATAGGATACAGCGCTATGCTTTGTTAGCTCTCCACACGATTTATTGCAACTGCTGGCAGTTGGGCTTGGGTAGCAGTGTGAAATACATGCTAAAAGTAGGGGAGTTTATGATACAATTTCAATTATTCGAAAGGTAATGACATCAAAGGTGCTTACAACAGTATAATTGGTTACTATGTAATCAATAGGTGTGTTCCCACTAAGAAAATTATCGAAAAGTGGATCGCGATTCAAAAACTGTTTTATTTATTTTTGCACATGTCCACACATGGCAAAATTATCGAAAAGTAGAATCGCATTTCAAAATTATTTTTTTGGCGGGCCAAACTACATATGCTGTGTTTGCTCGTACAATGTACGGCTTGTGCACAGCCATGAGGAGATAAACAGCTGGTAGTGGTGATGCTAGATGCTTACCTGCGCGCACTGAATTGTGGGATGTCATTTTTCTCTTTTCTCTTTTCTACAGCATTTACACATCACAAGAAGTACTGCAATTTGGATGGCGATTCGAATCGCGAGTGTTGGGGGGATTCAGAGTTCACACAAACACACACACACCCTTACACGCGTATACTTGTGGGGTATTCCTCTGTTCTCGTGTACTAAAAAAACAATCTCAGAAAAGCCTTATTCAAATCGCTCCCTTTCGAACCAGAATCACTTTCCTAGGCTGAAATGTCTAGAAAACGTCCCTTATATAACATAGTTCTACTGTATTTGCAACGGATAAACATACCTCGGAAATTCCTCCTTTTTGAGTTAATTCCAAATAACCAGTTTCGTGAAAACCTTATGGGGTACCAAAAATGTACCCCAAAAGGAGCGGTGCCATTGTTCTGAGTACCCACCCATTGTTCTGGTACCCCACAACCCACCTTACATGTATGTGCGCCCACAGTACACAGATTCGATGTTTCCTGCTAGAGGGAACGCACCTAATGCATTTTGCTTTTGTAGATTAGCTACACAGTACAGTAGGCACTGATGAGCAATGTTAAGGAAGGGCCCAGTACAGCCTTCATACTCATTACTGGTATGCACCCATAAACATGCAATTCCCTGGAGCACACAGCGGGTTAAGCCTTTCATATTGCATTGAGCAAAAGTTCCAACTAGACATGTTTGTTGTCATCAACAGGCAACATATGGAGGGGATTAAAGTTAAAAACCATTTTGGGAAAGTCTGGGCCTACCAAGAGATCCATTTGCTTACATGTACTCTACATGTACATGTACATGGAAAGCTGAATAGTACATCTTGTATAGCACAGCTGGCCTCATAAGAGGTTTAATTACATGTAGGACATGTCCTGCGTTAATAGTCAATTAAACTAAGAATAAACATGTATGTATGTGGATTCACTTTCTGACCCTCTCAAACTTGCAATTCCCTGCCATGATCATTTACACACATGCATTAAGTATTGAACATTATATATCCCTCACCAATTGCTTTTTTCCCCATCCAAATGACTTGTAACCTACATGCATACATGCACATTTACATGTAAATGTACAGTATATCAACTACATGTACATGTACATGTAATTGTACATGTACGTACATGTACATGTATGGCATAATGCACTTGACAATAGGCGGAAGACTTTCCATGCCAGAAGCAGAATCAATGTACAGTACATGTAAATTGGATACAACCCAATAATAAATCCAACTTAAATCCATTAAGCTTGATGGAAAAGTTTAATGACTAAATTACTTGATAACTGGGTTACAGTCATGTTTCTTCCAGCAATAATATATTACAATCTTGTCGATAACATCTAAAACATAGGGGGAGTAAGGGTACTAAGCAGGCCTGGAATAAGACAGATCCTATGAAAAGAGAAAAAGGGAGATGTCTCATGTAATGCATGCTTAATGGTGCGTAGTCTATGGTTTCTACTAGAATTGAGCTTTACTCTTCTACTACATGTATCATGTCTACTGGCCCAGAGTATACATGTACATATCTGACTGAACTCTTGTCTATAATCAGTGCTCCTGTCATGAAATGACATTGCAGACCCAGCATTATACAGTGATTACAGCATTCTGATAGATTCCCTGTTAAGTAATGCGTTGAGCAATCAACAAAGTGTTAGTGTAATCCCCTGGGATTTTTTTTAGCAAGCTAATGGTAAAATTGGAATTTTTTTTTTGGTACTGCAATCCATACTAGAAACTTGGACAGTGGTGCAAGTGATAGACAACTGTATACTTATTATTTAGACCTTTGGACCTGTGAAACTAAAACGTCTGTGTCCATCAAGGAAAAAGATGCAATGAGCTCAGATATTACTGTGCAGATTTAAAAGCATACATTAAGTACATTAATAGCTACCGGTACTTGTACACATGTACATGCAATTCAAAGAGGTTTTGCCCTTACTCGATGTGGTAAACACTGAATGTTCAGTGCTTTGCCCGGTGCCTGAAGAAAATATTTCAGGCAGCTCGGGCGGGATTCGAACCCGCGACTCCCGAATTCTAGTACGGACATCTTAACCACTGGACCACCGAGCTGGTCAAGGTCGTGTGGTGGATTCGAATAATGTATAGCGGCGGGTACCGCGTTGCATCATAGCTATAGCATGATGTTTGCGTCGAGGAGAATGTAATTCAAAGAGATTTTGCCCTTACTCAACGTGGTAAACACTGAATGCTCAGTGCTTTGCCCGGTGCCTGATGTACATGTACATTGTAAGTTTCAATGCGCTCGTAGAAATGTGGCGGCTGATTGTCAAGCCTTGTTCCTTACGGAGTTCCCATACATGTATGTACTGATTTCAAAATGCTTAATGGTGATTCAACATGATTGATTCAATTAATGTATAGATCCATAGAGGTCATCTCATCTCTGCCAGCAGTCTGAATGCATTAGTTTTGCTCTCAGTTACCATACTATGCCATTTCATTTCACAAAATGGGGACTTTTATATCCAATGAGCATACATAGTATAGTACCCTGTACATCTGTTACAATGAGTACATTTACAGAGGGCAGCCAACACATGTTTAAGTTGTTCTTGTCTGTTTAGGGGGGATTGAGGAATCCTTAGGCCAAGTATAGATAAAGGTCAATTTCCCACAATGCATTGAGTGAACATGTGGCAGCAAGGAGACTAACAGCCTTAGCAACGAGAGAAAAGTGTTCCATTTTGTCGTAGTGAAAGCGCAGAAGGGTAATTGGGGTAACAAGGTCAACCTCTCGTGTGCTTGACTCCACAGTGGCTTTAGGAGTGAAACTGAGTGCATGTGTGGTTATCATGTACATGTATAACACTGATGTTAATTTGTTTCTATCTGCAGAGAGATGAGTCATTGGTTGGATGGCACTGGTGATGGCATCATGAAAGGCACAGATGAGACACAATGGAGCACCTCTCTCTCTCCTCTCCCAACCACAAAGCGACAACGTCAAGGGAATCTGAAAGCACAGAGAAGTCTATCGCCAATGGACATCCTCGAACTCGGCACCGTTTGACACCCAAAACCATGCCTGGTTCATGTCAGTCTTTATGCTAGGCCACACTGAGAACCAGGGACTTGTAATCAGACACCACAGAGTGTTGCCAATTTCCATGATGATGAGCTTTGTGGAGCAAAAGTAAGGGGAGTATTACAGCTTTTGAGGAAGTGGAACACAGCACAGGAACAATACATCCAGCAGTGGCAGTGAGCCCGTGTATGTTATCGAAAGACTTACAAACAAAAAAGAAATAAACCTTGAATTAAATTTGAATGAAAGATTGAAAGTCATTCTTACGTCAGTGCAAAGTGACTTTGAGGAACCAGGTGATGTGAGGAAACATTCCATGCCTTCAATGAGGCTTTGCCCTGCTCGACGTAATAAACACTGAATGCTCAGTGCTTGCCCGATGCCCGATGAAACAATTTCAGGCAGCTTGGGCAGGATTCGAACCCGCGACTCCCGCTTTCTATTGCAGACATCTTAACCACTTGACCGACGAGCTGGTCGAGGTCGTGTGGTGGATTAGAATATTGTATATTCCATGCCTTGCTTACAATATTTTGCTATATAGAATCTTTCTACTGTACAATGGAAGGGAGTGAAGTCATGGAATTCTGGGTGAATGCATCGACAGATACACAGAACATGCCCATAGCTGGCTGGTACCCAGAGGTTGCACGGATTGTGCTGGTCACTACCTCCTTCCTGACCATCATCGCAAACATTTTGGTCCTTGTGGTCTTCCAGTACATGAAGCCGTTGGAGAACATGACCAACGTGTTTGTCAAGTCGCTGGCCGTGGCTGACCTAGGGGTTGGCATCTTTGTGTTCATCGCCGTGCAGTCCCAATGGGCGGCCAACTGGCAGCACGGCATGTGGTCCTGTAAGCTGATGGGTTACCTGCTGGCCACCATGGTGGGAGGCTCCATACTCAGCCTGACCTGTGTCAGCATTGACCGCTACGTGGCCATCATCAAGCCGCTCCAATACAGGACCATTCTGACAAAGCGGCGAGCCCGTCTCTACGCGGTCACACTGTGGACTCTGGTGGCATTCCTCTTCTTCCCCTCCATGTTCTGCTGGGGAGGCTACATATGCCAGGACTACGGGAGTGACTGCAAGAACCACTTTGACCAAAGCCTACGGCTGTCCTTCTGCATCATCTGTATCCTGATCGTGCCGTCCTTGATCACGTCTATCTTCTGTTACTTCCACATCCTGAAGGCGTGTCTGGCACAGACCCGTCAGATGGAGCGGATAGAGACACTCTTCCAGGAGAGGGAAGCCAGCCAGGACATCACCTCCAGGCTGTATGAGCGCATGCTGGCTAAGATGTTTCTGATTGTCATCAGCGCCTTCTACATCTCCTGGATCCCGTTCCTCGTTCAGAAGATCGTGGAGCTGAGCACAGCCTCCCGGATCCACCCCGCGATCAGCTTCTTCACGGCCTGGCTGGGCTTCCTCAACAGCTTCTTGAACTGTTTCATCTACATCATTGGGCACAGGTCCTTCCGCGACGGTCTGTGTCTACTACTCAGATCCATATGGACCAGAATCCCATTCTTGTGCAAGAAATCCAAGAAGCAATGTATGTCTGTGAAGTGCAGCAGCCCGCAAAGTCAAATACAGGAAATATCAGCAGAATGTTGACTTGATTCTTTCTTCTCTTTATGAACAAAAGCGGTATACTTTCCATTTCCTGTTTTCCTGAATCCTGAAGGTAAGAAACATTTGGAGATGCTACGGTGCAGGAAATCTCTTGGAAGATAATCAACCTTGGTAAATGTTCAAGTATACAAATACATGTGCCTATGGCAAGCCTGTGTATAGTGCATAGAAAAGTTATGTACATGTAGGGTATGGTACTGCAATGGAGATGAGCCATGGGATATTCAGACAACTGCACCTATGGCTAGGGGTTTACCTGTATTATCTACATGTACAATATGTACATGTATATCATAGATATAACATGATGCTTGCGTCCAGGAGAATGTAATTCAATGAGGTTTTTGCCCTTGCTCGATGTGATTGACACTGAGTGCTTTGCCCGGTGCCTGAAAATGTATATGAAAAATAAGGAAGGCCTGATGTTTTGATCCTAGCAGGACCTCTCCCAGGAGCTTTGACAAAGGTCCTGCTAGGATTGAAACGCAGGCCCTTCCAAATTTGTGATTTTTGCATTTTGCTCATTTTAGTCAGTAAGAAGTTTGCAACACTTCTGCAAATATTTACAGTATCATCTATACACAGAAAATACCACATGCAGAATTTGGCTAAGGCTAAGCTTACAAACCATCTCTAAAGCCTGTATGTTGATGTGTTTCCTTCAAACGAACAATGGATGTTAAAAATGGAGCTGAGACCAGAAGGTGGAGTTGTGGACATGGTTTAGAAAAGACCAATGTGCAGAGCTGGCAAAGAGTGTGCACTCGACACAACACCAGTCAAATAGACATGGCACGTATAGGGTGTATGTATGTACAGTAGTTCACTTTCACTTTGAACCGGTTCAAAACCATTCCCATTTTGCCTCTGAAGCATAAGTAATTTCAGACTTTAAGATTCAATTGTTTGCAAGTTTTATCAAAGATACCAATTTTGCAGGAAACCCTTTCTCAGGAAAAATTGGTATAATCATATTTAAATTTTATGCCTTCTGAGAGAAATTAACAACTTCTCCAGAAAACCCCTTTTTTTGTTACCGGTATGTAAAAAAATATATCAAATATTCACAATTTATCTGTGAAAGCCCAAGTGAATTGTTTCACAAATCCTGATTAATGATGATTATGTGCAATGGAGAAAATGGACTTTTGGAATACAGAACCTCAAAAGTTGTTAATGTTATTAGGTTAAGTTACGTGTACATGTACTGTAAATGATATTTATTGAATGTTTTAATGAATTTCCTAATGTGCCTATTTCAAGGTTTGAATAGTGCCAATCAGATACAGAGACATCTTACATGTACCTGTATGTGCTGATGTCGTTCAGTGTACAGTGAACTTTCAAATCTGAGCCATGTCTTGTGTCTATACGGCACATTTCTAACATTTCAAATCTACACACACTGTATTATCTTCCTATGATGTGTACAGTGTAAAGGTATTATGCGCAAACAATAGGGGGATCCTTTTCTTCAATCTACATGTGTAGAGCAAATAATGAGCTTCTATTTCACAGAGCCTTGCTGAAACCTTGAGCTGTACTGTACTCTACTCACACATGAATAGTAGAATCACATTATTGTACGAGTACATCTGAGAATGGTGCAAAGCTTGGCTTCTTGTTATATCCTTTATTTGTGACTTACACTTATATAATACAATATGGGCTGTATGTCCATGTACAGTAGTCTGTTCATGCAGCATTTATGTGCAAGTACCGGTATGTAAATAAAGTCAGTATAAATACACATTTAGTTCTTTTATGTATGATGTGTGACTGTACTGGAAATGTTTTGAATCACTGACATCTTTAAAAACAACAGCTTAGAGAACATACAATAGTCCTAGCTAATGATTGTTTTCTCATTACAATCTTGAATTTTATACCTGATCTACATGTAGGTATACAATATTCAACCATCTGTGGTTTGCTTGTTGGATGAAAATCAATAGAGGGCGCTCTCTGGCTTTGCCCATACTGTTCAGCAAGAAGCAAGGGCCCATGTTGTCGACCTCCTAGTTGGTGGGCCCTGGTAACTGGTCTTGCTCTTCTGATTGAGCCCAGGCGAACAACTTGAGACAGCAGCACCTCTAATTGCTGCTTGCCTCATACGCAAGAAGACCAAGAAGCAGGTTACACACTTGCTCCCGTTAAACAAAGGGGGGCACAATAGCTTCCAACATTTGCTGTTTGTGATGCCGCGTTCCAATCGCGTCTTGATTACCATGTTCACGAGTTCACTAGTCGTGAAGAGGCGTTCCAATCGTCTGGTAACTCGTGGTCACCAGTCGTGAACTGGAGGCAGAAATCTTGCCTCCAGTTCAAGACTTGGCAACAAAATGGGGTCAACTTGGGTCAATAGGTCAAAGGGCAAAACGTTTTTACCAACATTGATGCGTTGCATGCATTATGTGCATGAGTTACAATAACATTACGATACATACGGTGGCAGTTTCTGCATCCAGGAACAAAAAGGTGAATTTACCATTAATTTACTACGCTGTTCTACATGCAGATGTCACTTGTCAGGACTAGTAATAGTGTAATAGTTTCCATTACATTAGCTGCGAGTCGTCGGCGTACGAGTTTGTGAAAACCAGCCGCGTAGCAACTAGCAATGTAGCAAGCTCTTCGGTCTTTGCGCTTGCGCAATGTGCGTGTTGGCGTGGTGTTGGTGAGTAGCATTGGAATGCAGCCCACTCGTGAACTAGGAAAGACTGGTCGTGAACACGATAAACATGGCGTGATTGGAACGCAGCATAAGCACCCAATGGTCCTTTCCCATGAAATATGCAAATTAGACCTAGCGCATGCGCTTAACTAAATTGGTGGGCAAGCGGGTCCCAACCAATTTTCCACGGGCGTGCGTGCATTCTTTCTCACTAACAGTTTGGCGTGTGGTCATTGGCTATTCAGCGTCTCCTACGCGCGTATTTCGAAACCTGCACGCAACGCGCACTCGTTTGCCCACCAATTTAGTAAAGCGCATGCGCCAGCTCTTATTTGCATATTTCCTGGGACAGGTCCACTGGAGTCATTGCTGGAGATTATGATACTGATAGCCCTTACCTTTGTGATGAGTATACGGTACTCCTCCATTAAGCCTTCACAGTCCTTGACCCCCGCCAGCAACTGCCACACCTCCCCTCGCAGGGCCTCTGGGATGCCCTTGCGCGCCATGGAGCGCAGGTGCTTGGGTCGTAGGCTCAGGTTGGACCGCCACTTGGCCAGCAGGTCACCCCAGTTCAGGAGGATGCTCTCCTCGCAGTCCTTGTCCACGCTGCCCGAGCCACTCAGTAAGGGCTCATCATCATCTAGGTAGAGGAGACAACAAGAGCATGCGCCGTGTCAATGTGTTGTTAGTGTAAGAGTGAAATTAGGCAAGCCCCATATAACAGGTTTTTCCCCATAAACGACTCACTGGTACTCAAGGTCCATCCTGCATATGTCATTCCCACTGCCCTCATTCCAATCAACCTGGCTCAAGACATACCAGGGTCCCTCTGTTAGTGCCCCTCAGGGTCATGACCTCATGGTTTCCCTACTAAACTGACCCTGCACCTTCTTCCCTGAAATGATATCATATAAGTTATGTCTTCTTTATATGACATCATCCCCAAGAAAAGATCTCCCCCCTCCTGTAAAAGGTATATAATACGCTCATTTTTCCCAGTTTTACGAAGGAGAAGATCAGGCCCGACCAGAGTCCAACCCGCATTTCTAACTCATACCCTGGCATAGCCAGAAGCTGTTCCAGCCCTATGCCCTGCGGTGCAGTATATTTACCGGATGTATAAGTGAGTTCTTAGAGTTCAATTAAAAGTCTCCCAACTAAGCTGAACTCAGCCGGTCTGCTTTGTCTATCTTCATCTTCAAAGAGTCTATCATCATTCTACTTTACCCACACAGAATCTGTCTGTTACATTAACACTGCGCTCTCCGTATTTTTGCTTGATTGCCAAAGTTGGACGTCTCTACCGGTGCCGGTGCAGCTGGTAAGAGGTCACATTCAAACACAGTTCCATGCATCTAATGAGCTTCATCCCTTGCGTACGGATGACCTCTATAGCCGCTCTGGGACCTTCCAAATTCGGACGACGCTATTGTCCAAACTTTAGGCCCCCTAAAAAATGAGTCTTTTCAGCAATATTTAGCATGACAATTAAACACCTTTTTTGACATCAGTTGCCGCATGAATTGCCAGATAAGCGGTAACAATGGCGCTACTGTGGGACCTCATTGTGGCTGATCGAGGGACTGCACGTTGCTACGGAAGACAGCGTGCTACTATAGCCGCGTCCGCACTGGACTTAAAATGGGTAAACTAACCGAGCAAATGGGTAAATTGACCATTTTAAGTTCAGTGCAGACAGCCCAGGAAGTTTTCCTCCCAGGTAACTTACCCGACTCCAGTGGGTAGTTTAACCGACCAACTTCTGCCCGGTTAAATTGACCAGGTCAGTTTAACCGAGTCGATAAGTCCAATCCGGACACGACGTCTCGGTAAACGACTCGGTAAAAAACCACACCCGGCGCCCCGCACGTTACGTTAAGTACTGTATGCAAGACTCGTGCGGGCGCAGGGTAACAACGTGTTTGTGTACCTAGAGTACATGCACATGTACATGAGTCGGTTTGTTTTACCCATCGTCTCGGTTAGTTTACCCGAGTCGGAAAGTCCAAGTGCGGACGCCGGGAAGATTTACCCATTGGAATGTTACCCACAGGCTCGGTAAAAAATAAGTCCAATGCGGACACGGCTTTAGGAGGACAGCGTGCTGGCCTGCCCCACAACTAATGCGGTCACTGGACAAACTGTGGAATGCACCCGCTGCCCTTTACCACAAATTGCACATTCAGTTGGGGTAGTCCAGCTGGATCCTTTGTCCGCTGAAGTGCAGGCATGTTTGCGGTCAAAGGTTAGCAGCACACACAGTTCTCAGTCTCCATTACACAGCCTACGCTCCATTGGACTACACACAAAAGGCCAATCTTTGAAGGCTGATAATCCCTTGACAAAAGCCACACAGACTTCTCATTGTACCACATTTGATTCACTGATACAAAAAGTGCACTCTTATTGATTTATTTTGCAGGTTTATTGTTCTCTGATTGTTTACTGAGTTTTAGAAATGGCACTGTGATGGCCCGCTGTCAAGGGGTTCATGCTTGCAATACTTGCTTCCCCCAAACCTAAAAAAACATCTTCAGGCAAGCTAAAAGAGATAGCAACTACCCCTGATTCCTGCCTACACTACTGCTAAGGATAAAGTGGAAGGTTTGCGGTGACACCATGTACATTGTGTACATTAAGTCAGCTCTGGAAAGGGCCTGTAACTCAACATTTCGGGCAGTGTATACTCTGCCTGTTGTCAGTGCCTACTCATGATATAGTGAACTGAATAGTGAATAAATCTGTAGGCAAGGGTCATCCATCACACAACATGCTCCTTTGAGAACAAACTTTGTCTTTGTTTGAGTACAGTTCACTTGAAAAAAGTGTTTTAGACTGCAACTGGTAATTGGAAATAACTCAAAAAAGGGGACATTTTTGATTGGTAAGAATCAGTCACAAATTGAAGTGTTTTATATAAGGGACATATATATACGGTTCAAATTTCTACCCAGGAAAGTGAATATGGTTTAAACGGAAGCATTTTTTAAAACATTGTTCCTCACTAGGTTGTGTTAGTGCATGAGAACACAGCCATGTCTCCCCAAGGATACAGATTCAGGTACGTGTGATGAGATTGACGTTTACCCAATCTTGATTGGATCGGTCATGGGTAGATGCAGAAAGTGCTTTATTTACCACTCTCTTCCTCCAGCACTGAGGTCATACTGTCAGGCGTCTGTACTAGGTTACTGCTGGGGGAGCGCATGGGAATCCGCCGTCTCTCTCGCTGCGACTCACTCTCCAGGCTCAGCACCGAGTAGGTGGGCTCATTCTCCACGGCTGCCTCGCTCTGGAACAACAGCAAAGACCAAAGCACAGATCAGTACGGCAAAGGATGACTTGTCTGGCTGAGAATCGGATTTGATAAGGGTTTGCTCATACGGATCTGTTGTTAGCCCTGCATGCTACAGACTGACGGGAAGCAGGGGGCAGAATTCAAACCCACTTCGCCAGCCTTTTTGGAGCAGTTGTCTTACAAAGGTCCTTTTCCAAAACCCGGCTTAAGCCTTGGCTCCGGCTTCGTCTCTGTCATCCAAAAGCTGAAAAACACAGGATGAAGTTCTTTGTTGAGGTTGAAGCTTTGGACTATTCTTCAAAACGGAGTGTAACATTCAAAACCGAAGCCAGAGGCCTCCCGTTTTCATGCCTTGTACTTTAAATGGATGCAAGAACTGGAGACAAATCCGGAGCCCGAGCCTAAGTCGGGTGTTGGAAAAGGGCCCATATTGACCATCAAACTGGTTGATTTTTCAAATTTGTTCAGCAGTGGGTGTTGCAGTCAGGGACAAATGACAATTGTTGGCTAAGGAAATGTTAGTTCAATGAAGATTTGCACTTGATGGCATGTACACAATGTACATGTGTGGTTACTATTGTATACTCAGTGTGCTTTGTTCTGGGAGCCATTCAAACATTGGTGACAATTCCTGCGCATAAAGCATTTCAGTGAGTATACATGCATCAGTAAGATTGCCATAACATCATGTCATTCGAGTCAAACTTAACGTTTGAGAGAATGATTCCAAAGTGACTGCTATACCCAGCATACATGTACATGGACTCTCACCACGATTTAATAAACACGTGATTTTTGCTGGCTTGGATGGGAAAACTTAAGGTCCTTGGCCAAAGATTTTGTTATAAGGCTAACGGTCAATGGAAATATGTTGCCGGTAGTTTAAAGCCCCTACACAACATTGGTCATGGTCAAAGAATAGCATCCATACGTTGTCTGATCCAACATACATGTATGCATGGACAAGCACACCTGTGAAAATTTCAGCTCAATCTGCTAACCAAGTCTCGAGAAAATCGTGAAAAACGCTTCATTTGTTTCGCGAAAATGCAGCATTCAACACCATACTGTTCTGAAAAATGGTTTAGATCTTGGTGAGACGTAAACTATTTATTTTACTCATTTCTCCCAAAATACAACATTTTAGGCAGAAATATTTCAGTGAGAGGTTTCTACTATAACCATCTTCAAACTGTATTTAAACTTAGAAGTTTCATGTAAATCTGTGAACATTTCTGTTTTTCGATCTTACCAATGTTGTGTAGGGGCTTTAAACTAAACTGGTGACTGAGCCACAATGTGATGACCCAACCCACTCCACCTTAATTGACAGATTGACTGTGAAGAGCTGGCAATTAGACACTCTTAACCACAAACACTTTCGTCAGCACACAACCAGACAACTCAAACTCAAAGGAAAGTTGACTGAGTTTGTTTTCCCGCTGTCTATTGTCAGCGGTATTTGGATACAGCTTTTTCATTTCAAGCCAAACAAATCAAGGAAAAACTGACTGGGAAATTTTCAAAGTTTTTCCTTGATTTGTTTGGCTTCAATGGTTTGGCTTCAACCTATGGGTCACGTGACCTATAGTGGGTATCAAACAATCACCAAACATGGTGGCCCCAGATCAAGGTGCCGCTGTTGTCAAGTACTGGGGTACATGATGATCGTTGCACTAGTTTGTTCGATCAAGGCTTTTCTTTCTCAAAATCTATGAAGGACATTCCGAACTTTGAACGCGAGACCTTACTGTTATACACACTATAAGTCACGTGCAATCGTGCAATTGGCCTATTGAAAAAGCTACATCCATACTTAAAGCCCCTACACAACATTGGTCGAGGTCAAAGAATACATGTAGCATCCATAAGTTGTCTGATCCAACATATGCATGAAATAGCACACCTCAATCCGCCAACCGAGTCTCGAGAAAATCGTGAAAACCGCTTCATTTGTTTCGCGAAAATGCATGCAGCATTCAACACCGTAATGTTCCGAAAAATAGTTTAGATCTCGGTGAGACGTAAACTATTTCTTTTACTCATTTCTCCCAAATTGCAACATTTTAGGCAGAAATATTTCAGTGACAGGTTTCTACTATAACCATCTTCAAACTGTATAAGTTTCATGTAAATCTGTCTTTTTCGATCTTACCAATGTTGTGTAGGGGCTTTAAGTCCCTCATTAAAAAGAGTGCTTCAATGTGCTTGTACACTATATTACAGAATGTCCATTAATAAAGTTATTGCGCAAAGCAGCCACCATCAGTGTGAAATTCCTTGTATGCAGTAACAAGTAACACATCATAGAAATTGTGCCAAACTATTTGCCAGCATAGAATCTATGTAGGTTACATAGCTTTGAATTTCAAACAAGAGGGCTGAACTATTTTAATTGTAAACTGTTCCAAAATACAGAAGTTACATCACTAAATATTCCACAAATCTTTGATCCGTGGAGAGTGGCACAAACCTCTTCCAGCATGAGGTAGAAAAACTCATGCACTGGTTTCTTGTTGAAGTACCAGAACTTCTCCGAGGAAGGGAATATGCGCACTTTGGTCTCCACAACAAAGCGGACTGGCTCCTGGATGCCGGTGATGACTAGATCTATGGCTATTGTCATAAACATGCCCTTATCTGCAAGAGGTACCAGACAAGAGTGAACTTAGCAAGAGAAAACTTGGCATAGGAAGGACACAAGACTGGCCCAGACACTAGCAGCAGTCATATGCTACTGTTTAATCAAAGATAACAAAGATTTAAAAAGTGATATACAAAAATGTTGTAAACTGCTTACTGACTAAAATTACCAAAATGCAAATCATAAAATTTAGTGGGCCTGACGTTTCGATCCTAGTAGGACCTTTCTCAAAGGCAGAGTGAGAACTCTGCATCCTTTGAGAAAGGTCCTGCTAGGATCGAAACGTCAGGCCCACTAAATTTTAAAGATTTAAAAAGGGAAGAATATATGCCAGTGTCTACCAATCCAATCTTTGCTAACGGACACCCCATATACATGTATACTGTGTAAAAATTGAACTGAGACGCTTCTATGATCCAACTAGAGGCAATTTCATATCATTGCTTAAGCACCCAAATCTGCTTAAAAACACAGAAAGTCATGATTCATAGGATCACCTCGCCAAGCCAAACATGACTATTGTGTCATGCTCAGTAAAGAACAGTGGAATACAAGTCAAAAGCACATGACATCACATCTCAGCGCCATTTGTAATCCTGTTTACACAAGGCAGACTTTTGCTGCTTAGCAGATTTTCACGCTTAAGCAGCTGGATGAAACTGGGCCCTGGTCTCAACACAAGCTGCAAAGCTGAAGAAAGACACATAGAGACCTATGCTTGTCAGATGAATGAAGCATGAAGCCAACTAGCGTATTGTTTCAGACTGTGGGTTGTCCAAGTACATTGGGGACACATTGAGCAGTATTGACTGATCAAATTTCAAGTGTTTTGAAGGAAATTATTAAGTGATCCTTGATGAGAATGTGTGCCATGATGACTTTACCTAAGCCTGGTGGAGATTCCGTATTGAGGACTTCGAGGTCTGCCTTGTTGGGGTCCCACATACTGTACACCGTGTAGTTTTTACCATCAGAGCTTGTCTCCAAGTTAACCTGGTAAGGAGAATTGCATTCAGTTGTTACTCAGACATGGACAGCTGTAACACACGCATTTGTGCTTATACACACATGTAGTACAGGACTACAGAACACGGGTCAACAGCACAGGCTTGTTTGCTTCACACAAATCAGTGTATCGACAATACACCAATCCAGTAGGCCATGCCCACCATAGCAACGGCCAAGCAACCGCGCACTTGCGCACAACGTGTCACGATTGCCCACACGCCGTTGGACTTTGGTTTTTGAAAAAGGCCAAAATTTTCCATTTCCTCTCTTAACACTACCAGGGTATCGGGAGTCAGAATTACAATGAAAATATAAACACAGCTTGACCATGGTTAAGGATAAAACTCGGGTTTGCAAAGGAATTGCCTGGTATACGAAACAAAAAGTATATGATCAGTTATGGCTATAGCCATAGCTAGGACAGTTGCTGGGGACGACAGGATATCTGTCTGCATTCAACTATACCTAAGTAGCCCTAGCCAATATTCTAGATCATGGCACACTCACCACATCAAGAAGATGCATCTCTCTGTCTGGCACCTCTCTCCCTGGACTGATGAGAAGGCCAAAACACCTGAACCGAGGGGAAAGAGTAAGATGGCACCAGTCTGAATCCCAGTCGCAATGAATCACATTGCATTCAATAGTCTTTCCAGGGCTACTGCTGCTGTGTTCAAAACATATCACAAACTTTTCCTCAGGAAAGAAATCTGGAGGTTGATTTTTGTGAGCAAGTACATGTATCGGTATGTGACCTGATGACCTGTCACTGTTGTGGTAATTTGGGGTTTCAGGTAGGGTTATGGTTAATCTAGAAACCTTTCAAAACGTTTCAAGGACACTCTAAAAGCATCTCTGAAAGACTTTGGCATCGACCACAACTCCTGGGAGACTCTTGCCCAGGATCTTTCAGAATGGCAGCAGTGCATGAGGCACAGCGCATCAAAAATGCTGAGCTAAAGCGCTCTTCACGCAAATCTCGTGAAAATGGCAAACCTTTTACCACAAGCTGCATCCAGACTCACTTGCCTCTACTGTTCTAGGACCTTCAAGGCAAGGATTGGTCTCATCAGCCATATCCGCACCCATCCAATCCCACAGATGAATGGTGGCGTATGAAGATGGTCCTCTTCCCAAAGGAAGGACAAACGAACAACATGGTTTATCTAGAAACCTTTGGAAATCTAACAAGGTTCAGGTGGGTTCTGGTTCAAATGAATTCATGATGTGATTTGAATGCAGCATATTACCACAGACCTTACCAGGGGAATATGTGTACGTGTATATATATGTGTATGTACTAAAAGGACAATTTAACAGTGTGATTTTACCAAGGGTACTTTCATCGGCTATATTTGCTATGGATAACTTCTGTCTGAAGCCCTTTCCAAATTCTTTGGCTATGTACACACAAATCTACAGAATGCAGTTTGCAAGTGGCTGCAGCCATTCCAACAGGCTTGTGATATTTCTAGCCACAGCCACTGACTGTGGACACGGCTTACCTTTCAATGTTGAGTACTGGATTGTGGCTCTGCTGCACGGTCACCACCAACTCCAATAGGCTTGTGTGATATTTCTAGCCACATCTACTGTGGACACGGCTTACCTTTCAATATTGAGTACTGGATTGTGGCTCTGCTGCACGGTCACCACCAACTCCAACAGGCTTGTGTGATATTTCTAGCCACACCTACTGTGGACACGGCTTACCTTTCAATATTGAGTACTGGATTGTGGCTCTGCTGCACGGTCACCACCAACTCCAATAGGCTTGTGTGATATTTCTAGCCACATCTACTGTGGACACGGCTTACCTTTCAATGTTGAGTACTGGATTGTGGCTCTGCTGCACGGTCACCACCAACTCCAATAGGCTTGTGTGATATTTCTAGCCACATCTACTGTGGACACGGCTTACCTTTCAATGTTGAGTACTGGATTGTGGCTCTGCTGCACAGTCACCACCACCTCCAATAGGCTTGTGTGATATTTCTAGCCACATCTACTGTGGACACGGCTTACCTTTCAATGTTGAGTACTGGATTGTGGCTCTGCTGCACAGTCACCACCACCTCCAATAGGCTTGTGTGATATTTCTAGCCACATCTACTGTGGACACGGCTTACCTTTCAATGTTGAGTACTGGATTGTGGCTCTGCTGCACAGTCACCACCACCTCCAATAGGCTTGTGTGATATTTCTAGCCACATCTACTGTGGACATGGCTTACCTTTCAATGTTGAGTACTGGATTGTGGCTCTGCTGCATGGTCACCACCAACTCCAATAGGCTTGTGTGATATTTCTAGCCACATCTACTGTGGACATGGCTTACCTTTCAATGTTGAGTACTGGATTGTGGCTCTGCTGCACGGTCACCACCACCTCTTTCTTGACACCCTGGCGCAGCTTGAAGCATCTCTTGTCCCTGGGCACAGCCCCAAAGTTGCCGCGGCTGTCGTCCTCCCTGATGTCCACCAGCAGTGGGATGGTGAAGCTCATCAGGGTCTCCCTGGGGGTGGGCCCAGTGCCTGGGGCACTGTCCACCAGGCCGGGGCTGCGTGGCACACGGTGGAAGGCTTGCCCAAAGCAGGTTAGGATGCGCTGCACCTGTGAATGGACCCGGGGTGCACATACATGTAAAAGGCATATTAAGATTACATGTAAGAACATGGGATGCATTACCAAACCTAGAAATGAAGGGATTGTTTGTCGTGGTGGTACAGGTATGGATCACCCTCTTGATCACCCTCTTCCTTACCAATACCAAACCTGTCAACAAATTTATTATGCAGTGGACCTCAAATGGCCTTTTCACACTACAATAATTCAATTTTCGGGGAGATTGAGACAAACCTTTTCACACTACAGTCAATTGTCCTGGCAATTTCCTGGGGATTGGCTACCCGTACATGCGTGAAAGGTTAAGCCAGCTAGCCCCAGGGTTACGTGTATGCGTATTTCCCAGGAAAGAGGAACACGTGTGAATCTGAGGTGAGGTTAGCCAACCCTGGGGCTGAGACCAGCAGTACTGTACATCCTCATCCTGGGTTGGGTTTGTTTATTCATGGAGAAATGCAAACCACAAGGTCCAAAAGGCCACTCAAGGTGATGGCTAAGAAGGCGGAAAGGGGCACAAACAAAGGGGAAATCAAAGGTTAGGAAGACATCTATTAAGGCCAACCACAAGCCCAAAAGGCCACTTAAGGTGATGGCTAAGAAGGGGGGGAGTGGCACAAATAAGGAGATCAAAGGTTAGGAAGACATCTATTAAGGCCAGCCACAAGGTCCAAAAGGCCACTCAAGGTGATGGCTAAGAAATGGTGAAAGGAGAACAAACAAAGGGGAAATCAAAGGTTAGGAAGACATCTATTAAGGCCAACCACAAGGCCCAAAAGGCAACTCAAGGTGATGGTGAAGAAGGGGGAAAGGGGCACAAACAAGAGGATCAAAGGTTCGGAAGACACAGATCTATTAAGGGCAACCACAAGGCCCAAAAGGCCAATCAGGGTGATGGCTAAGAAGGGGGAATGGAGAAGGAAAAAAGGTTAATGTACAAATGTACAAAGAAGAATGTGGATTATGATAGTCTTCTTTGCTTATTTTCACTCATGTTCTGCATTATATGAAATGCAAAAATAACCACTATAAGTCACGTGATGGCATGTAAACATTGGTCTCACAATCAGTCTATTGCCAAGGAAATTCCAAGTGGGAAAGTATTTCCCAGGGAAATGTCTGTACCGTGCGAAAAGGCTTCAAGTGTATTCAGAATGAGGGGATGCTTTCGTTGCACTTACGGCTTCAGGAACTTCACATCTGAAGATATGACACTGGAACAACTGACTGTCACGGTTGCCATGGCCACAGGTGAACGCAAAGCAATCGCTGATGGGGGTGCCTTCCCGGCCGCGACAGCAGAAGAGGATGCGCGTGATACGATAGCCAGATATCTCCGATTTCCCGTCAGTCTCAAGCAATCTGCACACACGTATGCAATTAAGACCATTAGGAGTCAAGGAGGTGATGGATACAGTACTGAGTACACATGGGCTCAAATCACATTAAACAATATCATCTAAAATCTGCAGCTAATGTACATGTAGTAGAGTGTGCGCAAGTGTTGGCAATGTTGCCCACTTTCACTAGAGATGCACACAGTGCAACTCATACAGGCTTGCCAATCCATCAAATGACTGGTGAAGTGTGATTGATACATGCTTCCACAGTGGCTGTCCAAGACGAATTACATTCATACACACAGTAATTGGATTGAGACAGGTTTGTAAATCACATCATATCCCATACGCATAGCACATGGAAACAGGAAATGTACCGGTACATGAATTTCTATTCAATGACGATCCAATTTGACTGAGTCCAGACAGGAATCTGGCAATGTGATACAAGAAAAATCATACTAAATAATAAATCATAATCCAATCAATTAGAGGGTACATGTATACATGTACATGTACATGTACATATGTACATGTACATGCACACAAACACATACTGTACGTACATGTATGGGTGTACATGTACCTGTACAATTGTACACGTGTACATGAACATGTATACATGTTTAACATGTACATATTCAGCAGATGTACATGTACATGTATTTTGTATGCTACATGTACATGTACATGTACATGTACATGCTACACATGTACCGGTAGCAGGACCTTTCTTACAATCATTCTACATGTACCTTAGAGAAAGTCCTGCTATCTACATGTACATGTACATGTACATGTAAATGTACATGTAGGCCTGTATGCATGTAGGATTAATACATACATGTACATCAAACCCTTAATGTTTTGATATACATGTATTTACATACATGTACATGTACATGTACTTATTAATACAGTTTACATCATTCAACCACCAAGCAGCAACAATTAGTAATAGCAAGTACTGTACATGTAGCACCTCACAAAACAAATGAAGTTGTAGTATTCTGGGCCAGGAGGAAGTTCTAGGATCAATAAATTAGTCATGAAATGTTAAGACAGGATTTGAAAGCAAGATGTTATAAAATTGTATTTTTCTTTTTCTAGACTTTTGCCTCAGTTCTAAGGTCAGTGAAAACAAACATGACTTGTCCTTGGTTTAGAAAGCACATACAGTACATTGTACCACTAACAACGCCATTTTTTCTGCTTTTTACATTAATTGTTTTATTTATTGTCAACCACAATGCAGGATAAATAGGTTTGCGAAGACACCAGTGTTCGAAACGTCGAGTTCCTCCGGTTCTTTTCAGAACCACACTTACTCACAAAAGAGAATTTACATGGTGTCTCCGCAAACCTATTTATCCTGATATTCTCACCATGCAAACCTTCAAATCTCATTTAACCACAATGCACTTGCACTATCACAATAAAATCCCTATTGCAATGTATGTAAAGTGTGGTGTGTGTATGTATGACAATTTGTGAAGCACCAATGGATGTCTCATTAAACATTTATTATATATGTACACAGTGTATTATAATATTTATACATTACAAAGTTAAGTTTTTTAACAGTTTGTTTTGAGTTTGACAAAATGTCAGTTAATAACGTTACATTACATGTATGTTCTCAAGAAAATGTGTCGTGTATTAACAAACTGTACAGTATACATTCTGTATACATGTATACATGTATACATACATGTATGTAGAGCCTCACTTGCAGCAATGTTTTCTTTTGCATTGTTGTCACAGTGGACTGCTTAAATCTAGATACCCAGGAGAGAAGAGATGTGTTACCTTCTGGCAAGGCCTACTGAGCAAATGAAGAGTGCTGCATGGCCAGGAGTTGTTTTACCACACTGGTCAATAGGGAACCCCTGCCTCAGCAATGAAGGAGAATGTCCTGACATTGATTGAACTATCTGGCTGTGTGCTGCTGTGGATCAGGTCACACATTGCCTACAGGACACCTCTGCACTACAGACTTGCTTCTCTAAGCCCATGTGTACAGCATGTATGGTGTACAGACGTTTGGCAGTGTTGAGAAAATCCAGCAGTTTCGGAATCGGTACACATTCCATCTTGGAATCATGATTCCACTCGAAATCAACTTGATTTTGCTTCACTGCACAAATGAACTTATCTTTCTAATCAGTTTGTGTGAAGGAAGAGAGACCAGTATGATACATGTACATGTACAGTGTACATGTACATGTACATGTAGCCTTGTAGGGATGATGTATTACCGGGGGTATTCGGAAATTTCTTGACTTGAACTTGAAGGGAATCTCATATCCACATGGGTAAAGGAAGCTGAAAATATTTTAGCCAGTAGCCACCATTTGATTTTTCCACAGATGTCCTCCCCAAACTGATCATTACATTACTTCATCAGCCTGTTTCCTATTAATAATACGCACACCAATATTTTTCTGTTTGGATCGTGATTTATACGGGCTTTCATTCAAGACTGAATGTTCAAGATTCAAGAACAAAATGTCATGAAGTTGAAATGGGTGTAACCACTTTGAACATAACAAAACGCGGTCTCCGAAAATGAGTCCACGAAGTCTGAGGGCCGTGCTGTGCTTTGACTGCTTGGAGGCACTGTGCAATCGGGCCCAGCACTTTGTTCACAGTACACACGTACATTCAGTGTCTGTTAACATGTGGCAGCGAGGTTGGCTGCATTACTGGCTGCATTCCAGTAACTTACATGTGGGAGTGAAAGTGACACCAATATATAGCCATCACGTAACATCAGCGTTAAGTTCAGGACCTACATGTACCCCGGTACATGTACACTGTATTCCTAAGAATACTGAGCGAAAAGATTGTCCCTGAATAGAAAAGGTCACATGACAATGTGCGAGCCCACGATGTCTTTTGTGGTCAGCGGTCAAAACAAATTGCCAGCCACATACATGTACACTGTACGCAGTGGGTTGCGCGCTGGTTTATTGGTTTACACATGTACATGTATACATGTACATGTACTGTAGGTCTTTGAATTGGTACCGGTACATGAAATTCAAAGTTGCTACATTTTCCCCAGGAACGCTCCGGACAGGAAGCTGGTCCATCTTCAGAATCGTTCGGAGCTTCCGGTAGAATCGAGTCTACAGGAATGGAATCAATTCCCTTCAATGGAGAATCAATTCCTCAACAAGATCCATGGAATCATGAGTCCAATTCCAATTTTGGAGGCGATTTGTTCCGATGCCGGAGTCAAATTGCCAAAGCCTACTCATGCATGACATGTACTGTACCAGTTTGGTTAAAGCCACAAGGCACTATACAATGTACATGTTACTCACCTTTCCGTTCTGGTGACTTTGTTAAATACATTGTGTATTTTCATAAACATACTATATTCAGATTTTGTAATCATCCAATCCAATCTAATTAAATACTTTTAACCACTTCGCGCCGGGACCTCTGAATCCGGAGCTCCGTTGCTTGACTATGCGATGGGGCCCTCCGAAACCGGCACCACTATTGTCCACATTCTAAACAAAGACTCTTTTCAACTTAGAACAAAGCAATACAAATCAGTACAAAGACCCTTTTTGACGCAAGTTGCCACATGAATTGCAAGATTAGCAGCAGTAATTGTGCAATTGTCGGACTTTTACTGTGGAAGATCGAGGGATACCGCGCTGAAGCTGAAAGCACGCGGGGGACATTGTCTTTGCATGCCACACAGCCCAACGGTCTTCGGTCTGGCAATGGAATTCCCCACACATTCTTTACCGTAATCTGTACGCTCGTTTGTGGGCTGTGGCCGACCCACTTGAAGATTTGACTGCCTTGAGTGGAGGCTGGAGTCTGCGGTCAGGGATTGACAGCACTGTACACGCACGCACATACAAGTCCGTTACGGTCCATTGACGACACACAATGGGCCAAAAGCCACAACGATGTCCGAATTGTGCCAGGTTTTACTCTCCTGTACCCATTGTATACCCTTATCGATTTATTTCACAGAAATATATTGTTCCAATTGTTTTAGCGAGATTTGTAAATGATGCATTGTTCAAATACACGTATGGCGGTCATCGGCGCTGAAACACCCCCCTCCCCCCCCCACGCAAAGTGGTTAATGTTACATATTGTATAGTAACAGCGCGTGAAATGAGCTGAAGCCCTGGATGTACATGTACATGTATTAGGTACTGTACATACACACGTAATATGACACATGTATACATGTACATGTACAGTGTAACAGTACATGTACGTAGGTTGCCTTTTATTACTGGTCTTGAATGCCCCACAAAAAATATCTTCTAGATGCCAAATTGTCTTGCCCTACATGTACAGTATTTCTCTCCCTTTGTCCTTTTTGAAAGCACCCAAAAATAATTGTGATGGAGATGTGGTGCAATCACGGTACTACACGTACATGTGCAAGTAAATTTGTATTTAAATGTACATGTACGATGTACATGTATGTGCATTGCAACATTTGGTATTCTTGCTAATGAGGCATCTACATGTGTACATGTACATGTATGTACCGGGGTACATAATATACATGTACTGTACATGTACATCACCATATGTACATGTATATGTACATGTACTGTATATGTACAGTACATGTACAGTACATGTACTGTACATGTACAAGTATGTACTGTATGTACATAATATGTACATGTATCTACCAGTACGCATACATAATTATGTCTGTTAATTGGTACACATGTACATGTACATGTACAGGGTATCATGGGTGAGCAACAAAGACAGACCTTGAAGTTTCAACAATTAGGTTTCCTAACTAGCAATTGTACATGTACATGTTCTGTACATGTACATTTATGCAATTATTCTTCAAAGCCTGTAGTGCATCAGGCACTATTCATGTCACTGGATGCAGGTTTTCATAAAGTTACAGAACATGTACCGGTACATGTACGTGTACACAAATACTGTATGTACAGTACATTGACGTGTTTATTTTATGTAGTTATGAAAACCCACTATTCATGTCACTGGATAGTGGATGCAGGTTTTCATAACTACAGAACATGTACCGGTACATGTACTTGTACACAAATACTGTATGTACAGTACATTGACGTGTTTATTTTATTGTGAATTCGCTATATATGCTCATGTAATGTACATGTACCGGTACATATTCATGTACATGTACATTGTGAAGTACATTGTACATGTACATTGTGAAGTACATTGTACATGTACAATGTACATGTACAGTCACAACATTACTGTACATGTACCGTAATGGTACATGTGGACTGCTACTGGGAATTAAAATTCTGATTCGAACAAAATAATGTTCAAATATTATACAAAACCATCAAGAATGATTGGTCGAATACACGATACCAAAGATAGTAGGCCTATAGCCCACTTACGGCACAAAAAGGTGAAGTCGCTTGGCGACCATTTTGGTATTAGTAATGAAACGGACTCCTTTTTCGTCTACATGTACTTTAGGTGCTCCGGAGGTGAAGTAGGAAAGTCACAAAGATACTTACCGGTACATGTACAACATTGGATGAGTAAAAAAGTATTTATCAGAATGTTAAATACTTTTGATGCGAAGTTACCACGCGAGCGCATGCATGCATCTTTGCTTACTAAAATGGTCCAGGTCCAGTGCATACTTCTTTGCCTGAGGCGATACTATTGTTGGTGAGTTGCAATATCATTCATGTACCGGTATACACATGCACAAGTACATGTACACACGCACATAAATGTGTAAACCTGTAACGTAATGTACATGTATGTAAATTACATGTACAGTACATGTGTACATTATAGGCATGCACAAGAGTTTCTGATGGTCCCTTAGATACCGTACTGTATACATTACATAGTGTAACCATGCACATTATAAACTGTACTATACAATAGTGTATGTACATGTACATGTACCATACATGTACCGGTACCTTTTCTCATCTTACACACATGTACATGTAGATTAAATTGTTGATTACTAAGCTGAAGCCCTGTCCGCACTCGGTAAACTAACCGAGCAAATGGGTAACTTGACCATTTTAAGTCCAATGCGGACAGCCCAAGAAGTTTTCCTACCAGGTACCGGTAACTTACATGTACTCTACTCAAATGCTTATTTGTTCACCTTTCCAAATGGCTAAACAATAACTTATTAACTTATTTGCATCTATTATGTTCTACCTGTATCGTACAGTAGGCCTAACCGCTATCTATTTTTCCGTAAATCTTATTTATGAGGCCATACATGTATATCTACATGTACATGTACCAGGGGTATATAATGAGTAATTGATTAATTAAGTGATTAGTTACTGTATAAACCATAAAAAGGTCTTCAATTTCAAAGCGAGGGGGTCTCTGCAAACAAGCATTGATTTTGGGAGACCTCCTACACTTACATGTACATGTACAATGTATCCTAACAGGAATTAATCCACATCCTTGTGTACTGGTATCCTTTATTGGATAAGTGGAAATAAATTGAATTGAATTAAAGAAACACGTGTACAATGTACAACTGTAGGCCTACATGTATGTCTACAAATTATTACATTGTACGTACATGTATACATGTACAGGTGCAATGTACATTTGTGTGTACAGTGTACATGACATCGAATGTCATGTCACTTTGCGCTAGAGTTTGCATTATGTTTGAACTGTACAGTATACTGTACATGTATGTAGGGTTGTAGGCCTACATGTACCGGTAGGCTTAAGAGTTTCAACACATTTCCACAAATTTACTGTCAGTGCCAGTGGCATCGGTAATTGCATTGCACTAATTGCACTGCACTAATACCAATGGGCCAAGTGTTGATCACAAAGGACAAATTACAGTCATTGGTGATGCTTCATTGTCTTAAACTGTACGTGACTGCACAGTAATTAATTAGAAATTAATTAACACTGCCCAAAGTGCTGAGTTACCAGCTCTTTTCAGAGCCATAGTCCAACTCACATTCACAAGAGATGTTGTACATGTACAATGTACTGTACATGCACTGTACATGGTGTAATTGGTGTCACCTCAAACCTTCCACTTTGAAGTTCCACCACGCAAACCTCCAAATTCCTATAGATCTAGAAATTAATTCCCAACAAGACTAGAACAAGTCTAAGGTGAATAAACGGGCTGCTACTGTATAGCCAGTACCCCCTTTCAGATCTAAATTTGCTTAATGAAGGCCACAGGGCAATATCGGCCTAGGAAGAACCCAAAAATCAATGCACTGACATGTACAGACTCAGTACATGTACCGTACATGTAATGTACTGCTACATGTTGTAGATGGCTGACTGGACCGGACGGCTGTGTGCAGAGATGGTACGGTACATGTACCGGTACTACATGTACATGTACATGAACATGTGCGCAGATAGGCCTAAACACGCAGATACGGGGGGGGGGGGGGGGTAGGCCTATAATTACAACTGTAAGGCATGGCGTCTGTTTGCCTCCTACAAACCGCACAAACAAACTTGTACATGGTATGCTAATGTACTGTACATATACATGTACATGTGTACAGTAGTGTGTATACATATACATGCACATGTACAGTGTACATGTACAGTTAGTACGTACATCATAAACATGAAATGTACAGTACATGTAATGTACATGTACATGTACAATGTGCAGTTTATTGTACCAGGTCTGTATACATGTACAGTGTACAGTAGGTATATAATCAGTTCTGTTGGAGCACACATTACTGCACATTACAGACTACACAGCAAAAGTAAATGAGCAGACTGTGTACTGTGTAGTACTTACATGTAACTTTCTTTATGGAAAATAAAGGTTGGATTTGGGTAATTCCATAAATCAGGGGTCCAACTTGTGACAGTTTGGTGTCCACACTTACCGGTATGTACTGTACATGTACCATACACTACAGTAGTTACAATTACATACAGGTGTACATGTACATGTATGCACATTTGTATGAAACCATTCAGCTTTCCTTGATAACAACGTAATAATATACAATTGTACAGTACATGTACAGACACCATTCAGTCAGACTAAAAAAACCTGAAAGTAACATGCATACATGTACATTGTACACTGTACAAGTGCACAGTTACGGTACATGAATACAGTACACTGAAGGGCCGTTCTATTTACATTTACATGTGCCAAACTGCCCAAATAATCGCAATTTGAATCACGATTCATAAACCGTTTTTTTTTTGTTTACGTCCACACACACTGAAAAATCGCTACGTAACAACAATAAAAATGGATTTTTAAATTTCTAAGGAGCTTTCCAACATGAATCGCGTGGCAAATTAATGTGAATGTAGATGTAGACCTACAATGTACATGTCCTGTACATTGTAGAAAAGTTGCACTAGTAGTGGAGCTCGAAATCCCCCTAAAAATTGTGTATATTTTTATAGTATATATTGATCCTCACATACATGTACATGTACATATGTACATTGTACCCAAAAAAGTGGAATTTGAATTGTGATTCAATTTCAAATCACGATCCAAATAATTGCATTTCGGGGGCACAGCAGGCACGGCCCTAAAATGTATACATGTAATGTACATGTACATGTATCTTTGCATAACCCCTTGCCCACTGACAGGAGTCCATCTTTGGGGAGATAGCCAATGGGATGGTCCATCTAATGTACATGTACATATGCACATAGGCACGTACATACTTTTCTTGGCTTCACCCTTGTGCAAACTTCAAGGCTGACTGCAAATTGCAATGGGAGAGGCACAGCACATGTACATGTAATTATAATATAAATTATGAATAATAATATTGTGTACATGAACAAGAAGGCAAATTACGCTAACCATTTCCCATCTGACTACCGGGTATCTGACAGGACTACTGTTCATGATGTAGTATGTACTCATTCCATGTACCGGTACTGTACATGTGTAGCAATGCCTGGAACTTTGCAAACCCCAGTCTTATTAGTCACCCTGGATGTACATGTACATGTGTGTACATGTAGGAAAATTGCGAATATCAATGCAAAGCAAAATATGCAAATACAGTAAATGCAAAGAGGTAGACATGCATATGCTGCATGTGAACATTGTACATGTACATAACAATTACATGTACATGTACATGTACATGTACAGTGTACATGTACATGTATACAAGTTCAAAACAGTCATTCCTGTTTACCATTATCCAAAATGGAACTTCAAACCATAAGTTTACTCTAGTACTTTCCTGCAGAATGATATCCAATTTGACAATAATGGTGCTATACATGTAAGTAATGAATGATTATTAATGTAATCTTATGTGCACTTATCAGCTTTCATCTGTTTGACATGCTAATGTATTGGATGCATGGTTTGTGTACACAACTAACACCTGTACATGTACAGCACATATTTACTGTACATGTACATGCTCCATGCTTAGGGGTTACTTGCATACGTACGCATATTACTGTATGTACACGTACAGTACATGCACATTTACTGTACATGTACCGTACATTAGCGCTAATGACCCTAATGTACATGTACACATGTAGGACACGTGCCCATGTACATGTACATTTTGATTACTGGTAGTGGTAAAGAGATTGTGGAACATGCATACATGTACATGTACATGTACATGTAAATGCACACGTACACGTTGGATTTGATTTTAGAAACTGAACAATTACTGTAAACAGTAAAGGTGTAAAATCTACATGTACTGTACATACATGTACATGTACATGTATTTCAAAAATTGACAGTCTGTCACTGTCTACAATGAGGCTACATGTATTATACATTACGTGTACATGTACATGGTCCACTGCATGTGCATATTGTACATGTACATGTTCATGTACATGCACATGATCACAAACATGTACACTGTATGCAGTATGCACATTGTAGACAACTGTCCAATGTACACGACTACGGTACATGTCCATAAATATGTATCTGTACGTAACAGTATTACCATTACTTATACTAAGAACTATATACAAAAGTTGAACATGCACAGTACATGTACAATGTACTGTACATGTACACCCCACCGTACATGTACAGGTACATGTACTGTACACACATACATGAACACTGTACTGTACATGAACACACACATGCACACCCATGCACAGTACACTGACCATGTACTGAACAGTGTGTGAGCATTTGCCAAAATATCTCAAGAGGACAAGACAGACACATAAATGTTCAATACCAAAGAGATGATCATGTGGCCATGTATCCAGTGCATCACAGCTTGCCAGCTAGAGTACATGCAGGTCCATCCACGAGCCAGCCAGTCTTCACTTATTCAACAATGCCAACAACTGTATGGCCCGTGTATTCCCAACTTACAGACAGGCCTGCCCTATGCCCCAGCACTAGCATATATCCACGAACATGTAGGAGTCTGCCTGCAAGTCAGGCATCCACACGAAAGAATGGGGAGCTCAGCTGATCAGTCTGAGAAGGCTGGGACAAAGACTACATAGACACATCGGGAGAAGAGATGGAGACAGGGAGGGAGACAGGAGGGGGGGGGGGTCAGTGATGGTTGGGGGATGTCTGAGCATCGTGCCTTCCATCTATTCCCAATGACGTCATCATGTCATGCCAAGTATCCAGCCTGGCTGAGATTATACTGCAGGGCTATTGTGTGGGTGAGAGACGAGGAGTGAATCACGCCCTGAGATCAGTGGGTCACAAAGGATAATGTGCACACTGATGATGATGAAACAAGACACAACATGTAAAAAAAAATGTTAATTAAAAGTGGGTGAGTATGAGGTAGGCAAACTACATGAACATGTATCATTACAGCTACATGTATCATTAGAACATTTGATTTGTGTTGTGCAAAGAACTTGGGTTAACATCAAGCTTAAATGTGGCATTACATGTACATGTATGTTGACATGGTTAAGTAGTAAGAAAGTACATGTACATACACATTTGGATATTAATGACCAATATGTGATTGGACATTTATGTAGATGAATCATTCTTACATGTACTGTACATGTACAGGTACAGTGTGTATGGCAATCAAACATACATGTACATCGTGCAGTACAGTATAAGAAATACAGTACTAACTTTGAACAAAGATATTGTCTGCACAAATGTGAGTACATGTATGACTCATCCATGTATAATCTGAGCAGCTTTATTACTGGATTGGTATGAGTAATACACGGTGAAATGGTTGATGGCATGTCTGACTAAAGTGCTTGGAACAGCACTTTCAAAATACTGTACATCTACAATTTTTTTACATGTAAATTGATAATGGGTTTTCTTACATGTAAAACACTCCAGGTTTACAAAGCTTACATACATAAATATTACAACAACAAAAATCGCGTACACACATGTACATGTATGTACTGTATGCATATATTTTTAGCGTCTCATAATTCCAGTACGTACCGGTATTTAGTAAATTTACTGTACATGTACATGTTGTACATGTACATTGTACTATTGGAATGCTGATGCACATGTAAACTTACATGTACATGTAAGTACATGTACATGTACCAGTACACTACAGTGCATACATCATGTACATGGTAAGTACTGTACATGTAGGCCTACATGTACATGTACATGTACACGTACATTGTACATGTACTGGTGGTACAGAAGTTCACTGAATGATGCAAGGAACGCACACATGCACACACATACATTGTATACACAGTTACACACACATAATTATACGAACACATACATGTGTACGACTGAACGGTACCGGTACATGTGCACTGGGAATATGTAGGCCTACATGTAGGCTTTTGTGCTTTCAAGAACTGAAAGAACATTTATGTCAATATCATTTCATTTTTTGACCAGTGTCTGGTACTGTATCATTACCTATTATTACATGTACATCTTATCTGTTGAGAAGAAAGTAGGCCTATCTATACTAGCACTTTTCTTTGCTACCAGTACATGTACGTGTGTAGTTGTGTACATGTACTTTCACAAATAGCTAAGTTACAAAGTTTCCTGGCAATGTTCCTTTCCTTTGTTTGTTTCAAAAGTTTCAAAAGCTCTTTCCACTTTGTGTGATTCCCCAAGTCGAAGTGCTACAGTCAGGTTTACAGCTAAATTGTTATAAACTTGCATCTGAATGAAAATGAGGGTGTAATTCCAGGAGATACTGTTTAAGGCAGCTAATGGTTAAATGCATCTGACTGGTGCCCCCACCCTGGCATAGACGTGATGACTATTTGGGAGGCCACCATCTAAGGGCTGGATAACTCAGATGGTCAAAGTGCCAGTATGCCAAACCAGAGGTCTCAGCCTCTCGAGTCCACATCCCATTCCCAGTCTACTCGTCCAGTCAGAGTTTCTTTGCTAATTAAAAGGTTCCTAGTCAGTTTTTCCATTGTTTGACTAAAATTGAAAAAGCTGCATCTACTTTGTATGATCCCCAAGCTGCTGTAGCCAGGTAGGCTAATTCAAAGGTTCCTAGTCAGTTATTCCATTGTTTGACTAAAATTGAAAAAGCTGCATCTACTTTGTATGATCCCCAAGCTGCTGTAGCCATGTACATGTACATGTAAGCCTATACAACAAACGACTGCTTGCATCTGAATGAAAACGAGGGGCATGACATCTGGAGATATATACATGTAAGGCAGTTAATGGTTAAATGCTTCTAGCTGGCACCCCACCCTGACAAAGATTAGTTGAGTCCTACGGTCCTGACGGTATAGTTGACTATACAGTATATCGGAAGGCCACCATCTAAGGGCTGGATAGCTCAGGGTGACTGTCAGACCACTGGCACCAGAGCCAGTCCAGCCAATTTTTTATTCAAGGTGTTTAGACTAATGAAGTGAAATTGAAATACTTTTCAATCATTTGTGTTTACATGTAGTTTATATAGTCAATGTTAACGGTATACAAAAATCGAAATTAAAATGATCAATCTAGCCAAAAAACGTGGTATTTTGGCCCGAAAATTGTGCTCCCCACTTTGACGAACGTACTACCGGTACGTCACATACAGAATGTGTGGTCAGCCTTGAGGTTGTGAACTTTGCACCAGCCCTGCACTGTCTCTACATGCGCAGTAGCGCGCTTTATCATCTCAGCATTTCGGTCACCGTGCTCGGCTGCCGTGCTCGGCTTTGGTCTGTATGTGACATCACATGCTCGCAGGGGGAATTTTTGGGGGGCGGGTCGAACATGAACTTTTTTCAACGTTTTGGGGCGAAATTACGCGCTGACAAAATTTAAACAAATCAATCCTGAATTGATTAAGTAAACTGTATATTGTGATTACCTAAGAAGAGTTTTTAGCTCTTTTTCAAATCCTATTTCTGTATGCATGTACCTTTAAGAGCTTTGGAAAACCACAACTCAAACAAGTTTCATTGATTAGGTTTTGAAGTGACTGCAGCAAAGAAAAAAAATTATAATGTAAAGGCACTCACCTGACAGATCCTTCGGAGGTTCTGGGCACAGAAAGCACAATCTCAATGACGTTGCCCGATTGTTGCTGCTTCAAGATGGTCATGTTTTTAGTGGCTTCCATCTCACTCTTAGGGGCGTTGACTGTTGCTGCACCCAGGTAGATGATGCGGGAGAAGAGGGTGCAGATCTTGTCCATTGGAACCGCACCCACATGGGATGGGCTCAAACGATCTGTGTACAACAATCGCATCAATGGGGTTTACATTGTACCTTTATAGTAGTTCACACATGTACATGTATACCGATTTTTGTATCCTTGTGGAGACATTGCTTTGTTATCGTGCAGAATACAACCGAGTGAGACACGATGTTTTAAAAATGCTCTCATTTCAACCGCACATTCACTTTCCTGGGTAGAAATTCGGATATAACACCTCAATTTGTGACAGATTTGCGACAGATTCTTACCCATCACAAATTTCCCATTTTTCCAAATATCAGTTTCATGAAAACCTTGTGGCGACCTATACTGAATACACCTTTACAATTTCCCTGCGGGGACCCATGTACATGTATTCAACCTACTGTACATGTGCACATATTGTCTTAGGTCTCCACAAGACACTAGATTCGCGCCCACAGGCTACATGTATCTTATGTACACAAACTTTACACAGTCAATTGTGTAAAATACTATTAAATCAGTGATGGAATGATTGCTCTTGGAAGGAGGAAGGTTTACATGCACACAAGATAATGGTAAATTTCCAAGCACTATGAAATGTGTAAAGTGAAGGAAAGGGCATTGCGTACTGTACATGTATGTGTAAAGTTACAAACATGAGCTTTTATCCAAATACATGTACCTGAACATGTTTCAGTGATTACACTGATTGCACACATGGTTAATGTTTCACAAAGTGTACCAAGTGTTAATTTTGTGTAAATAAAGCATTAGTGCGTAACAACGAGCATGTCCCAACTCCTAAAAATATCGAAAAGTGAACCGCGATTGAAGAGTCTATTTGCTTTTTTTGCCCATCTTCACACGTACATGTACATGTATGGCAAAAAGTGAATGACGATTCAAAAATCTCTTCTTTTTCAAATACCGGTATTTATATTAATTTTTTTCATGCCAAACTGTGCCTGCCAACAATTTGACCTAGAACTGGACTGCACATGTACTAAATGTGACCCAACCAGAGACGCTTTCTGGACTACATTCACTTGGTCTGTTGGTTTGTACAATGTGCAATGTACGGATCGTGCACACTGCACAGCCATGTGGAGATAAAAAGTTGAGAATTGTGGGATGCAACTTATCAATTTTCTCTTTTTGGTAGTGTTCACACACATCACCTGGCAAATAATCACGGTTTCTGAAAATAATGCAAGAAGAATTGCAATTTGTACCGTAATGAAAATCACAATTAGTGTACTTAGTCTGTACACAGTTACACACACACAAAATAAATTTTTGAATTGCGATTCCAAAATAGAAGAGTTAATTGCACTTTTTTTGTGCTAGTGTGAACAGTAATACCCCTTTTAAAAGCTAGACAAAGCTGCCTGTGCATCTCCTGCGCTTAATCCCATGCTCATGTCTGATGCTGAGTGGCCATCAATTCACGCATGAGTCCTTCGTCCTGACAGAAGCCATGTTTTTCCCTGGGGTCTTCTTGTCCAATGCCTCTTCCTTAGTCTTACCATTCCCTGTTTCTAGCTAGTAGTCCCATCTGCATGTACAGGTACAGGTATACACACATGGTATCCAACCCTCAAAGTAAGTGTATTGTACAGTGTTGTGTGTATGTACCTCTGTGCATAAGTAGGATCTCAACTAACAAAACCAATATTGACTGCATAAATTATGTATACATACATGTACATGTACATGTACGTACTCGTATTCGTGTACATGTGTACAGTGTACATGTACATGTACATGTAGAAGTACAATGTATGTGATCATACATGTACATGAACATGTAGAAGTACAATGTACATATGTGTACATGTACAGTGCCTCCTACATGTACATGTACATGTACAGTGCCTCCTACATGTACATGTACAGTACATGTAGTTCTAATGCATTGATCATGTATTTTTGTGCAATAACCAATAGGATACAATGATAGAGGTACATGTAACCATAGTTTCTAATTGCAGCCTCATACACATATGTAGAACTGAGATGACTGAGGTTGCATTGTAATATTGACAAGGAAACGGATACAGGCCATTTAAACTTGTTCATTATAATTCTTGATACGGAATTAATAATTTCATGTTCATTTACTTATAAATTTGTATTATTACAATGTTATGTAATATGCAAAAATTATGCAAACTGCTTAGTTGACTAAATTGCAAATAAGGTACACATGTGTATCAAAAATTAAGGAGGGCAAATTACAATATTGGTCATTCAACCAGGTTGGGTCATGCGTGAAAGCACTGTCTGTTATTATTTCAAGGTGAAAAAAACCAACGTTATACACTATTTCTTCAAAGTGAATCAACTTAAAACATGAAGTACATGTAACATCAAACTTAACACATATGCAGGCCTACATGTGTACATGTGCATGTGCATGTACAATGTACATGCACATGCACATGTACATGTACAGCTGTACATACAAATGTACATGTACAATACATGATGAATGCAGTATATGTATTGTACATGTGTAGTTTTGTGTACCTTCACTGAGACTTGAGAGTCATATTTCAAATTAACATGTCACAGGTTTGTTTTACTTGCTTCATAATTCAAAGGTCTTTAAGAAAGGTCCTGCTAGGATCGAAACAGCAGGCCCTCCTAATTTCTGACATGTACTGTATGTAAAGTATGACTGTCTAAAGCCCCTTTCTTACTATACATGTACATGTAGCAAAAAACAAGGGTCCTTTGTTATTGGCGACAGTTGTCTAGTGCTTCAGCATTGTGGTGATTTTTTAACAGACTTTCACATCACACTACACAGGTTCATAACTGATGTCCCCTGTTGAGATGGCTTCACAGTGAGCGAGGTCAATGGTCAGAAATGTTTACATGTGTACAACTGTACATGAAGGGTACATGCACTTCTCCGCTGGTATGCTGCGTATTGCTCATTCGTAAGCACAATACAACTACGAACACCAGTGAAAAGATGTTGCTTTCTACCGGCTGTGGTCACTGGTCAGGGCTTTATTCTTAGACTCGTTGGCCGTTTCTCCCTCATCAAGTTCAGCAGAACTAGCACAAAAAGAACTTCCACTAGGGAATCCATCTTGTTTGCAAAATACTACCTGACCCGGCGACCAGTACCCATACCGCTTACTCGTATACATGCACGTTGCATACAACAACTGGTGGTACTTCGCAGAGTACAGTACATACATAAACTCTGTCTGCGCATGCCGGGTGCTGCAACATCGATGCAATTTTTTTGAGGTCTTGATCTCGGTGTTTCGTAACACGGGACCCTGGTTTTTTTTCTTGACATGGATTACTTTCTCACTGCTGATTTGTAAGTTTTTAACATCAATGTTTTTCATTGCAAATGCTGTAGTGAGAGACAGGCTTTAGTAGACTAGACACGTGATCACATGTTCTAGTTGTCAAGCCTAATTGATCTGCTGGAAGGAGTAAAGTCCTTCAGTACATGGTTAGGGTATTTTACTACATTTATTCAGTTAATGTCTTAGACTTAATGGATCATCAGTAATTGTATACAATAGGCCTGCACTATGTACAGTTTACATTTAACATACATTAGCTGTACATTTGTTTTTAACTAAAGCCGCGTTTCCACTGGACTAAAATTTAAACAAGACAATGGTTGAATTTCCAATGGTCAATGGTTTCCACTGTACATATGTACATACTTAAAATAGGAAAAGTAACCATTGTTACTTTGACCAAAAAAGTCCAGTGGAAACGTACATGTGCTGTACTATGTTACCCATTTACACGTACATGTACAAACATGTACATGATAAATATACAGTAGTTAGGCATGTAGTAATTGGAAAAGTAATCCAAAATGAGTTACCAAAAGTACACTGATGTACATGTACACTGTACTGTACATGTACATCAAATTGATGTACAGTTGTATTTTCGTAAATGTGCAGTGCAACTGAAAAAGTTCAATCTGTTATATTGCAATTTTAGTGTTACTGTAATGTATGTATTGTGAGTGCCTCCATATATTTAACTAATAATAATCGCACATGTAATAATTGACTATTATTAATAAGTTAAACAAGCAAACAGCACCATACCATACCATTACCACGGTTATTCACAATGTCAGTAGTAGTAGTAGTAGTAGTAGTAGTAGTAGTAGACTCCCAATGCCACACAAGATGCACCATCCATGAATATGCCAAAAGGAAATCAAGTCTTTTACTTACGTCTGTCAACCTTTGAACTTGACATGGGTTCCCAGGGGTCAAGCCCGCCCTCATTCTTGCACTCTTTAACCTTTGAACTCCCCACATGACCCGAGAGAATCCGCTCACCCAGATCATCTTGGGACACTGGCCGACCAGTGGTCGGGCTCTCGCTGCCTAAGCGATGAGTCGGGTTATCCGCTGTGTAGATGCCGTCACTATGGGTGGGCTCACTCATGCCACCCAGATGGTACTTGGAGCTATTGGTGGGCGTCTCCCTGCCACTCCCTTCCTCCTCACCCGTACCCTGCAATACTTTGGCACTGCAGCCGCTGTCAGAGTGGTCACCGCCCAAGACCTCGTCCAGGTGCTGCTTGAGATCCTCCATGTTCCCGTTGCCGACAATCTTGAGTCCCATGCTCTCCACGGATGTGGTGGATACGTTGTCCTGGGGGGCGTCGGCCGGGCGGTCTGAGCCGGGCGTGACCACAACAAACTCATCCGTCACGGACGTGGAGTCGGCAGAGGTGCGACTGACCTTGTCCTCCATTGGGTAACGCTGCTTTGCCTTTGGCGTCGCAGTTTATCAGCAAATTGAGACTCTTTCTTTGTGGTGATGGCACACTAGGAGAAAGAAGCTCTAGTGCGACAACAACATGTCTTGCTCTAAATCATAGCCACAAACACCCTGTCAGGGAATAATCAAAGGAATCAATTACTTACAGGAGAATTATTTATCTTAAAATATAGTGGGCCTGACGTTTCGATCCTAGCAGGACCTTTCTCAAAGGACCTTTCTCTCTGCCTTTGAGAAAGGTCGTGCTAGGATCGAAACGTCAGGCCCACTAAATTTTAAGATTTGCATTTTGGTAATTTTAGTCAGTAAGCAGTTTTTGTATATCCTTGAGAATTATTTATGTTGGCCACACAAACTAACTGGCAAAAGATGAATGGCACTAGTCCGAGTAGTCTGAGTAACTTGGACACGACAAGTCACCCTTTTTTCTTCTCGATCACCTGACTACCTGAGGGGAAATTTCTCCTTTTTCCCCAAACGTGAGTAAAACAAATGACCAGTACCGGTATATTGAAATTGGTGATTCTCACTTTAGTTAATCCTAGTCCGAGTAACTTGGACCCGACAAGTCACCCTTTTTTTATCGAATTTTGAAATTTTGAGTTTCGGGTGACTGTAGGGTCCAAGTCCATCACTGGACCATCAGTGTCCTAAAGCTGATTATATGTACAAACCGCCAAAAACCATTTCGACCGAAACAAACTACCCGACACAAACCCCCAGATTTACAGCCGAAAACACCAGTATCACCGTTCCGTGTGCGCAGTGGGTCTGCAACCGTTGAGCCCGCGACTGTTTCATGAACGGCGCAAAGTATGCAGGATACATTCATGAAACAGTCGCGGGCTCAACGGTTGCAGACCCACTGCGCACACGGAACTGTCAGAATGCTATTTTTAGAAAAGAAAGAAAGATGGCCGCCTTGTTTTGGCTGTCGCACGGGCGGAACACCTTCTTGATCAACTGAGGGTATTTTTTCCCCTTTTTTCCAAAACGTGAGTAAAGCAAATGACCAGTATTAGAATCCTCGATTCTCACTGAATCCAAAAATGGGCACGTAGGACAGTGATACGGATGTTTTCGGCTGTAAATCTGGGGGTTTGTGTCGGGTACATGTAGTTTGTTTCGGTCGAAATGGTTTTTGGCGGTTTGTACATATAATCAGCTTTAGGACACTGATGGACTTGGACCCTACAGTCACCCGAAACTCAAAATTTCAAAATTCGATAAAAAAAGGGTGACTTGTCGGGTCCAAGTTACTCGGCCTAAGTTAATCCATGCTTAGTCCAAAGATGGGTGCGTGGGACGGTTTCATGGGTGTTTTCGGGGGAAAACTTGGGGGTTTCGATCGGGGGTAGTCATGGAGTCGAACACATCGTTGTTTGCTCGTGTTTACCTGCAGAAAAGCTTGGACCCTACTTTTGCCCGACCTCCTCAATTTTTTTTAAAGGGCGATTGTAAGGGTCAAAGTTACTCGGTCTAGATGATTTGAATATTTATAGCTTTGATTGCTGTTCACTTCCATTTTGTGCGCAAACACATTTCATGGCCCCAGCGGCTGTCTCACTCTCACTGTGTCTGCTTTGGCCTAATATTTGACACTACACGGTACACCACACCACATACTGTACACTGTACACACTGTATATTCTGCGACCAAAACAAAGTAACCCTGTCCATTTAATACCTGTCACCATCCAAATGATCAATGCATCATGCCTGGATGGCTGTACCACAATTCCAGCACAATATCAAAAGCATGAACTAAACAAATTATACTCACTCAAGATATAGGAATAACATGCACGCGTTTTACAGTCCTACAGTTACACTTATCGCGAAAATTCCTTCAGCAAATATTGAAGAATCGCACAGCCACAGTCCACGGATTAGTTCACTGACTCCATTTTCATCTGAGGTCATTGGTCCACGCATGCGTAACTATAACTTGCCCAAGGCTACTTCGTCGCCTTGCCCTTTGATAAAAACGTTATCTATTTTGGTTTTTGAAGAAGAAAAAAAGATTGAATTTGGGATCGGCATTGGTTAGTCCTGTTGGTGTTTTTTTGTTAACCATTATCAAACTTACATGCCCAGCAAGTTACTTTGAACACAATATTATTTTCATTAATTTGATGAGCCTGCGGACTGGTGCCATTGAGGGCGCACTACACCGAATTTCACATGACATCAGTTGGGCAAATTCTCATTTGGTCGAGTCATTAATTGTGCTCTGAAATTCGTAGCTGCTTGTCGCGCGTTATGCATGATGGGATGAAATCGGATTTGGGCCAACTTTGCAAATTCACCCTGTTCACCTGTTCACCTGCTAACTTTAGTATGTATGGTTTGTATACAACGTGAAACAATCACGATGAGTTCGTCTGCTACAGGTAATTTTGGAATTTTTCAATTTTGTGGGGTTTTTTCTTCCAATTTTAGGATGATGAATTGCTGACCATTTAAATGCCGCTTGTTCTGCTTGTTCATGTGTATTCCATTCAACTTTCAAGGGACAAGTTGAAGATCTCTAAAACCTTCAACCTTGGCAGTTGGATTTGTCAAGTAACTTGGACAAAATAGAGCTTTTTAATTTGTGATGTACAAAAATGTTGCAGACTGCTTACTGACTAAAATTAACAAAATGTTAATCTCAAAATTTAGTGGGGCCTGACATTTTGATCCTAGCAGGACCTTTCTCAAAGGCAGAGAAAGGTCCTGCTATGATGGAAACGTCAGGCCCACTAAATTTTGAGATTTTTTAATTTGTATTTTATTTTTCGCAGTGGCTGTTGTTACGGCAGTCGTCCGTGTGGTTCCCTGACTTAACAGTATTTGTCAGGATGTTTAGCTCTTGGCCAGACTATCAGCTAATAGACTGGTTCAACCAGCCTGCAATGCTGACGAAATACAATCAAGTCAGGGAACCACACGGACGACTGCCGTAACAACAGCCACTGCGTTTATTTTTATCTTGAATAACAGTTTAGAAATTAGAGTAGGATTCTTAATACGACTGGTCAAAACACTAAACTCGACTAAAGCATAAACTTTTCAGCTACAAATTTAAAAATAAAACATATTCTGAAAAAATCTGAAATGACTTTCTTGAGGTTATTCAGAATAAAACTAAAGACCTGTACAGTGTACTGTAGTGTTCCTGTTAGTGTTAGTGTACTATCTTTAGTGTTAGGTGTTAGTGTTACTGTTACTTGACTTAGTGTTAAGTACCGGTATACTGTTGAGTGTTGTTATGTTGTGTTAATATAAATGTGGCTCAATATAATAATATTTGAATATATATTTTCTAAATAAAGGAAACGAAACTTAAAATTTCAAACATTTTTTTTTAAGATATAAAGAAAGGAAAGATTTTAGTTTAAACTTTAGTGTTACACTCTCACCCAAGCGTCCAATTTCAATGTTTTTTTGGTCGTGCCAGACAATGAGTTTTGTCTTCATAACAATAGGTGGTCTATTGTGTGGACTTTTACAGGCTTTTACAGTGAGGGTAAATAACTAAAATCTTACCTAAAAAGCTAGTAAGACTAGTATTAAGTAGTACTAGTACACATGTACTACTAGTACTACTAATACCAGTTTATAGAAGCATTATGGAATTATGTTTACTTATCATTAATTTATAACATTGTCATGGTTTTCAGACTTTCAATCTATTTATATATGCAGTGGCTAATTGTCATGGCAGTCGTCTGTGTGGTTCCCTCACATGAAAGTATTAGTCAGCATTGTAGGCTGGTTGAACCAGACTATTCATTGATAGTCTGGTTCCAAGAGCTAAACATCCTAACAAATACTGTTAAGTACGTCAGGGAACCACATGGACGACTGCCGTAAAAAAACAGCCAATGTGATTTACCGGTATATATTTGGCAAGGCATTTTTGTGTTTAAGAGTGATACTTGAACACCTATGTCTAACATTCAACCTGCATGGATTTCATTCAAACATGTATTTGACAATGAGTTTTTGACTTTCTGATGAAAGATGAATCCGCCAACATATTCAAGTTCAAAGACAATTACCTGAAGGTCACGCCTGATGAGATCCATGGGTATCCAGCTACGCTCAGAGACAGCCAGACACCACTCATCATTGACAATGGTAGGTACCGATAGATGCTACTCTTACTGGATGGCACATGAATGTGGATGGAAAATGAATATGGATGGGAACTGCTCCTATAATATTCATCATTCTATGAATATGTATTAGGCACTCTGCATTGAACAGTTATCAAACTTCAAGTCTGTTCTGTGACAAATAACTTGAGCTCGGACCTACTGATTTGGACATGAACTTGACTTGACTTATAAAAACGTTGGTCTTTATGACCTTTGTGCATGGTGAGATGGCCAGCTAGCAGTTTTTACAGACTAGTATTGGTGTATTAGAATACATGGGTTGATTGATTATGTATGTAAGTAGGCCTATTTGATTCAAGAAAACTCAAAAAAAGGAGAGTGTGTTTCCCCTACAGGAATGAATTTAAAGGTGACTTGTGACTCGGGCTGGAGACTTGTCTATTGTGGCAAGTGACTCGGACTTGACCTGCATGGTTCGTGACTCAGACGCGGACTCAACCTCTATGACTTGGCCTTGGAATGGGATCCAACATTTTGTGACTTAAATTCGGTCTGTCTGTGCCCTTAACCACTTCGTGCCGGGGGGGGGGGGGGGGGGTTTCAGCGCCGATGACCGCCATACGGGTTTTTTTGAACAATGCATTTTCAAATCTCGCTAAGAAAATCAGAACAATTTATTTCTGTGAAATAAATCGATAAGGGTATACTATTGGTACAAGAGAGTAAAACCTGGCACAAATCGGACGTCGTTGTGGCTTTTGTCAAGAGATTATCCGTTCGAAAAAGGGCCCTTTTCGCGTCGTCAATGGACCGTAACGGACGTGTGTGTGTGAGTGCGTGTACGCTGCTGTCAATCCCTGACCGCAGACTCCAGCCTCCACTCCAGGCAGTCAAATCTTCGAGTTGGTCGGCCACAACCGAGCTCCGGATTCGGAGGTCACGGCGCGAAGTGGTTAACGATGCATTGTTTTCATTCTGTGCTTACAGGGTCTTGTTTTTGCCGAGTTGGCTGGGCTAATGATGCCTGCCCTCGCTTGGTCTTTCGCAACGTGATCGCCAGACAGAGAGGCAAGAAGGACTACGAGTCCCAGATAGGCAATGACATAGCCAATGTGGAGACGGTCCGCTGGCTCCTCAAGACCCAATTTGACCGCAATGTGGTCACCCACTACGACGCACAGGAGCTGGTGCTAGACCACATCTTTTCCAGACTTGGGCTGGACACAGAGGGCGCTGTTCAACACCCTGTGGTGCTGACAGAGGCACTCTGCAATCCGAACTATTGCCGGCAATGTAAGTTCAATCTACAAACAGGACCACTGAACTAGATAAAGCAATTCCTTTCAGCCTAAAATTCACGAGGCCGTTTTTAAGAGCCCTTGCTATCCATCGTAACTTGACTTACACTGTACAATGGATATCCAAAGCTGTGATCCACCTGATCTCAGATCAGTCATATGGTGCTACTGATCCATTGTGCATTGATTGAGTTTGAGTTTTGTGAAATCAACACCTGAATGTGCTTGAATAGTTCCAAGGCTATTGATGATAATTGCACAATGCTTAGTACTTATACAGAAAAGGTTATTGATAAGAGCAATACATATCCTGATAAAGTGATGCCTTGCTGAGCATTCAATGAGGGTTTGCCCTGACGTGACGTGATAAGTGCTTGAGTGTCCAGTGCTTTGCCCGATGCCTGATTAAAACATTTCAGGCAGCTCAGACGGAACTCGAACCCACGACTCCCACTTTCTAGTGCAGACGTCGTTAACTCCTTGAACACCAAGCTGGTCGAGGTCATGTGACCGATTTGAATACATGTACATGTATAGCGGCAGGTACTGCGTTGCATGATAGATATTACTGATCATACTGTGGGGCAAGGAATAGATATTTTTTCCTTTGATCTGATGAAATCCTCACTTTTCACTCCACAAATATGCCAATGAAACCTGAAAATGCTGTTACATCAGGCCTTGAATTTGGTAATTTTCAGGGCAAGGCCACTTTGGCCTTGAATGGTGCAAAATTTTCGGGGGCACTGAGGCCAGTGGGTAGGTCAACAAGGCAACAAAAATTAGGAAAGGGCACAGAGGCCAAAGGAAAATAAATTGTACGAAGTTATCATTTTTGTATGCCCTACTGTATACATGTACTAAACATACAGTGAAACCTGCTTAACCGGCCACCTCTATAAAAGGACTTTTTGTCCATAACTGCCACATTGCAAGTTACGATATTGTGATCACTGTCCACTGTCCAATAAAATACATGTACCGGTAGTCTATAAACAACTGTAAATATGCTTACCAATGCAAAAAAAGGACACGACGGCCAAGGTAAAAATAGGGCATGGCCAAACTGGCCGTGAAGACGGGGATTTTTGCGGGGCACCTCGGCCAGTAAAGACAGCACTGGCCGTCGTGGCCGTCGTTCAATTCAAGCCCTGTTACATATGACTGTAAGGATACTGCAAACACTGACTGAACGTTCATTCTCCAGGGAAGTGCTTGTACGTGTGTGATAGATAGCCTACATGTATAACTGGCCTTCTAACATTGTAAGGGATGACGTTTTGTGATGATTATCTTGTGTATTGATAGTGATGTCGGAGCTGCTGTTTGAGTGTTATCACATCCCCAAGGTTGCCTACGGTGTGGACTCTCTCTTTAGCCTCTACAACAATTTGACTGACGCAGGTAAACCTCCTCTGCGTTGGACCATGTTACAAAAACCACTTTTAGTTTGAGTTTTGTGTCCCTATGTTAATGAAGGGCTATTGATTAGACTATTGGGCTTTAATGTTCCCCTGAAAAAAGAAAACACCTTTAATCCCCTTTTTACTACAAAACCATCCTTAATTTCGTGCAGTATGAAACCATATTATTCATCATCTCTTTTCTTTATTCTATCAACTGTATTTGCCTGTTTCTCATTCCTTTTCTGAACCCTTAAAACCACTCAAAATCTTTTATTTTATGATAGCAACTTTATGTATGCAAATTAGAGTACAGGCTCCTCCAAACACTTGATGAATGTGCTATCAAGAGTGCTGTTTGATTTCAGAAATGTGTGTTCTTCAACAAGGGTTTGCCCTACTCGACACTTTGCCAAATTGCCTGCCTAAAATAATACATGCAGCTCAAGCAGGGTTCGAACCAGCAACTTGTGCTTTCTAGTGCAGACATGAGTATGAATCCTCCGAGCTGCCTGTATTTTTTCAGCATGCAATCGGGCAAAGCACTGAGTGCTTATTATGTCGGGTAGGGCAAACCCTCATTGAATTACATTCTCCTCGACGCAAACACCATATTACATTTGTGATGTGTGTTCCTATTGTCCTTTGCAGGGATATCAGATGGTCTGGTGCTTTCCTCCGGCTACCAGACTACTCACATCCTACCCATAGTACAAGGCAAGCTGGACAGCAAACATTGCAAGCGCATAAACATTGGTGGTTCACACTCTGTGGCCTTCTTGCACAAACTGCTGCAACTCAAGTATCCAGCACACTTTGCTGCTATCAATATCAGCCGGGCAGAGGTAAGATAACAGTTCTACAGTACCGTGTATGTTAGATTTCAAATGGGTACATCTTACCACCATTCCCACTTGGACGTTTTGAGTTGAAACATTTGATTTAGAAGGTGGTTAAAGGAATTGAACTGGCATTAAATAAGACTTAAGGCTTTGCATGGTGGGTGAATCAATATAGGAAGGTTTGCGGTGACACCATGTGTAAGGTCTCCTAAAGGAAGAGGTGTGGTTCTGAAAAGAACCTGAGTGGTAACTCGACGTTTCGACCAATATGCTCCGGCCATCCTGCCTCAGCGACCACCGGCACATAAGGAGTTCCACCACCAAGTCCAAGACATTCTCCTGATGACGGCCAGAGCATACTGGTCGAAACGTCAAGTTACCACTCAGGTTCTTTTCAGAACCACACCTCTTCCTTTAAGAGACCTTATACATGGTGTCACCGCAAACCTTCCTATATTAAACTGGCATTGTAACGGCTCATGAAAGCGCTGCATGTGACCTTCAAGGCCACAGCAGTAGCCATGGCATATGGCTGAGTAATTCATTTGGATGTGATCTACGATGTTAACATACATGTAAAGCTACATGTAGCAACTGTCCATGCCAACATGAGGCAGACTTGTAGGTTTGGGTGGCAGGTACATCAGTGGAGCCATAATAATGCAGGTCCATCCAAATCAAGAGGTTGAAAGAATTGAGGAAGTCACCCTCAGTATTTGATCTGTAATTATAGTCTCAGTATGTATCATTTCCTCAGGAAACAATTAGAGTACCAATAACATGCAAAAACTGTTGCAAACTTCTTACTGACTATAATGACCAAAAGCCTTTGAGAAAGGTCCTGCTAGGATCAGAACGTCAGGCTCTCTAATGTTTTAGATTCATGTATTGCAGGTCAGTTTAGTCAGTGTGCAGTTTGCAACAGTTTTTGTATTAACTTCAATACATTTTCAGATAGTTTCCCAAAAGGGGCCAATTTCATAGAGCCACTTAAGCGCAAAAATTTGCTTTTAAAAGCACAAAATGTCATGATTCATAGGATCCACTTGCCTACCCACACATCACTTCTGTTTCATACAAGAGTGGTATACATTTTTGTACAAGTCAAAAGCACTCAACATCGCATTGCAGTGGGGTTTGTAATTTTTGTAATTTTTTTTTTGAAAGTCGCCCAACACAAGGCCTCTAAAGGCCACTCAAGATGAGGGCTAAAAGAAAGGAATAAGAAGAAAAACCATGAGCAAACTAGATCAGGAGGAAGAAAGATGAACGTTTATGTTATGTTTGAATTGGGACAGGTTATAAGAAAGGGGAAACAGGTTGCAGGTTTACACAAGGAAAACTTTTTCCTGCTTAGCAGATTTCCATGCTTAAGTGGCTCTAATTTTGGCCGAGATTGGAGGCCACTGCCTCATTGACCCAACTAACAAGTGCATAAAATGGTCCGTTTTGACAGGAACTTGTGACAGAGCACACCTATATCTCTGAGGACTTCAATGCTGAGTTGAGTGATTGGCAGTCACCAGCCTATTGTGATACACACATGCATCGTATACAGCTTCCATTCACACCGGTATGCTACAAAACCAATGCCAAATTCATACAGATATTCTAGACCATACTTGTATACTACATAGCTACTTGCTTGCTATGCCAAGCCATATAGCGATATAAATCTATGACATACCAGTATTTGGATTTTGGTTGCTGGCAATTTTAATGCACTGGGACATACAGTAAACAAATGAACACACACATACTTGAATCTGTATCCTTGTGGAGACATTGCTTTGTTCTCATGCTGAATACAACCGAGTGAGAAACGATGTTTTAAAAATGCTCCCATTTCAACCACTTTCACTTCCCTGGGTAGAAATTTGGACCGTATGTCCCTTTTAAATAACACTTCTATTTGCGACGGATTCTTACCCATCACAAATTTCTCGTTTTTGAGTCATTTCCAAATATCAGTTTCGTGAAAACCTTGTGGAGACCTATACGCCTTTACAATTTCCCTGTGGAGACCTATTCAACCTATTATCTTAGGTCTCCACAAGGCACTAGATTCATTTCATTTAATTGCAAACCCCTTGGTTTCATACTCACTGAGTTCAACTAAAAACAGTCTATCTCTGGTACTAAGAGGTCACACACGTTGCTTGACCCTTAATCCCAACTTCCCTTAATTGACGCGGTTTGGGCAGTGACATAAATCACCGGTGATGTAATGCGTCCGCTCGTCTGCCTAAACCAGATGTGGTTATGAGATAGACCGTTCAGACACGTTAAGGTTTGTATGGTTTGGTCTATGTAGACCGGTCTCTGTAGTCTAGTCCACCCCTCCTCGGTGGTCTAAGATTGACCGTATGTAGTACCCAAAACGGTCTGCGTAGACCGTTCAGACACAACTAGATAGACCCTTTCAGTTTAAACCGAAGATAGACCACTTTTAGTATGGTGTCTGAACGACCCCGTTGTTCGTAGATTTCCCAAACAGACAACTTCCTTTTTTTCCATTGTCAGTTTGAGAATGTTATTCCTTGTTCCCCCTCAGCTTCCAGGCTGGTCCTCAGATGATAAGAAGCAGGACAGGAAACAGCAGCAGATTAAACGTCTGCAGGAGATCAATGCCAAGAGACGAGAGGAGAGGGTAACTACGCAGTGGGCAATGGGACCCTAACATGAGCTAATCAAAGCCTTGTTATAGTGCACATCTTTGATATCATTTGTTGTAAACCTGGCTACAGCAGCTCATGGATCACACAGAGTGGATGCAGTTTTTTCAATTCAAGTCAAACAAACAAAGGAAAAACTGACTGGGAACTTTTGAGCACATTGAAAAATTCTCAACATTTATTGGGCCTGACATTTTGATCCTAGCAGGACCTTTCTCAAAGGCACATTGAAACATTGGCAAAGAAAACTTTGACTGGACTGGGACTTGAACCCGAGACCGCTGGTTTAACATACCTGCGCTCTCTCGTACCAGCTCTCTCCCATCTGTGCTATCCAGCCCTTAGATGGTGGCCTTCCCTAATAGTCAACTAGTCTTTGCCGGGATGGGGGCACCAGCCACAAGCAATTCAACCATTAACTGCCATATATCTCCAGGGATCACTTCCCCGCTTTCATCTATTGTTCTTAGATTTCCCAAACAGACAACTTGCTTTTTTTTCCATTGTCAATTTGAGAATGTTGAGCTGACTGACTGGAATGACCTTAAGCAATTCTTGGCCCTTGACGAATCCATGGATCAGGCTTGGGCTCAGACTTTGTCTCCGTCTGACAAAACCTGAGAATCCAGGTTGTGGCTTATCCCTGAATTTGAAGCTTTGTCGGCTTGATAAGTACAGAGCGTTCACCAAGAAACTAGAGCCAAATGCTTGTTTCTACATGTAGATGCCTGTGACATTATAATGGGTAAGAGAAATGTGACCGGAGCCTTAGCCCATGCTTAAGCCTTCATTTTGTAAACGGCCTTAAAAACCTGACATTTTGATCCAAGGAGGACCTTACTTGAATGCAGTAGGGTCTCTCCAGGATCCAAACACAAGGCACTCTGACATTTGAATGATGATAATCGGTTTTAGTTGGCAGCTGAGGAGGACAGACTACAGCAACTGAGAAGCATTGAAGACATGCTGGAAGATGAAGACGAGGAAGGTTACCAGGTGAGTTATGACAGCCTACCAATGATTTCCCCTTGAATTTTGTCACTCGTTTGCTCAATGAATGAGTTTGGTATACTGTGGATGCGCTAGCCTGTTGTATCATAAGTCACAATTCTGATTTGAAATGGGGCTGTAGCACTGGAGCACATGCATGCGGGAACATACTTTGCGAGAAGATATCCCGTATGCATCACTGGGGTGCTATTGCTTGGTGTTCATCTTTCTAGCCTGACTTTGACCCCTTCTGAGGTGGTAGTTTTGGAGACCAAGAACCGAGGTGGCCCCTTCAAAGCAGTGAGGTGGGTCGTATCACAGATTGATAGGCAGGGCTACCCTGGTGTACGCTGTAGCAAGCACCTAGATTCAATTACCTCCTTGAAAAAAAAAATCTCCAGGCTGCTTGTGAAGAATAGGCCTATGCATTTGTGTACAACACCCACCAATTCGTTTTTGTTGTTTACAGCTCAAATCAAAGAAGACAATGCTTGATTACTGAAAACAGTTGGAAATAGTTGATTGCAAGGGCTGTTGGACTCTGCATCCCATTGCACTTGAGCAGTGTGGTAGAGGTACCCGCAATATGTAACCCAGGGTGGATTTCACAAAGCCTTACGATGCATCGTAACTAAACTTACGATGGATAATCCATCGTAAGCTGTGATACACCGTATGGTTTCTGTGCATCGCTCATCACCTTACAATCGATCGTAAGTTACGATGAGTTTACTGAAATCCACCTCTAGTTTGAAAGCATTGTACATTGTAAGACTCATGATAGACTGTTCATAGAACCACTTGGTCAAGGGTGGGATGATCACTAGTTTTTAGGTACATGTACCTCATCTGTGCACCCCAATATATGAACTTTCTGAATTTTAAATAAATTATCTCAAATGATAGTCAAACATACAAATGAAAAACTGATAGGGATCAAATTGAAAATATGTGAAAACTTTGACTGGACTGGGATTTGAACCTGAGACCTCTGGTTTTGTGTACCAGTGCTCTTACCATCTGAGCTATTCAGTCCTTAGATGGTGGCCTCCCTAATTACGGTAGTCGAATAGTCTTTGCCATTTTTTTTCTTCTTCAAAAAAGTATACAATTCGGTGAGCCAGTCAGTTGTAGAGTTTGTTGAGATTGTGTATGATCTCCATCTACCAACAGGCAGCTTTGCGTGAATTGGGCTACTCCTCTGGAGCAGAACTCCAGGCCATGATAGCCAAGCTGACAGAATCCATCCAGAAGATCAAGGACAAGATATCAGGGGTGGAGCCAAAGGCCTCTGGCCAATCACAGGCCAGTTCCACTCAAGTGGACCAATCACAAAGCGAGGCCATGCAGGAAATCAAGCCAATGGTGAGCAAACACTGGTTTATTACTGGTTTATTCATAACTGAAGAAAACACTTATTTATAAAACCTTGTCCCACCATAGCAACAGCCTATAGCGAGCTTTCGTTTTACGACGGGAGAAATCTAGTACGGTAATTCGAGTTGAACATAGATCTGCACATGCGCGAGAGTCTGCAAGTCCCCTTACCATTGAAATCTGGGACCGTTGTGCAGGGAAATAGCGTCCGGTCCAGAACAGAGCAGCCAGTTACTGCATTACGTAACGTGACCAATCCTCCGTGTGTAATTTGATACTCAGTGAAGTTCAGTGCACTGCATGCAGTGCGTATGCCCGTCGCGTAAACAGAACAAATCTGCTTCCAAACAGGACAGGAGCTTGGGTGCGGGAATGGTCGTGATCTGTGAAATCCCCCGTACTGTGCGCTCTCCGTCGTAAATGAAAGCTCGCTATTATTGGCATATGCAGGGGTTTGGGCAGCCATGTCATTATATGCTACACTATATAGATTCTGGATGTTTTTTTGTCAAAGTCACTGATGACTATAAGAAGGTGGCTTTCATGTTGTTTTATCCATGGACCACACCAATGGCAACCTATCAGGGTCTTGATGCTGATGTGATGGAGGATAGTGAGAATGGAAAGGTGTGTGATCTCGACATACTACTGAGAGATGTGGATCAGGACTATGACAGGTAACTACACATCAAGATTCTCTGCATGGAAGGAGTGATGGAGAAAGGTTTGAAATGATATACAAACAGGTCACTAACTGCTTACTGACCAAACCTTAACTGCTTAATAAAGGCAGTATACAACATTTGTAAAGGTCCAAAGATTGCCACAGTCTGTGTGTTAAAACATTAAACATTCCAACAAAGCAATACTGCGAAGGTTTTAGCTCAAATGCTAATCTGAGAAAGTAGAACAATGCAAAAAAAGCGTCACGGTTTTCGCACCATTCTGTAGTGTAAGAAATAGTTTATTACTCAGGAGTAACAAACTATTTGTTGATATTTGAGTGAAGATTTCTCAAGAAGTACCGAGTACAGCATCCCAGACCGTAATATTTCAACATGAGGATTCTATCATGACCATCTACAAACTGTGTTATTGAGAAGGAAATCTGTGGACGTGGATATTTCCCGGTCTTCCCAATGTTGTATTGGCCCTTTAAGTAATATACAATTTTAAACAGGTTTACTGGTCAGTAAACACTGTTTACTGACCAAAAGTGCAAATTCAAAGAATATCTAAGGCTTAATGTTTTGATCCTGGCAGGATCTTTCTCAACGAATGAAAGAGATGGGATTTTTATCATTCTGCCTTTGACATCCAAACGTCATGCCCTGTACATTGTGGTATGAATATTTGCTTGAACACTGTGTAGAAAGGTCTCTTTGGGAAGAGTTGTGGTTCTGGAAAACCATACCACTCCTCAAATAAACCATTTGACTGGGTGTGAGTGCACATTTTCCTTTACTTATTACCGGTAACCACTTTGCACCGGGACCTACCAAGTCACTGGTATTGCTATGTGACAGACACTCCGAATCCAAGCACCACGATTGTCCAAGCATACAAAGACTCTTTTCAGCCTAGAAGAAATCTATCCCAAATATGACAAAGACCGTTTTGACGCAAGTTGCCACATGAATTGCCAGATTAGCGGCAACAATTGTGGGAAATGGGACCGGCACGAAGTGTTTTAGTGCTGGGTGACAACACGGCTGATCCAAACTTTACTTTCCCATCAAGGGAAAGAACTCCAAAATTATGTTAATCGATTGAATATAATCAACTTTGTAGAGGTTTACAGGCAAGCAGTGAGAGCCTATGTAATATATGTACCGATGTCTGTCCGCCCATCTACCTGCTCAGCCGTTGTTTTGTTTTTTTCAGTGTTTCTTATTTGTTTTAGAACAAAATAAAATTCATCTCTACTGTACCTCTGGTTTGGGTACCAGCACTCTTACCATCTCAGCTTTCCAGCCTTCAGATGTTGGCCTCCAAAATAGTCAACTTGTCTTAGCCTGTTGAAAAAATTAAGTTGATACAAAATCTGTTGCTAACTGCAAACTGACTAAACTGACCTGCAATACATAAATCTAAAAAGTTAGAGGGGCTGACGTTTCGATCCTAGCAGGACCTTTCTTTGAGAAAGTGTTAGTTTTTCATTACTTTGAGAGTGAAATCTTGACCATTGTATTGTGCACCGTTACAGCAAGGAGACCAGTCCGCAGCCAGCCCCCAGGATGACCTTTGACCTTGCCGAGTACTACCAGCTACAGCTTGGAGTGGAGCGTACCCGTGTGCCTGAGCTCGTGATGCAGCCCTCCCTCATAGGCCATGAGCAGGCTGGCTTGCCTGAGACCATAGACCATGTGCTGAGGGGATATGATGCACTCACGCAGGACAGACTTGTACAGGTATGTACACAGCAATCATCCAATCCAGCAAAGCACCCATTGGCTGTGTTCACGCCTGTGATGTCTTATGACGAGATGCAATACCCATGGGTGATTGGGTGGGACTAGCAAGAGGCTTCCATCTGCTCCTGCTTCAGGGAGTTGTTCTAGAATTGCATTGATTCAAATGGATCATGGAGACACTTGAAGCAAGTCTAATCAAGATCTGTTTTTTAACCCGGTGATTTTATATGTAGACTGCAGCAGTGAGTACTCTTTGTGACAAGTTAACATGAAAAGATTTGTAGTCAACTACATATGTAGTCATCTACATATGACACGCCTGAGTGAGCACAGAAAGTATACCCCCCAACTAGGATCCAGTGCAGCATCCCTTGTTCCCACCTTTACAGTTCCCGCCTTCAACCTTCACTGAGCTAATCCCCTCACCAGGATCCCTCTCTACACTACATAAGCCCCACTCCCAGTTGGAATCCAGCAGTCTCCTGAAGACGAACAGAGTACACTGTTCGAAATTACGAGTTCCACAGGTTCTTTTCAGAACCACGCTTACTCCCAAAAGAGAATTTACGTGGTGTCACCGCAAACCTATTTATCCTGCTATTCTCACCATGCAAACCATCAAATCTCATATGAAGAGATTTGTTTTTCATGGAACACCTCATGCATTGATAAAGCAACTAGAACATCAGTAGCCCACGTCCCCTGTTCACTTGAAGCCAAGTATTATTTGACTCCTAGCCCATGAGTGATATTGACTTGATGGATCGCAATACGGTTGACTGTGGTTGTGATGCAGAGGGTGTTTCTGACTGGAGGCAACATGATGTACCCAGGAATGAAGGAGCGCATAGAGGCAGAGCTGCTGGCTATGAGGCCCTTCCAGTCAACCTTCAGAGTATACACAGCAGGTACAAAATTGTCAATGGGATTGCATGTGTTAACATTCTCCCTAGGACTGTGCATAGCATAATGTGGGACAGCAAACCAGAATTTGATTGGTTGACAGCCCATGAGCTTGGATCCTTGCTTGCCACAAAAAAAGGCAATGGGACTTGTGTGCTTAATGATCTCCATAGAAAACTATGCATAGCCGAATGTAGGTCAACCCATCCATTGGCATGAACTATCATGTACTTATGCAATTGCTATCAAGTATATGTAGGCCATGAAAACTTCCATGTTTAACATATCTCCACCTTGATCAACTGTAATGTGTTGTACACTGAACCATGTATGAGTGTAACGACAATAGAAACCAGGCATCTTCAACATGGTAATAAGAAACACAATTTAGCAATCACTGAAGCTAAGAATAAGGCATTTGATCACTGAATGATAAAATGTGATGTAGGAGGTATTCCAACACTATGCTTTTTGCTTGGGCTCAAACCTTGTCTCTGTCTTCCGACAGTCCAAAATAATAATAATAATATAAATATTAATAACGCGCATTTATAGGGCACTGGTATCCGTCTCAAGAGACGCTCATGACGCAGTACAAGAAAAACAGTAAAGAAAAACCAAAATTATTAAGATTAATTATAACTATTAACAAAGAGGTGGTGTTTAAGGGCTAATTTGAACTCAGATATTGAATTAATAGAATGAATATTGAGCGGCAGTGAATTCCAGAGACGGGGACCGGCATTAGAAAAAGATGGATCACCCCATGAATTGTGAGCATGGGGGACAGAAAGCAAAAGGGAATCAGAGGATCTTAAGCACCTTTGGTGTCCAATCAGATCGCCACGTTAATTATTTTGTTCAGAAGTAAATACCTATAAAAGAATATTCACAAGAGGTTGTAATTTGATTCCTTACAGTGAATGGAGGCAGGTCCTGTACTAAAAGCTTTGACATACTTTTACATTATATGTATTTCTGCATTCCTGGGCTTGTAGTCCATGCGTCTGTTTTGTATACGAAGGGTTGCTTATCTCCCTCAAGCAAACAGGGCGGGTTCTCAGGGCGGGTTCTTGTTCGTGTGACCGAGAGCTAGAACTATCCACTATGGTCAGCGTTCCTTCGCCAGGGCACCACCTGCCATTTGGAATCAACTCCCAGGTTCAAACAGAGATTCGATTGTCATATGGGATGACATGATATGTGGCTCTAGGGCATTGTTCACTCTTCCCTGGGTCTACTTGAACATTCATTTGATCTGATGTTGCTGTAGCCATGTTCCTTATGAATACAATCATGATTTCTAGCCCATTCAATAGGCAGTATCTAGTCTTGGGGAAACTGTGTATTTCACTGTTACTGATCTGGATCCATGTGACATGAATAGGGCCGATTTCACTAATGCTTTGCGATCATTGCGAATGCCAAAATCGATCGCTAAGTCTCGATTTCGGCATTTGCGATTATCGCAAAACGTTAGTGAAATCGGCCCCAGTTGTAACAAAGATCACGTTTGAGGGTGCATTTCTGGTGTACAACTGACTACCAGCATGCATGTGCTGTGATGTCCACACTGAGGTGACGTATACACTAGACCCTGACTGAATTGATTCGGTACAACTAAAAATAAATACAAGAATGCAAGAATGACGCAAGCTGAAGGCTGCAGTCAACCTATGGTAGACCAGCATGTGTCAACAACAGTGTGCACTTGATACCTGATTACATCATTGTGAAGAGATAAACAGGGTATACAAAAATGTTGCAAACTGCTTACTGACTAAAATTACCAAAATGCAAATGTCAAAATTTAGTGGGCCTGACGTTTCAATCCTAGCAGGACCTTTCTCTGCCTTTGAGAAAGGTCCTGCTAGGATCGAAACGTCAGGCCCACTAAATTTTGACATTGTGAAGAGAATGAATCATCAACACCAACACAAATCTATCTGTTGTCCCATCGTTCTTGAATCTTAGGAGACCCTGTCTTAGACGCTTGGCACGGTGCCAAGAAATGGTCCACCACCGCTGGAGAGGGTTTTGTCACCAGGGAGGAGTATCTAGAGAAGGGAGGCGACTACATCAAGGAACATGCAGCCTCCAACCGCTGGAGGAACAGTGCAGCAGGCACCAACTCCTGAGCACTTAGTTGACTGCGTCTAGGAATCTGGTCATCCTTAGGGCAAGGCCGCTTCGGCCACTGAATGAAGCCACATAACACAGGGTATGAAGGCCACTTAGCAGGGTACCAAGGCCAACGGAAGGATGTGGAAGATGCATTGGTGCCAAATGCTAATTCTATGGCCACAGTATACCTGTGTATCCATGAGAATCCATGAGATCCATGTGTATGTATGAGAAACTCTTTTGTGAGTGAGTGTGATTCTGAAAAGACTAGGGTTTCACTCGATGTTTTTGGACAGTGTGCTACCTGTATATCCGTCTTCAGGAGGAAGAATGCTGGTGTGGTGTGATGCCTAGAGCTTCCTGCCAAGAGGTTTTGCATCAATGAACATCCAGACTACCACCATTCTGCCTGTGGGTACTTAAATCCAACCCCAACAATACACCAGCATTCTTCCTTCTGAAGACGGACACAGCACACTGTACCAAACGTCAGATGAAACCCTCTGGTTATTTTCAGAACCACATTCACCCACAAGAGATTCTCGAACATGGTGTCACCACAAACCTGCTCTTTATTAGTACCACTATGCATAGCCTTAAGTCTGATTTATACCTGTGCATCCTTGTGTGAGTTCTTAATCAAATGGCTTTGGATGGTTTTACCATGAAGGCCACAACAGCCAATGCAAAATTGGCCTTCATGAGAGGTAGCTTTTGCGCTGAACCAAGGCCAATGAGAAGACAACTAAAGCTGTGTCCGCACTGGACTTATTTTGTTACCGAGCCCGTGGGTAACATTCCAATGGGTAAATCTTCCCGGCGTCCGCACTTGGACTATCGACTCGGGTAAACTACCCAAGGCGATCGGTAAAACTAACTGACTCAGGACTGGGGCATACAAACGCTGCTCTTCAACGGCGTTTCTGACCCAGTGAAGTCATCGTCTGGTTCTCGCTCGCCTTCGCCTGAAAACACTTCTTTCTTCATAATTGCTCACGCTGATGGACGTCGTAGTACTTGAACTTGCCGCCAAGTTTTTGAATATTTCTGTCATTTCTAATGAATTAGCAAAGGAGAAAGTAACGTTGTGGTAGGATAAAACGAGCGTCGTTGTACCATGGAGCTATAATAAGGAGGGCTCCATGGTTGTACACAATGTACCGGCCATATATGTACGTGTACTGTAGGTATGCGGGGTGCCGGATTTGTCGTTTACCGAGACGTCGTGTCCGAATTGGACTTTTCAACTCGGTTAAACTGACCTGGTCAATTTAAGTGGGCAGAAGTCGGTCAGTTAAACTACCCATTCGAGTCGGGTAAGTTATCTGGGAGGAAAACTTCCTGGGCTGTCCGCACTGGACTTAAAATGGTCAAGTTACCCATTTCCTCGGTTAGTTTACCGGTACCCAAAGTAATTCCAGTGCGGACAGGGCTTAAGGCACTGGCCTGTATGGCTTCCATTCACTACAAGCTTTGCTGTGGACCAGCTACATATGGACCACATAACATCTATGTTTGTATGAGCAAGGATGCTGCAACAGTAGTGCTATAAAAAAAACCTGCCATGTTGACAAAAAATATCAGATGTCAGTGTGGAAAAAAATAAATAAAAGTTACACTAAGAGTAAGAAGAAAAAGTGCTTGCCTTGGAATCTTATTATTAGAATCAACAATGTGTTTATTGCAGAGAGACAGCTACATGTATGCCCGTGAAAATAATAGAGACTTTTGTATGAAAAATTGAAAATAATTCTTTCAATCACACAACTTTGCTGTGAAGGCCTAATACACAGGGGGCTCATGCTCGGTTGAAGGATGCTCAGCCAACACTTGTGTGGGACAATTCTCCCAACGTCCCTTCCTTATCTGACCCTAAAGTATGTACCGGTAACAATAATGATGGCCTTTCCCATACTGGCGAAAAATATGCGGTGCGGTGAACTAATGGCGGGAGCACCCTCATAAAAGAAACCCACAATTTTTTAAACAACAATGATGATAACACTCTTTAGAGGCTAATCAATTGATTGGGTTTTTTTATGTTACAAAAAAGGATTTCATCTCTGTTTCGGCCTTGGAAAATGTTTTGGAAAATTGTAATTTCAAGGGTAGGCTAATTAGCAAAAAGTTCTCTCTTCTAAATGAAAAAAAAAGGAAAGGAGTGCACGATATTAAGTTTTAAGTAACCATTTCCAGTACCATTACTGAATCTGAGCATTGAGCAAGGAAATCTATGATCTGAGAGACACCCGATACGTTCGAGGTGTATACGAAATTTATTTTTCTTTCAAGAAAAAAATGGCCGTTGGAAGTAGGTTTAGTGTGCTGCACTCTTTACTCAATCACAATGAAGTCCACAAGCCCGCCGCCAACGGCAGAGCCCCTTATAATCCGGTTTGACTATGGCCGTTTACGAAATGTAGGCTCGGGCTCAGGCTTCGTCTCCGTCTGACAAAACCTGAAAATCAAGGTCGTGGTTTGCTTCCGAATTTGAAGGTTTGTTGCCTTGATAGGTACAGAGTATTCACCAAGATACTGGGGCCAAAACGCTTGTTTTTAGGGATGTGATATTATATTGATAACGAGTATAAGATGAATATGACTGGACCAGGACTTGAACCCCAGACCTCTGGTTTTGCGTACCGTCCATCCCTACCGTCTTCTCGTACCTCGCACTGAACTAGTATTTGCCGGGGAGGAAAACTAGTCAACTATTTCAGTCTGGCGCCCCCACCCCGGCAAAGACAAGCTGACAATTTGGGAAGGCAACCATCTAAGGGCTGGTTAGCTCAGACGGTAATTCCCCTCTAGTTTGTTTGTATCATTTTTTTAATTTGAAACAAAAAAGAGAGCCTATAATTTTTATAGGCTTTAAGTTATACAGGACTAACCATAACCATTATAACGAAAACGACAACGCCGTGCCACTACCAATCCAGGCAGAGATATATAACAGGACCGACATATGCTGTGCTGGTACCCCGTAAATTGTGTGCAATGTTGACTATACAAGGACGTGTTTTGTAAACCAGTGTATAGGTTAGGCTTAGGGCGTTACGGTTAGGGTTACGCTTACAGTTACGGTTAGAGTTAGAGTTTGGGTTGGGTTAGCGTTAGTGATAGAGTTAGGATTAGGATTAGGATTAGGATTAGGGTTAGGATTGGGGTTAGGATTAGATTTGTTTGGGTTAGGGGAAGGCCTCAGCAGTCAGCAAAACCTGGCTTTGCACATGCGCACTTATAGCTTAACCACGGTGGTTAAGTGTCATACGTCGTGACGCATATTATATACCTCGCCAGGCACCCACGTTTACACGATATGACGTAATTCTTGGTCGGCCGAAGTGTATTCTAGTCGCATCATCCTAAATTAACGCGGAGTAATCTTTTTTTATACCTTATCCAGTTTATCCGTTTTCGACAATGTTAAACATTCTATGCTGTTTGCTTTATGGTGTAATTTGATTGAAGTGTAATTTAAGTATAATTGGTTTAATTTAAGTGTAAAGTTGATTGGTTTAATTGGGTGGAACCGTTCCTATTTGTGGAGGGATACAAGTATCGTCAACTGTGACCGTAAGCAAGTCAAGATGGCGACTGCCTTGAACAGGCTCCGCTTCGGGTCAGGTTCCGGCATTGTCTGTCTTTCTTTCTTTCTTTCTTTCGAAGGAATGAAAACCGAGGCCTTTGGCTTTGAAAGTTACACTGTGATTTAGAAAAGAATCCAAAGCGTCAACTTCCGTAAGGAACTCCAACCATGGAGGTATCCCTCCCTCTACCCCTATGCTCCAACCTGTGCTGTCGTCAGCTTTGGATAACCACGGGCTAAGGGAGACGGAGCCGAGGCCTAAGCCGAGGTTTTCGAAAAAGGGTTATTTACGCTCGGGCCCGAGATCCGGACTCAGGGCAAGCACCCTGCACCTTCGCCGATCGGAGACTGGCAAATACGATCTGGAATTACATGGAAGAGGGGTTCTGAGTCACACAGCAAACTGACATCCAAAGGTAACACTATGTTATGAGTTCCACTGATCACAGTTTCTTGATCCATGGATGTAGCTTGTTCTAGGCCCTAGGCCCCAATTAGTAACGAAATGTAACTGGATAGTACTACTAGTAGGCCTAGGTACTAAAGCCACACGGGAAAGCCACCAATGCCCAAATATTACCGAAAATAATCTACCAAACAAACAAATAAAGGAAATCTGACTGGGAACTTTTAAACAATTTGGAAAAATGGCAAAGAAAAACTTTGACCGAACAGGGATTACGAGACCACTGGTTTTGCGTACTGGGCTACTTGCACCTTTACCATCTGAGCTACCCAGCACTTTATGGTGGCCTTCCCGAATAGTCAACTAAATCTTTGCCAGGGTGGGGGCGCCAGTCAGAAGTGTCATACATCTCAAGGATCATGCCTCCGCTTTCATTCAGATGCAAACGATGTGATTACTCATTAGCCTAAAATGTTCTCAATCGGTTTAATTAAATTGAAAAATCTGCATCCACTTTGTGTGATCTCCGAGTTTCTGTAGTCAGGTTTACAAGTAATTATTTGCAAGGCTGGCAATGCTTGTCTGCATAGACCTGACACAGGAAGTTCCTGACACAGGATCTTGACATTATGAATGGTTGTATTGCACTAGATACATCATAATTTGCTTTCCTTGTAGCCAAATGTTGGCAAATCAAAGATTATTTCATTTGATTCTTTGTAAATAATTTGTATATAAGCAAGGAAAAAAAATGTTGAATTCTCATTCAGAGTTCACTTTGTGAGTTTGCCATACCTAACCTTTTCTGTGCAATTTACAACATAAAACCTCCAGACTTAAGCTATGACAAGTCGAGTCCAAACAACTCAACCTGCATTTTGATTGTGTTGCACAATGTGTTTGGATTACTCAGGAAGCAAGCTGTTGGTAACTAACCAAGTTAAATAAAGACAAACAAACCAAGGAAAAAACTGACGGAACTTTTGAAGAAATTGAAAAATTGGCAAAGAAAACCTTTGAGAGCATGGACCAGGACTTGAACCCGAGACCTCTTGACTAACGTATCAGTGCTCTTTCATCTGAGCTCTTCAGCCCTTAGATGGTGGCCCTCCCAAAATAGTCAACTAGTCTTTGCCGGGGTGGGGGTGCCAGTCAGAAGTAATTCATCTTCGGTATATCTCCAGGGATCACACCCCTGCTTTCATTAACGTTTAACAAGTTAAATGAAGACAAATGGACAAGCAATTGGTGGACACTTTCCTTCCTTTATTTGTTTATTTACAAAGCATCAGGGCATCTGATCAAGCTCCATAATTTTGTCCTGAAAAAAAGCAATGCAATGATCCATGTTAATTCATTTTTAAAATCATTTTACAAAGTTTTAACTTCTTTACAAAACCTGTATTTTGGGGGAAAAATTCCAAATGCATGGTCAAGAGTGAGTTACATGGATGGGTAAAGCACATACCAACAAAATATTTGGACAAAATATCCACTAAATTTCACATGCTACCTTCTTTCAAGACAACATTAAGTTGTCCATTGAACAAAATTATGGTATGTGTAGATGTACGTTTGTCTGAATGAGGTATAGATGTCATCTGTTTGTGATAGTACTAACAGGTTACAATACTGAATACAATGCACAGGATTACTAGGGGCCCCAAATCTATACCAATTGGTTCTATTCTTTTTACTTTGTCTTTTACATTGTCTGTTTCAGTGTCGGGTAATAAACTCGATCCAAATAGTCAACTGACAAGTTCTGTAATGCCATTACGGATAGCAAGGAGAATTGTGAGAGGCATTGCATTTTTCTTTAATAAAGTGAAGGCAATCCTTTTGTTTCCAACCCTGAAAATATTGCAACATAGATATAATATGTTTGCTTTGAGGAGAATGTAATCTGATGAGGGTTTGCCCTACTCGATGCAATATGCACTGTGTACTCAGTGCTTTGCTAAGTTTCCTGCTGAACAAAAATCAGTCAACTCGGGTGGGATTCGAACCCGCGACTCCTGCTTTCAAGTGTAGCAGTGAATACCACGTTGCATCAAATATAATGATCCCGCCAAGCTGCCTGTATTTTGTTGAGCAGGCAATCGGCACAGCACTGAGCACACAGTGCCTATTACGTTGAGTAGGGAAAACCCTCAATGAATATATTGCAACAAAAAAAGAAAAACATTCTACACTGTTTGAATACTTACAAAATGGGTCAGAAAAATAAAAGTACAGAAAACAAACAAATTACAACAAATTAGGGTTACTTCCTGCAAGCCCTCTCTGATTTTTAATCAGAGTTGTGAAAATAAAAATGTACAATAAATAAATTATAACAGCATCGGGATTTCAAGATCATGGCCACTTTGGCCGAGATTGAAGGCCATTTCTTGGGGGCACAAAGGTACCATAGATGATAGGATCATAGGGCCATATCATGGAAGCTAATTCTATCAATAAATAGGGGACTTTTGAGGCTCAAAGGCCAAGGAAACATAGCAGCCAGGGCCAAAAAAAAAGGAAATCTTTGAGCCATACAGTCCAGCAAGTATTGTGTAGTACCAATGTCAATGTGCTTATATCGCCAGCTGTGCTTTAGGGTCTGAAAATGCAGTGTGTTATATTTAATGTTTCCCATAGCTCCCATCCAACCATCCCATGATGACTAACCTGGAAGCAAGAATTTGACATAGAAAACAAAAAATATGAGAATTAACTATTTTGACAATACATTTCAAGGAGTAATCAATAACCGAGTCACAACTAATATGTACAAAAAACCTACTGTATTCTAAAGTTTTAGACAGTTTGGAAATTTGCTATGAAAAATACCAATCGAGAGAATCATGAAATCAAAGTACATGTATTAGAATCAATTTCTTTTTCCAATACTTGTAGAATTATCAAATTCTTGTTCTTGTGGAATTGTCAAATATGGTAACAGCAGTAAAGTAACAGTAAAGGTAGACCATGAACGTGACAAATAACTTAAATAAGCGCATTGTGCTCAGTCACAGCAGTTGTTCAGTCATAAAGTGCAAAACCATGGGCAATTCACAAGGCCATGGTCAACATTTCATTTTCAAAGAACATTTGGCACAACTTGTGCTAAAAATTGTTGTTCTTTAGCCCAGTTACGCAAAATCAAAGTTCGTTATCTTTACGTGTACTTTAACATTCTAGCAGTCAAAGGTTTTATTTTATTGAAGATTCGGTTTCCAAGATAGCTTGCAATTTGATGTGTGTATGAAATCTGCTTCCTTCTGCCTGTGCCTGTTCACTGTGATGTGGCAGCATTCTGATGCCCTTGTTTGGTTTGTATAGGCTCTGCTACATATGGGAGTTTACACAGGCAACTTGGAGGCAATTGCTGGTATTACAATACATGCATAAGGATCACTTCAATGCCATCACAGCCATTTCCAGCAATGACGATCTGAAATTACATTGATAGTAGTGGTTTTTTTTCCTCCAGAGATCGCCTGAAAAAGAGTACCTGTAAGTCTTGTGCTACCCTATAATTATGTGCAAGTACATCCTGTAATATCCCATAATTCTCTTCTCCATGAGCATTAAAAAAAAAACCTCCAAAATACTAATAATGCTAATCCCCTTACGAAGACTTTTTCTAAGCTTTTCTACTTCCTCTTTATACAACAAATTGAGCTTCGCACAATCTTTTTGTTCTCTAAAACAAACATCAGTATAATTTTTTCTTTTGCTTTAAAAATAGAATAAAAGAACTCGATAGTGCCTCAGTATGGAAGCCCCAGTGTAAAGTTGCATCCTTTTAGAACACAATAAAGTGGGGATAATCATTGATATGTCAAAACAGATGCTTACCCCTACAACACACTACAGTTCACTGATTAATACTTGAACAATAACACATAGCACCTTATGCCAAGAAACAATCTGAGTATTTTTCAACATCTGTCAATGGAGGGCAGAAATCAAAGGAATCCTTCATCTTTCCTAGGAGTGTCATGAAGACATTTTCAGACAATCAAAACTTAAAACGCTGTTTTCCTGGAAAACAAAGCAGCTCTAAAGTAACAGATATAAAACTATTGAGACAGGGCAACATATTGACTACAAATAAATGCTTGTGTGGTGCACTACACTGGTTAACAGCCAGGGATGGCACCAACTCCTACACAAACCGAATATGACTACTAGTTATATGTAAAGGTGGATCACAGGCCGTTTACGAAATGAAGGCTTAGGCTCAGGCTTATGCTTCGGTCACTGTGTCACATTTCTCTTACCCGTTTTAATGTGATAGGCATAGAAGAAAGCATTTGGCCCCGGTTTCTTGGTGAATACTCGGTACAAACCACTCACTACAATCCACACCCTGTATTTTAAGTTTTTGTCAGATGGGTCCCCGAGTGCAAGCCTGATCCATGGATTCCTAAAGGGCCTTAGTTAACAGCTACGTCTACGGCTTTGGCTCAGAATGTTCCTATGCTCAGTCCATATCTCAGTGCAGAGGGCTTTACAACAGCCATAGCTAGCTTGCACGTGTCTGCAGCCATAGTCGCAGTTGAGATCTGGCCCACATTTTTAAACTTTTGGTCGAGGGGAATCATTTGGTGGAAAATGTGGATGGGGACCCTTTCCTTAAAAAAACCCCCTCAGCCCAGGAATCAATATTCATAAAGCAATCTTTGCTAAAGATCATAATACCATACTTTGCTTCAGCAGCAAAACGTGAGATGTAAATCATGTGTACATAAGTCCCAATTTAAGTACATTTGGCAGCTCATTAGTAACTACATTACCAAACTCAATCAATGCTTCATTGCAGTGCAGACAGACTAACACAGCAGTGAAACACATTGTGGGAAAACAAACACAGCTCAACGCAGATACAGTTAATGTCCTTTCACAGTTTACCATGTGGAACTGTCACATCAACGTCACACAAGCTTGTTTCATTTTTCACAGCTTCATTAAGTTTGACGAGATCAGGACGTAAAGGAAAGTACTATTCCATTTAAACAAAACCTGCACACAAGTACACGTACATCGATCAGTCTCACTCAGTGTCCAACCATGATTCAAATCTTCCCTGAGCAGTACATTTTTTTTTTAATTTGCCCTATTTTTAAGACAATGGGAGTGAAAGGAGCTTTGCATTCAAAAGGGCAGGTAACTATTCCACACGTGATCCAGAAAAGTAATCACACAATGTCTTTACTCGCTGCACCAAATTGCTTGTCCCCACTGTGGTGTACTTCCACATTCATTACTGCCTGTGATTGGACCAATACCTTCCAAAAGCATCTACAAACAACCAATAGCAGGAAACCTTGTTTTCATATGTGTGGCATGACATCTGACCCTTTGAACCAAGAGCTTTGAACCATGTACAGTCAGAACACTGGTTCAAATATAACACATAAGAACCAAGTGTTGTGATTTCCCATCTCCAAAATGGAATATAAAAACCAGTTGTGGTTGTGGAAGGCACATCCGGTTTCTCATTCTTTTTTCAAGTTACAGAAGCTGTGACAGTGGAAAATCAATTTCTTTGGCCATCCCAACTACACGCAGCATGGGACTGAAGGGAAAAAAGCTTTCATTTGCAATATTGGGATTTTTTTGAAAATTATTTTTTTTCTTCATTTTTTTTTTTGGGGGGGGGGGTTAACCTTTAATTAAAGTAAGGTCTGAAGTTTGGATTTCTGCCGAATCTTCTACAAAAGGAAACAAATTTTGATTCCAATCAAAAAGGCAAACCCTTTTACCGTAACTCTCATAGTGTGGGTATCTTAAGCATCAGCAGCTTGGAACATCTTAGTTTGTTCTTTGCTAATATTCCTTCAAATTCTTTAAATTCCCCTCCCAGGATTAAATACAGACACACACTTTTTGTCTTTTGTCCAAACTCCTTGAGATGGAACATAATACAAAAAAAAGCAAGGAATGGTCACTTTGTCCTCATCTAAAAACAACCCATTGAACCCTTTATCCAATGAGCTCTCACTGAATGCATATCTCGCATATATCCTCAGCTTGGATTGGTCAATTAAATTAGGGATGATGTAAACTTGAATGGGATTGGCTGTAAGACACAAAACGTCTCCCGACTCGCCTGGAGGGCGTCCCCTTGGTTTCAGTGGGGCCGCCCCCCTGCACTGGTTTCTGACGGATGTCGTTGTCTGACTGGCTTGTCTATCCCTATGCTCTCATCTGGGAATGTGTTGCCATTGGTGATGTGCTTTTTGATGCCACCATTCAGAATGTCTTTGATGTGCTGCACTATTAACCCAATTGCAACTAAAGAGGGAAAAAGTTAAACAAAGTTAGGACCATTATAAGATGACTGTACAATTAACGACTAAAACCATTCTTGACTTTATCCTAAAAGGCCTTACACACAAACATCAAATCTTGACACAATTTGTTTATGATAGAAATTTTGACTGAGTCAGTTGTGAGGGACATTTAAAGCAGGAATTAGAGACACGAACATTTGCATTAATAGTGGAATTACTATCTGGAATGTTTACAATGACACAGTGTATACTCTGTATTGAGAATGAGTATGACTCAGAAGAGCTGGTACAGTAACTCAGCGTTTAGGGTTGTGTGCTCTTCATGGTGTCAAAACATACCGTACCAAATTCAACTCAAGTCAAGAGAGAGGGCCTGATGTTCCAATCCTAGCATAATCTCACATTCCAACAATACATGCCACTTTGAAAGCGATAAATTCAACACACCTGTCAGTATCACAATTTTTCTTTTAATCTAAAATCAAGCAAAACAAGATTTCTGGCCGTTTCAATTTGGACTCTGGCTAATGCACCCTCGTCTGTTACCAACTTGACAACCGTTTTCTCCTCAACCTCACGCCTGATGAAGCCCTTGTGAACCAACCTGTGTTTTCTGAGCCTCTTGGAATGATGATGTCTGCATACTTCTTGGTTGGTAGGCAAAACTCCTCAAAGGCCGGCTTGACAAACTTGACATACTGCACCAGGACCTGCTCCAGCTCCCTGCCTCTATCCTTGATATCACGTACCACTGACCAGGACAAGGCAAACAAACATGGTAAACAAACTACGGTACAGTCGAGTGACAGATAGTAATACTGGTCCAGTAACTGTCCTATGCATGGGAAGCCTTCATATGCAATACCCAGGATTTAAAATGAACAGGAATCACATTTTGCATTTTGGTCACTTTAGTCAGTAAGCAGTTTGCAACATTTTTGTTTCTTACTCCAGGTATGGATTTCACAAAGCCTTACGACGCATCGTAATTTAACTTCAGATGGATAAGACATCGTAAGTTGTGATAGGCCGTATGGTTTCTGTGAATCGCTCATCTTGCCATTGATCGTACATTATGATGAGTTTGGTGAAATCAACTGCAGGAATCATTTCTACAGCAACATGCATTGTTGCTTGATCATGGTGTTTTGTGGCATTTCTGTGCATTAATGAATCGTTACAGGCCTAGTTTATGGTCTTTTATCCCTCTATGCAACAATTCTTAAGAAATGGTGACTCTCGGGTCTCAGCATATATCAGCCTTGACAGGACCTTTCAATGTTCTTCATCAAGGCACTGAGAATGTTGTCTAGGCAATGGATGCAGCAATGGATCAATCCTCACCTCTTCTAGACAGTCTAGTGTCAGCATCTGTGTCCACAAACAGCTTCATATGGAACATGTCTCTGACTTGCTTCATGTAGAACACCAGTATACCCTCAAAGAGTACAACATCAGCCGGGTAGATTGTTGTGTAATCATCCGTTTTTCTAACAGGAGAAAATCAATCACAAATTTGTGAACTAGACATCTTATCTTGCTGGAATGTATATTTAGCTGAATGAATTTGATGTTTTATGTCAATATTGTGGCAATTGTGAGAGGGGTAGAGTTCAACTAGCCTCATGAAAGTTTGGAATTAAACAGCCTTTTATAGAGAACAGGGTTTTGCAGATAACAACTAGGATGTCTGTTGTCAATAGTTAGGTACAAAGGACCAATATGAAAACAGCTGAATGCTCTCATTTTCATTACGTTACCACCAAGTGAAGACTGGTTAATGGAATGCATCTTACAGGGCAGGAAAGCTAAGGTGGTAGAGCAAACACAAGTAACCTATAGATTCCCACAGTACTTCAAGTCAAGTCAAGTCTGCTCAACAAATATAGCCTACTGATCAAATTCATTAATCTGTTTGCTGAAGGTTTTCGCGTGATAGGGTTCTTTTTCTTCCATTTCCCTGGCTTACCTTGAGTTAGTTGTGAAGTCATAGGCGGGGATTTTAACTGTCTTGCCTGCACTTATATCCTCAAGAGTCTGCTTGATCAGATCAAAGTCTAAGGAGTCTATGCAGCAAATGAGAACAAAAGAAAGGAAAACAGAAATGTAAGAAACCCTGAATAACTTTGGTTGCTTTTAACTGCTCTCTCAAAAACAAGTCCACATTTTCCCAATTAGGTAACTAAAAACCCTCAGAGTACAGTATCACCTGCCACATAAATGTACTTTTGAACATTTGAACATTTTTGTGAACATTTTTGTACATTTGAGTCCAATGCCCGTGAAATGAACTTACGGGCAACTAGATCTTTCTTTGCAATAAACAAAAATACATCCATGGGGAGGATTCTTCCTCAATTTGTGCACATACTTATATCCTCTGTTGATATTCCCTCTCAAATTGAATTTATGCCTGGGCGAGCATTAAGAACCTTGATCGCTATCTTACTGTCTGTCAGTCAGCTAGTTTTGCAAATCTTTCTAAATCCTACACAAAAATACACGACATGTCCTGGATGATTTCTGAGGTTTGAGAGTGAATCAAGGTGATCTATGTCCCAGTGATATCCACCGATTGGCTTGGGAACATTGACTTGGGAATCAAGAAGAATCAACTCCAGATTTGGAATTAGACTTACGACTATATTTTTCTGAGCAATGGATTCCCTATAATGAGATCTTGGAGGATTGTGGAGGATTGAGGAAGGTTGTCACATTTACACTTAAGGACTGTGGAGGACTGTGTAGGATTGTGAAGGATTGAGGAAGATTGTAAAATTTACACTGGAGGATTGTGAAGGATTGAGCAGGGTTCCAAGTACTTGGGCATTAGGCAGCCTTATCAGTAATCACACAGGTTCAGTTGAATTTTCAACACACGCTACATGTAGCTCCTACCTGGATGGTCAAAGTTGAACTGCCCCTTGAATGCGCGCGCTTGTTCCCCATTGCTGAGATCTCGGTAGAAGCTGTCCTGACTAATGACAGCCACCTTACGCTTCTTGCTGTCAATGTTTCGCTGCCCAAGGCGCTCCACTATCTTGGCACACACCGAGGACTGAGAAGGAGGGAGATAGCACAGTTCATTGATAGTGTTATTAGCTCATCCAACAACTGACATCAGATGACCAATTGATTGATAACATTAGTCTGTTGGCTGATTAAATGATGGTTAATGTATATCACCAATCACTCAGTTTATCCCAAAAAGGTATCCAATCAATTGGTACAATAAAACCTCATGATTAGTGTGGAAATCAGTTCAGTCCTTTGGGCAAACCCACTTTTCCCGCAAAGACCGAGGGCATGGAGGCTGGTTGATACATGTACAGTGTAGAAAGGGAACAAGGAACTGAGTGCAACTGCAATCTCATTCCAAAGTTATATCTGTGTAAGCAAATTCTATTCTTTTAAGAGGGAATCAGCAAAAATGAGAGGAACATACATGTACATGTACATGTACTGTACGTGTGTACATCTTGGTTAATGCAAAGGTTAACTTTAACGCAGGCTTCCATTAAATTCAAGCCCTGGTACAGTACACGTGTGCTAAAATCACAAATGTAGGAACAACATGTTATTTACAAATATTAAACCTTCGCAGCAGAAAACTTAAAATAAAATCATTTCCATCAGAGACATGACTTAGAGTGAGCCTGCATACACACACGTGTACACACACGTGTGGATCTTCAGTTCATACATGTATGTACACCATTTCTATGGTACAAAACATACATGAACAAGAAGGGGGAAGAGAGTGAATAGGACACGTGTGTTCAGATCAGTGCAGTGATACTGCAACTGTACATGTACGTATACATGTACCAGTAGTACTTAAAAATATCTGAGCACTCTAAATGTCATGTACAGTATAATGATCATAACACAAGAAATCCTACATAAATCTATTGTTGCGAAAAGTCAGTAGAAGATGCAGGAACACTTACAATTACATCTATGGTTTATGTAGAAACTACAGTAGAAGATACATGTACATGTACAGGAACACTTACAATTACATGTATGGTTCATGTAGAAACTACAGTAGAAGATGTAGGAACACTTACAATTACATACATGTATGGTTCGTGCAGAAACTACAGTACATGTAGAAGATGTAGGAACACTTGCAATTACATGTATGGTTCATGTAGAAACTACAGTAGATGTAGGAACACTTACAATTACATGTATGGTTCATGTAGAAACTACAGTAGAAGATGTAGGAACACTTACAATTACATGTATGGTTCATGTAGAAACTACAGTAGAAGATGTAGGAACACTTGCAATTACATGTATGGTTCATGTAGAAACTACAGGTATGTAGTAGAAACTACTATAGTATAATATATGATCAAAGTGTACAATGTAAAGGAATGTTTCATTGTCTTACAATGATCTTACCATAAATGGCACGGACATGAAAACACAGCCTTTGAAATATGGGATTCCGATTTGATGGTTTTACAAACTACACACACATGTACATGTATCATTGTTGATCAAATCCAGTGTTTTTTTAATCAATTATGATTCCAATTTCCATCCAGCAATAACGATTCAACTTGGAAGTGACTCCATTTTGATTGGCAGAAGTAACCGAGTTTGTGCCTGTTGCAAGTAAACAGTGGTGACTGGTCACACTTACTGTACATGTACATGTATAGCAGTGACCCTCAAGTTTGTTAAACAAGTCCCCTATATGATATTGAATGGGTGCCTTTTGTGGTCAGCAGTCACAATAAATCACCAGCCACATAAGCAGTGGCTTGTGTGATGATTTTCTTTGAAGTCTTTGAATTGGTCGTTCGGTAATTCCCAGGAAACGCTCTGGAATGGACGCTGGTCCCTTTTCAAAATCTTTTGAAGCTTTGTGGAATCAACTCTAGAGAATGGAATTGGGAATCAATTCCTCAAAAAGATGTTATCATTAAAGTCAAGTTCCAATTTTGGAGAATATTCTTCCGGATTAGATGGATTTGGATTGCCCAAGTCAATAATCTAATATATTATGCCATACATGTACACTGTACATGTTGTATATGTACATGTACAGTTGGTAAGGTACATGTATGGCGTATGACTGCCTTGTATAGGCTTGTAGTTGCAGTACATGGAGATGAATGGCCACACATTTGCTTACCGGGTACCTGTATACATGTCATGTCAATGAGACAATATATCAAACCCTCATTCAGTGCAATGGTTTGTTAGAGTAACAGCTTCTGGGTATAATCTTCCTTGACCTTTCAACAGAAAGAGTGGAGACTGGAGAGACCCCTTTTTTGGGACAAACAAGTGCATTAATAAGGTATCGAGAAAAAAATCCCCATCAAAATTGCCATTCTGGACAAGTCCTGATGTCAGTCTGGGGATCAGGGACACATTATCACAATCACTAGAGACTCCAATGGTGAGAATGAGAGGACAAAGCAACAAAGGCACTATGTGGAACCCCTGGCAACTGTGCCATCTACTGTACGTGGATGAATTGAGGATCAATTTACACTCCATGCTCACTCTCAACCGGTCAAAACACTCTGGCATTTTCCCATCTTCAAAACAGGACGCATTATAAGGTTTGATTTTGGCCTTTCTCTCTGCAGTCTGTAAGGCACGTACACGTACATGTACACTTTACATATGTATTCTGAATACGAAGTATAATTAAAGTACATGTAAGTGGGAACACTTTTACTTTGTAAATGTTAACTTTGTTAAGTCGAATTGAGTATAAATTTGAACTGTCCTTGAGTTAACTTGCACACAATATGAAATAGGCCTACTGCATGCCAACCCATGTGATGACAGATGGAAACATAATGTACCTGTAGAAGTACATGTACACTGTAATAGAACTCTTTTGTCATTAAATAATGGAAGTGACCATAGAGGCATAGATAATGGATTTATTTCCAACGTTTACATAATATTGAACATACATTGTGTACATACAGTAAGTAAGAATATAAGTAAGAATACAAGTATACTGTATACAAGTATTTACAAAAAGCCAATAAAAATGATTTAAAATACAAGGAACCAAAACAAATGCAGAAACCACACATCATACCCATTACTAAAGCTACCCACTTCCCAGTTAATAAAGGTCTTTTTAAATGATCAAATTCTGAATAAAATGAAAAGATTACAAACATTGTTACTTCATTAGATCACATAACTAGAAGGGCCATTATTTCCTATGATTTTGAGCTGAAAGGTGGGATTTCTGATGAATAGCAAACAAATCTGATGCAATTTGTGCAATAATTTTTATCTACATGTACATGTACATGTATGTGTACACATACAGCAACAGACATGCAGAAATGATATATGATCTATAATTCCAGTGAGGAGGGTTATTTCAAGCACAAATTCAAATTCATGTGCTGTACTACAATATTAGGAGATTGATCATTTTCAATTGAGAATACATGTACAGTGTGCTGGAGTCGTTGGACCCTGTGTAGTGTGGCCCGTGCATCCAAGTATTCAAGTTCAAGGCAAGGAGAAAGAATGGGTTTGTTTTGACCATCAGGCCATGCCCAGGCTTGGTGCATAAGCCACTGGCATCTACACATACATCTACGTACATATGCAAGTCCCACATCGCATGAAAACAGTTTGGGTGGCTAAATTTTCCCAAATGACAATTTGATTGGGCCAACAACTCTGACAATCAGTCACAGCTCCCTGCTTGCTTTGCTACATGTATGTAACTAAAAAAAATAAAAAAAATATTGGATTGTACATCATTATACAGAGTACAAATATTAATACTTCTATACTTTACTGTGTACAGATAGTGAGTGACCTGCACTACAGCACACTCTAACAGCCTGCGTCAATGTTTACACTTTCAATTTCAAATCCATAGCTACAACGTATAATCTGTTATACAGGTGTGTACTGTATCCAAACAAACATAGTATGTTTGGTACACAGTGTACATGTATGTATGTATATTTATCACAGAAATATTGATTTGATCTATTTTTGAACATCAACAACTTCGAAATCAACTTTTAGCCACAACAAAGTGACAAATGCAAATGTACATTGTGTACAATGTAAACCTCATTGTACATACTAGTATAATCCATACTCATATTCCATTATCAATTTATTATAACTAAGTTAAGGACAATTTTCAGTAGACACAACAGGGATCAACTGTCTGCCTTCCTGTTTCATCCCTAGCAACCCCATTGGACATGTTGCCTTGGAAAGTTTTGCCAGCCAACTGAGCCAAGGAACAGGAAGGAAGGTTACATGAGAACTGGTAGGCTACGAGTACGACAAAAATATCCTTTGCTGCCAGAACTACAATGTAAGGCACACATTAAAAAGGGAAGCAGGTACAGTATACATGTACATCCACATGTACACGTGTGCATACATGTGTACACATGTACATGTATGCACATGTTACAATGTGCATGTACATGTACATGTACCGGTACATGCGCATGAACACATGTACGGCAGCTACATGTACTGTACAACAACAGTAAGGAATGTTAATTCATCCATAATCCATATAAGAATTATACATTCAATTTCAAACTTTTAAATTGAAGGGCCTATATCGACTGCTGTCGGCCCGATATCACACAATGTTTTCTGGCCCCTGGCCAACAGACCTATAGATGCTAGTATCCAGCCCAGGGCACATACACATGTACATGTACAGTACAGTACATAGTACATACACCCTGTACATGTACAGTATAGGCCTACTGCACAAGTTTGTTGTATCGTAACTGTACCGGTACTTGTCATGTTGTCATTTCGTGCAGCAAGGCAAGTGCAAAATGAAGGTGCACCCCTTTCCCACTGCAGAGAGAAAAATAAAGCCGTGCGTATTTGAGGTCATCTTCCTTTGAGCTTACATGTATACACTTTAAACTTTAATATTCGAACAATTACTGTTTCCCCATGTTATGGGTGTAGTATACTATACTCACAGTGCATGTGTACAACAAAATGTTCATTCCGGTATGTTAAAACTTAAAACTGTGTACATATACGGTGTAGACCTAGTATTAGGATTACTGTTAAATCATCATTGAATGATATTTCAATCTCATGACAAGACTCAGAGTATCCACATACATGTAATTTGATACTGGGTGTTTTATCAATTTACATGTGGTAGATAAGCTCAATCATAGCCTTTGGACAACGTGTCAGGGAAATGTACACGTAATGGACCATGTACCGTATGCAGGTACTCCAGCCAAAATGCGTGTACAAATTGCCATTCATTCTGTATCTACCGGTAGGGAGGGTGTTCAGCAAACATGTAAGTATGTATAACGGTACATCATGGCTACAAAATACACATACCGATATTGGTACACACATACATGTACATGTACAGGTACAGTAGGCAGGGCTGGATGGATAAATTATTTCATTTAGGCCTACTCAAGTCTTTAGAAAATATAAACAGAGAAAATCATTCTAGAGACAAATCAATGAAGAAGACACTCGAAAGCTTTCTCTGCTGTCACCTACACATGTAGACATACATGTACATGTACATGATACGTGTACATGTACATGTATGTATTGACAACTCAATGGCAAGCTTCTTTTTCTTAGTGGAGTCAGAAATTGGTCTGAATCTTTTTTACCTTTAAAAATATCCTTATAAAAATGACGGCACTATTGTAAGGTCATGACAGGAACACATAATTTAAAAAACATCAGAAAAACATTAACTTTCAAAGTAATTCAAAAGTGCAAATTAATCATTCTGGATTAGGTTTGATGAAAAACTCCTAAATCTACATGTATTTTGACAGAAAATCAACAGGTTTCAGGGTAGGTCTGCAGAAGAAAACAGAAAGTTCCAGAAAATGTTGTACACAATCAAACAGGTTTCTGTTTCATGATCCTGTGATGACAAATTTGCTCATGAATATTGAAATTCTCATTAGCATAAAACAATTAAACTTGCAAATACATGTACACCCCCAGAACGAGTGTGAGTGTGAAAAACAGAACTTTTGATTGTTAGTACCTAGGCATAATTGTCAGCAAGTCGTCCTTGTGGTTCCCTGACTAGATTGTATTTCGTCAGCATTGCAGGCTGGTTGAACCAGTCTATAAGCTGATAGTCTGGTTCCAAGAGCTAAACATGCTGACAAATACTGTGAAGTCAGGGAACCACACGGACGACTGCCATAACAACAGCCACTGCGTTTAAGTATTGCAGTCTCTTTAACCACTGTGACATGTCCCTACAATGGATGCAATCATGCAAGTACTTCATGAGCCAAACCAGTGATGGTTGGTACTAACTATTGTCCACCATATGGGATCCTTCTACAGTCTACAGCTAGAACATGCACGCTACAGTGGGAACAGGTTTTTTGAAAGACCGTTTACTTGAAGTTTTTAATAGATCATTTACCTCAAACAAATTCAGGGGAAAAAATTAATAAATAAATTCACTTCTGTAACTAAGGCTATTTTGACTGAAAAAGTGAGTAAAAGTTACTGATAAAAAGACAATTTGTCAAAACTCTCATTTCTTGTAAGTAATTTCTTGCGCTGGGGATAATCAAACATTTAGAAAACAACCATGACTATGGTACATAGGAACTGGGTACTGGGTAGTGTTGGGGCATGGAGGCCTCCATGGTCGGGGTAAAGAAAAATCATGAATGGAAAAACTTTAATCACAATTTGCCCTAGTTTGTAGCAAGCAATAGTAGTACTACTAGTACTATTAGTAGTAGTGGTAGTAGTAGTAGTAGTACTAGTAGAAACTAGCAACCCTGTCCACAGGAATAATGCAGTGTAGGTCTCCAACATGTAAGTATGTGATTACTACTTGAAGTACTTCATCACATTGCAAAACTGTAAAAAAAATATGCATCAATTATCATTACAGTACGTACATTGTAGTATTGTACAAATTACTACAATGATTGAGCACATTATACTTCTGATACATACATCATGTCAAATATTGTTGTTGTATTCCTGTTGTTCGCAGACATATATGCCACTGTCATCAGTAATCACAGTCCCAATCAATTAAGATTTTTTTTTTTTTTTGTTTTATAGAAATACAACACATTTCTGATAATTATGAGATTTTCACTTTTAAAACTTTAAACTTTGTTAATTATTAAAATAATAGGCCTATATTTAGATAAAAGTTATGAAAATTACATCTAATACTAAACAAAGCAGAACTCTGATGTTTGGAATTATTTTGGGCAATTGAATTGGGCCAATCATGGAGCAATGTAATAATTTAATCACAATGTTGTTTATTTATAATTGGAAAAGGAAATAACCGCCCTCCTTTATCTGCATCATGTCTGCATCACCTTCAATCAGAGACGATTTAGTGTCAATATTTTCCTATTTTTCATTCACGGGGAATATACGGGGAACTGCAGCTTGTGGAACCGTTGCGATACAGTCAACAAACCAAAGTTTACTTTCAGTCAGGTTGAAGTCTGTACAACTACAACCAAGGTGCAGCAGGCAGCATAAATAAACGCCTAAGCGGCGGGAGCCAGACAAACACGTGTTTTGCAACGTTGCATCATGGTTCTGGCGCGCCACTCATTACATTATGCATGAGCCTTTCTTTGTTCAACGGACAGACTGTGGCGTATAACGCGTGGAAGTGTCGTCATTTTTCTGAGGGCATATTTTGATAGAAAAATGAAGCCATCCGTTCCCAAAAACTTGGCTGCAGAGAGCCGACATCCTACCTTCCCCGAAGACGTCCCGCCGCTGACACCGATGAGAAATGGTCGTCTTTGATGGCCATTTGTTGTCGGAGCCTTGCCGTTCCCAGAGTCATGCGCACCCCTGCCCGCCATCTTGCAATCTGAACTCCATTTCGCGAGGACCGCGCAATCCTTCTGTCGGCGTGTGCTCGTAAAAGCACACAATTGGGCGCCTCTACGTGGAAATGAATTCAAACTCCCGTATGTGTGCCGCAGTGGCGCCCACTTGGGCGATATTATTACGGTAACGATTAAGACCACCTATCTTTACAGTAAAAAGTCGCTGATGTAATGGTTAATTTTAGAACAGGCCGGATGGGTGAAAAACAACATCGAAACACGCATCACATCTTCAAATGAACACAAAGGTGACAAAAAAACAAAACAAAGCTTTCTGCTTATAGTGATCCAGTTGCCCCAAATAAAAATAAGCACATTTAGCAGGTATCATTTCCCATCGTTTATATTTTTTCTTATTTTTTTGCATGCATTATCCCCCATATTACAATGATCTGGTCCTATGAGATCATGTCTGATAATTTGCCTTTGGGCAATCATAATTATAATTCATAACAATTTACAAATTTACAAGTGCAGTACAATATTTTTCAAAGAAAAAACTTGTGAATGTTTAGCAAAAGAATGACCTTAAACAATGTGAAATTCTGAATGCGTGATGTATTATTTTGTTAATTTATTATCATTCACAAAACCGGGAACATAAAGGGCCTCGTTTTGTACGCGTGCGCAATCATTAGACTCGTTGTAGTCCTTCTCACTCGTACTCAACTTCGTTCTTTATGGTGTCGTTGAGGGCGTCCTATTAAAGTGGGATGGTTGTTCTCGGATTGAACTCGTTGTTGTAGCAGGTGGAACCAGTGCCGTGGAACTACCAAGACTGTTCTCCGTTTGTTCATGATTTGTTAGCCGTCACGTTTTAAAACTGAAGAGGAAAGCTCTCTAAGTTTTAAGCAGTCTCTTGACGATCGTTGCAGGATCTGTCTATGCACTGATGGAAAATATATTAATGAATTTCATACCGAGAAATTGATCCCGAAAAATACTGCAGTGTCGCACCGTCGCATACAATGTACTGTATGTACAATACACGTATTACATAAAGTAGTACAGTACTCATTGTACAGTACATATTGTATTGATGCGTACATAACTCAATAACTGTGTCAGCTTCCTGCTGGGTGCATCTTGGACCACGGTGCCTTACAAGGCCGACCACTCCCAGGAGATGGACGAAGCTATCCCAGACTACGCAGAGGATTTATTTGTTGAAGATGGTAAGCAAGAACTGCGGTCCGTAACCCTCAGGTCTCCGACCTTCGGGAGGATGAGGGTTATGGTTACCGCAACTACATCATACATGTACATGTACATGTGTATCTTGAGTCTTGTTCAGTTGTGGATAATATTATGTACAGTAGTACTAGTAGTAGTAGTATCGTGGGAACCCCCGTTTTCGACGCTACACGTTTTCGACGCTTAGCCTTCTAACTCACATCGCACTATGAAAACAACCCCGTATAACGATCTCAGACTTCGTATCTTACAGTTGGTTTCCTGCTCTTCTCCGTCACCGAAAATGTGGAAATTTAAGGCTTTTCCAGTAGGCCAAACTCGTGTGATTCAAAAAGTTGCTCTTTTGGGGTCTATTTTCCTAGGTACAAAATTGGCAGTTGCTTCGAAGCTCCAGTTTTCTTTATTGTTGGTCCTAAAAAAAATCTGAGTGTACCATAATAAACCCCAACATCCGTAGAAAAAAAATATATCACGCAACTTGAGGCAGTCCGTTCTGGGTAAAAACTATGGAGCCTCCTATAGGGCGTCTCGCTTATATATTTTTTGAAATTTATTTATTATTATTATTTAAAGACAAAAAGTAACATGGCCCAATAGGCTTTTTTTTTAATGAAACAAATAAAAGGGCAGCTAGAGAAAGTACCAAGAAGGATGAAATGTGTCTCTGGAGTGATATTGGGAAAGGTCATAACTGAAGAAGCAGCGAGAAAGAGGATTGTAGAGTTTTTTTTAAACGTCACAAAAGAAGACATCAACCAGACCAAAACGTTTTAAGCATTTTAATTATGAATGATTTGAGGAAAGTGTTAGAAGCAGTGTGGAAAAACAAAAACAAAGATGAACACAAAAAAACATACAGGGAAGAATTTTACAGTGCCACACAGCATTTTGAGTTATTTTAAGAATTTATTTTGCGTTTAGCTGCACTGGGACACCTTACTAAACACCACTGACGAAAATAGGTGACGATGCTTACTGCGCGGAGCGCCGCGGACGTCAACAAAACCGGGTAATCTTACGGAAGTGACAGGCTTGATCAACCTTCTCTATGATTATTCTAATAGTCTGTGGTGTGGAGAAAGTGACTGAGACCTCTTTTAGTGTGAAACTTTCGTCCACATTGTTCAGTTTGAAGAAAAGTCCTTATATCGTCGAAAACCGGTTATTGGAGGATACTACTACTAGTAGGCCCGCGTACAGTAAATACTATTTACTACTAGTACTACTACTACTACTAGTACTACTAGTACTAGTACTAGTACTAGTAGTAGTAATAATACTTAGTACTACAGTAGTTGTTTAACTTGTATCGTGGGAACCCCCGTTTTCGACGGTACACGTTTTCGATGCTTAGGCTTCTAACTCACATCGCACGATGAAAACAACTCCGTATAACGATCTCAGACTTCGTATCTTACAGTTACAGTTGGTTTCCTGCTCTTGTCCGTCACCGAAAATGTGGAAAGTTAAGGCTTTTCTACTACTAGTAGGCCAAACTCTTGTGATTCAAAAAGTTGCTCTTTTGGGGTCTATTTTCCTAGGTACAAAATTGGCAGTTGCCTCGAAGCTCCAGTTTTCTTTATTGTTGGTCCTAAACAAAATCTGAGTGTACCATAACAAACCCCAACATCCGTAGAAAAAAAATATATCACGCAACTTGAGGCAGTCCGTTCTGGGTGAAAACTATGGAGGCTCCTATAGGGCGTCTCGCTTATATTATTTGTTTAATATATATTTTTATTATTATTTACGCTGTGGCTATTGTTACGGCAGCCGTAACGCAACTTCCATTTTCTATAGTTACGGCACTGCAACTGCGCAAGCGCGAGGACATGTCAGATTTTGTTGCATGGGGTATAAACCCCACATGCACAGGCAGCGCCGCCTCAAGCTCAGTACCATAAGAACCATGGCAAATTCTCTGGCTGTAGGCACATAATTTGCTTGTCTTGAAGCAATATCCCTGTCATTATCGGAATGCAAAAAGGTGTCTTTTAGTCAATCATTTATAGAAGATTCTCTCGCACGGTGAGATCGGCAAAAAAACGGGTCCCTAACAAAGTCGTCAGCGATGCACTGTACTACAATGTCGACTTCGCGTGCGTGCATGTGACGGCAGAAAATACGAGAAGTCATTCGATTTTAGGGAGGTTTAAAAGACCACTATACAAATTATAAAACTATTGTACCTATAAATCAACGTTGTAATTTTCTTTAATCAAACAGCACTTGGCAACAAATAATGATGAATGTGGTCATGCAAATGCAACAAATCAAGATCAAGCACGACGGCCGCGGGCGGCAGCGTCGCCAGCTAACATCGCGCTTCCAAAGTAGTCAGTGTACACGTTCGATCTAGCATGTCCTCGTGCTTGCGCAGTTGCAGTGCCGTAACTATAGAAAATGGAAGTTGCGTTACGGCTGCCGTAACAATAGCCACAGCGTATTATTTAAAGACAAAAAGTAACATGGCCCAATAGGCTTTTATAAAAAAATGAAAAAAATAAAAGGGCAGCTAGAGAAAGTACCAAGAAGGAGGAAATGTGTCTCTGGAGTGACATTGGGAAAGGTCATAACTGAAGAAGCAGTGAGAAAGAGGATTGTGGAGTTTTTTTAAACGACCACAAAAGAAGACATCAACCAGACCAATACGTTTTAAGCATAAATTATGAATGATTTGAGGAAAGTGTTAGAAGCGGTGTTGAAAAAAACAAACAAAGATGAATCATAGATATAACATGATGTTTGCGTTGAGGAGAATGTAATTCAAAGAGGTTTTGCCCTTACTCGACGTTGTGGTAAACACTGAATGCTCAGTGCTTTGCCCGGTGCCTGATAAAAAATAATCCAGGCAGCTCGGGCGGGATTCGAACCCGCAACTCCCGAATTCTAGTACGGACGTCTGAAACAAAGATGAACACACAAAAACATACAGGGAAGAATTTTACAGTGCCACACAGCATTTTGAGTTATTTTAAGAAATTATTTTGCGTTTGGCTGCACTGGGACACCTTACTAAACACCACCGACGAAAATATGTCACGGTGCTTACTGCGCGGTGCACCGCGGACGTCAACAAAACCGGGTAATCTTACGGAAGTGACAGGCTTGATCAACCTTCTCTATGATTATTCTAATAGTCTGTGGTGTGGAGAAAGTGACTGAGACCTCTTTTAGTGTGATACTTTCGTCCACATTGTTCAGTTTGAAGAAAAGTCCTTATATCGTCGAAAACCGGTTACTGGAGGATACAAGTTATAGTAGTACTTACTAGTCCAAGTAACTTGGACCCTAAGTCCTTACAATCGCCCTTTTTAAAAATTTGATTGCCAGACCTCCTCAAAAAATAAATAAAAAGGGTGATTGTAAATGTAAGGGTCCAAGTTACTCGGACAAAGTATCAAGTAGTATTATTAGTATTACTAGTATAAGTTACTAATACTATATTATTACTTTTTGAGTTTTTGTACTGTACTACTTTAAGTACGTACTACTAGTACTACTACTACTAGTACTAACTACTAGTACTAGTAGTACTCAGTAGTAGTACTAGTAGTAGTAGTAATAGTATACAGTCCGAGTACATGTAACTTGGACTTGGACACCTTTGTGTTCACTCCTTCACACTTCTCTCTTTGATCTTTCCCCCTCTTCTCACTTATCCCTAGTTCCCTACCCTACTCCTTGCCCTTCCCTTTGATCTCATCCTACCAGCTTCCCTCTTTGTCCTTTGTTTCTCATTCATGTCCTATTCACTCTCTTCCGCCTTCCATCCTGTACATGTATCTGTTTTGTCAGTAAGCAGTTTGCAACATTTTTGTATATAGGTCATTTGTTTTAAATACTAACATTTGGGGGAAAAGGGGAAATTTCCCCTCAGGTGATCAAGAAGATTTTCTCTCGTCTGACGAGCCAAAAAGCTGCCAAATTTGATTTCAAAATGAAATGGTATGTACATTTATAGGCCTACACGTAAATTATCGATGACGTTTTGACAGGTCCGTGTGCGCAGTGGGTCTGTGTGAGTGTGTGCGCGCACGCAAGGCAAGCGTGCGTTGACTCCTATGGTCGCGTTGACTCCTATGGTTGATTTATCATCGATTTACATACACCGTTTGAATCTATACCGTTTAGCATACATGTAATGTTTGATACACAGTCTGTAAAAATTTCAGCTCAATCCGTCAACCATGTCGTGAGAACATTTTCAAAAACTGGCAAATTTTTTCATCAAACTGGGTCAGCTTCGAGGATCGTAAAATGCAGAATTTTCAATAGCTCCACCGTGCATTTTTTAACCGAAAAAATTGCGAGTAAATCTCGAAACAGTCGTCGGTAATTGTGAATGGACCATGTTGGATTTGTGCAAATGGTGTGTAAGGGCTTGAAGGCTGGTAAGCATACGCATTGAAGTGGGCGACCTCTGTGCGACTCCTGTAGCATGTGGGAACTAAGTTTGCCAAGCTCGGAAGATCCTCGAGGACTGCTGACTACAAGTTCTCCCTTCCCTTTCCCTAAGCCCTGTCCGCTTTGGACTTTTTTCGGTAAAACTTACGGAGACAATGGGAACTTTTTCCCATTTTAAGTCCAGTGCGGAGTGCGGACAGCCTGGGACGTTTTCCTCTGAGTAACTTTTCCTGAGTCCAGCGGTTACTTCTACCGGCCAACTTCTGCCCAGGAAAATGTTACCTGGTCACTTTTCCCGAGACGAAAAGTCCAGTGCGTGCATACATTGTACATGTACAGGGAAGAATTTTACAGTGCCACACAGCATTAATTTTGAGTTATTTTAAAAGTTTATTTTGCGTTTGGCTGCCCTGGAAACCTTACTAAACACCACCGTTGAAAATAGGTGACGATGCTTACTGTGCGGTGCGCCGTGGACGTCAAAAAAACAGGGTTATCTTACAGAAGTGACAGGCTTGATCAACATTCTACATGATTATTCTAATAGGCTGTGGTGTGGACAAAGTGACTGAGACCTCTTTTAGTGTAATACTTTCGTCCACATTGGTCAGCTTGAATTAAAGGCCTTATCATCGGAAACCGGTAACTGGAGGATACACATACACACGTATGCCTGTGGTGGGTTTCCAGTGCGTTGTTCTGTGTTATTGGTCGCAATCAAGGCGGATATTATTATTGATACAGTCGGAAATTTGGTTGGTGCTACCAGTGCATCCTTTCCAGATGATAATGGAGGGCGTCAGCGTCGTATTTTTACGACGATAGAAAGTACTGTTCATGTATTACATGTACAATGGATTTGTCAGCTAACAATAGCCGTTGAAGAGCAATGGGGAAAGGTCACGGAATGTGCCCTCATTAGTCATTTCTGCCAGCTCAGTAACTTCTACCACTGTCTCGGTAAAATTTTTCCCGTGTCCACTGTCGAAAGTCCAAGTGCGGACAGTGGTTACATTGTGTATCATTTGACCATTTTTTAATTTTCCCATTGTCTCGGTAAAACCTTCCGGAAAAAAAAGTCTAGTGCGGACACGGCTTTAGAACCAAACTCGGAGTATGGGAGTCTGAATTTCTGCTCCATAAATGTTTGGAATACGTGCCAGCCCATGCTTGCCATCTTCTCTAAGTGGCGCTGATGACAACTGACTTGCATACTGTACCTTCAAAGTGTGGCACTATTAACTGGTTATTGACGATTATTTGCGACATGGTTTTTGGGCTTGTTTGGACACGATGAAAAAAAAAAAAGGTTTTTGAATCGCGATTCAAATCCCAATTATTTTCGTAGTAGGGAAGGCCCTTAAGTGACCTAAGTACAATGTACTGACACCGAGGTCTGTACTCAGGGATGCTGAGTAGAGGGTGTGAAGTTACATGACACATGTATACATATTTGATCTAAATATTGTAATAATACTACAAATACAATACAGTACATAAAAGTACATGTGATGTACATATAGTGTTACAAATACTGTAGTTGTGACATGGAGACATATGTACATGTACTGGTACTATGTACATGTACATGTACATGTACATGTACATGTACATGTTTGTACATGTACATGTACAGTGTACATTCTATCTACTGTACAGTACCTCCATGGTTGTGATTACTGTAACCACGGAGGAAGGGAAGAAACCTTCCATGCATGATCTACATGGATACATGTACATGTACATGTACATGTAGCATTGTAAGTGTACATGTAGCTGCATGCATGTACATGTGTACTGGTAGCAAGGACGTATTCTATATGATTACATCATGTGTCTAGTCTACAGCAGGACCAAGTCACTGTAAAGTGTAAACAGCATTTTACAGTGCTTGCATAGGCCTGTATAGCACAATGGGGCATAGGTGGTGGGGGTGCCAGCATTCCTGGAATTCCAGACTTACAGTTTCTAAACAGGTACAGTAGTTCAATCACGGTTCAATGAGCCCAGGATTGGGGGAGGTCTACTGAGTATTCATTCAACTTTTTTACCCAGCCATTCTTTGTTATCAATAATGCTTGCCTTGAGCAGGTTTCTTGTGGGAAATGTCTGACAGTTTATATTGACTGGAATTGAAAATGTCCCAATCATAATGATCATATACATGACGTATATCATCTGCTCAGTTAAATCTCAGAACATTCCTATCTACAGTGTATAGGTAAACCTGAGTCCAAAAACTAGAGAGTCCTGATTTGCCTAAATACATACATGTACTGTAGTGTTCATTGATACATTATAATCCCAGATCAAAGATACATTTTGTTTTTCAGGCTTATTAGCAGCTTTTCAAAATTAATCAAAATTATGCCCGTAGTTATTGAGGGTGCTATTCTTTGCGTCACAGGCTGGACTCAGATTTTTTTTTAGTGTGGCACCAGTCTTTCTACTGGTATTATGGTAAGCGAAAAAATGTGAACAATTTGTTAGCCGAGACCTCTTTCCACAAGCTTTTTCTTCGGAATCCGATGAATTCTTCAGGTTGATAATATAGAGATTCTGAAAAAGGTTTTTCTGATGTCAACCGATGGAAACATGTTGCAAAACCATACATGTACATGTATGAGCCCGAATAGTTAAGTTTCCGAGAAAACAAGCTTTGAAATGGACACTGCACTGCTTAGCTACCCCCTGTAAGTACTGCACCCTTTGATGAATCGGTTTCTTTTGGTTATGCCAGCGTGATTTTTGATGTCCAGATAATCAGGGATACATGTTTGTTCCACTGCTGCAATCTTCAACAATGAATGCAGAATATGGCCGGCATGTCAATTGGTTTGTCAATATTTACTCCTGAAATCTGTTCTCTTAAAAAAGGTGCACTGACTGTTTGAATGATACGAATGTAGTAAACGTATAATAGGCTCTATAGATATTTCAAGAGTAATGGACGGAGTCTTCATCCGCTGACGTCACCAAGGACGGCCTCCAGGGGGGCGTGGCTGCTCCCCTTTCCAAACTTCAATGATTTGTTTACTCTCTTTCTCAAAGTTTAACATTTGATGCATGGATACATGTACATGTACATGTACATGTGTATTTTACTGACACCACAGTATTATTTTAAATGATAAAGAAGAATTCCAAAATGATTTGCAGTTGACCTTTTAACAGAGTTCAGCGTGCTCTTCCCTTTGATGCACATAACCTTCGCAAAACCATCTATTTTTCCTGTAATTTGATTATTGTGACTTGGTCTGGAGTCTTTGCAATGCCTGCCGGTAGATGTGCCTTTCAATAGAATAGGGAGGACTATTTTGTGCGTTCAAACATTGACTTCATCATCAATTGTCCTAAATTTATCTCATTTAGGCCTACATGTATCTCATTTCTTTTACAATTTTTTGTACTTTTTCAGTTTTTTGCTGTTTTAAAAACTGTATGCTGACGCCATTGGGATATCAGTTTTAATGTATACTGAATGGGAAACCCAGGGTAAATACGTACCGGTATACAGTACTTACAGTACATACGTACATGTACATGTACACATGTACACGTATGTACATGTACACGTACAAATGTACATGTACATACATTGTACACACCCACATGTACATACATTGTACACACCCACATGTACATGTACATGTACATGTACTGTAAGATACCGGTAATAATAATAATACTAATAATAATAATAGTACCTGTACCGGTACATGTACATGAAATACATGTACAGTATACACGTGTATTTTCCCCGGCGGGAGCACACATTACTGGTATTTGAAAATGCAAAACCCCAAATCCTTTGATACTGATTGATAGCCATTGAACCAGACTACCACTACCAGAGCAGTACTGACTACGAGTACAGGCTTATGGAAAACATTATGACCCTGAAACATACACTGTACATACCGTGTACATGTACATGTGTGTACATGTACATGTACATACAGGTACTACCCCCTTGGTACACTACCTGTATATGTACATGTACATGTGCATACAGGTACATGTGTACATGTACTACCCCCTTGGTACACTCTACCAGTACTTCACCCTCCCTTACGTTTGCTTATATTGTGTGTACACAAAATATGTATTAATTAAGGCCTAGTATATACATGTATATTAAAAAATGTATTATTTTAATTGGTATACATACATAATACATGTATGTATTGATATGTACAAGTACCATGTACCTTGTAATGTATATTGATACAATATGTATTATACATGTAGCATTTGTTTGTGGCAGGACTTCCAGTCTCAAGCAAAATGACACAATTTATCAACCATGCACCTGTTTACTGATCAATTTGTATTTAAACGTTCTTGCTATCTACAATGTATAGCTACATTGTGTATGATGTACAATTGTACATATGTACATGTACATACATGTGTATGATATTGTAACAGAAAGTGACACTCTTTCTTATGTCCTGGCTTGGTTAGGTTTCAGTGATTGTCATGATCTCTTTGACCAGTGAACTGGTGAATAATTTGTGTACTAGGCCCATTACTTGCTGCCTACAGTACACTCTCATTTCATCTTAAGACAATACAGACTTCAATACCATGTTCAAATGTTTGTGGGAACAATTAGATGACTGAAACAAGTCTACATTGTACATGTACATAAAGTAGATACTTTTAAAATAGCCAAAGCTGTTATTAAAGTGGCTTATGATTTTAAGAATGTTGTTGTTCTATTGATGAAAGACCAATCAAAGAGGTGGTAAGCAAGTGTTTTTGGAGACACCGTGTGTTCTTGCGCACACTCTCCAGTGCTATACAACTAAAAGACAAGCAGGCACACTGCTTGGTGTTCCGATCGTGCCAGATTTCAACCCGGAAGGACGCTGCACATTATACATGTACATGTACATGTACAGTGTACTGTACTGTAATTGCTGGCCTTGTTGGATTGCTCCTGTTAAGCACTTTAGACATCCATCTATGATCTTCATCACCAGAAGTAGGAACATTTTAATCGATTTGCATAAATTTGGGCACAGTTGGCAATAAATGAAATGGTAAGAGACAGTCCTTGGAGGCCTTTGAAAGGAATATCCCAGTTCTCGAGCCCACTTTATTTGGTGCAAGTCCTGGTACACATATGTACATTCATCTGACATTGTAACTTGATGCAGAGTTTGACAACTGTTATAAATGTTTGACGAATGTTCATAGACACACCTGTAGTTGTAGTAGGCCTAAATCACATGCTACAAGACTGCCGGTACAGTACTGGGGTGTATTAATTTAGATATTCATTTAGATTGTGTTTGCACCTGCTTGTGCACCCACCTACTGTAGCGTTATTTTAAAAATATATGCTGCGGATGTTTTTGTACATAGGTTTTGTATGTTACCCTGAAAACATTTGTCATTAGTAATTTGAATTTACAATGTACATACATGTACCGGTACATGTACATGTACATGTACTTCAATTTAGCATACTGTACATGTATGTTATTGTAAACGTCAGGCCCACTAAATTTTAGATTTACTTTTTGGTAATTTTAGTCAGTAAGCAGTTTGCAACATTTTTGTATATCACCGTATGTTATTGTTAACGGTAAATTTGTACACAACTACACATGTACACAATGTACAGTGTAGATGGCTTCAGCATGCACACCCTGTACATGTATGTGTACCTGTACTGTACATGTACAATAGGCTGTATTCAAGATAGGCAATTGCTCCTAATGCCATTTTGGCAGATTTTAAACACAGATGTACCTGTACACGTACTGTACATGTACCCTGTATCTTGGCTTTGATACCCTGCCAACTACCGTAGTAACCGTACCCTTTGTACTTAATCATTTGGCTCCGTTCAGGGCAAGCACAGAAAAGTGTACCTGTCCAAAAGCCTTTGAGAAAGGATCCTGGCATCCTGCTAGGATTGAAAGTCGAAACATGAGACCCTTTAATGTACATTTTTTTTTAGAGTTGTCAAAATTTGTGTTCATTTCAAGGTCTGATTCTTGTGCGCATACCCGGTATATTCATTGTGTCCCTCTAATTAATGCAGAGCCATTGCTTCCAATCCGAGAGTCTGGTTTTATAATCTGTTCGTACATGTACATGTTATGTACAACATGTACGTGTACAACATACAACATGTACTTATTGTACACGTACAACATGTACGTACAATTTGTACAACATGTACGTGTACATGTACACGTACATGTACACATCTCATCTGGTTTTTGAAAACATTGCCTACAGTACAACTAATTGTATTTAAGTCAAGGGTGTGCCACCATGGTTTGTGGTAATGCCATGTATCAGTACATGTACATGTACATGTACATGTACATGTACATGTACATTGTACATATATGTATGCAGTTCTGAAGCAAACCTTGGTTCTCACTAAAGAGATTTCCACATTGGTGTCACTGCAAACCACCCTTGAATTGCTACATGCACCTCCACCATGAACAGCCTGAAATCTGACTGTGTATGACTGGTTAACTGCTTTTGCACAGAGAGGCTGCTGTACACAGATGACCTGATGCATAGCTCAGGGCCCCTGGATGACTGGGAGGCAGAGGCAGACCAAGGGGACCACATCATCCGTGTCCGGGACGAAGACGAGGAGGACGATGACAACCGCAGCTTCCCGGACAGTCGGTCGGACAACTCCTCCTGCCAAGACGAGGCCAGCCGGGCTAATCGGAGGGGGGCGGGGGAGGGCGGCATTGCCCCGCCCCTGGTCGGGGAGGAGTCCTGCCACGCCCTCTTCTGCTACTCCAAGGAGGACGAGGAGTGGGCCGTCAATGTCATGCAGAAGCTGGAGTCGCCCGCCTACGGCTTCCGCTGCTGCAACCGCAGCCACCAACTGGATCCCGGAGCGGTGCGCATGGACCGCATCGTCAACGCCATGTGCACGGCCCGGAAGATTGTGCTGGTCCTGTCCCCAGACTTTGTGCAGAGCCCCTGGTGCACCTACGAGAACCTGAAAGCCCTCAAGGCTCACTTCAGGAACGTGAACAAGGTCATCCCGGTGCAGCTGACCGAGGTGGACCTGCCCGACTTTCTGCAGGATATCCCTAATGTTAACGGGATGTCCAAGACCTTCTGGCAGAAGTTCATAGCGGCTCTTCAGTTTGGTAAGAGAGGGAAGGGGTACACTGCAAGGAGATACGGACATGCATAATCTGAGGCCAGTGTTTGCCCGAGGATTACATTGGGCTGAGCCCAGCATTTTCTAAAATCCATGTTCATTGCATGCAGTCCATCTACAATGTGACTGCATACTACAGTACAACTTACAACTGTAATTTACATGTACAATACATGTAGGTACAATGTATATCAAGAGCTGTTTGGTGGCAGTTTCTGCAAGTCTTCTCTCAGAAAATTTGAGCAACCTCGTCATTTGCGTTGCTGGTAAACGACAACGTGCATGTAGAATTGGATCCCATTTCGTACCATTTGGCCAGCAATTGCTTCCTGTACAGTATTTCATATAAAACTGATTTTGTTTCCTTCAAGTTTGGCATGCAAACAATGGCCCAACATACAGGGGATGTACAGCACATGCAGGGTTGACCTTAGCAGTAGCCCAACGGTCATTGTCTAGTAAAAACAGCTGCAGGCTAGTAAAATGACCCACTTTGCCAGCCTGGTGGACTAGTAGAAAGTAGACAGTGGGCAGGGATTGGGACAGTGTGGGCAGGGATGAGAAACTAGAAACTAATGATTTGTTTTATTTGATCTAATAGGCCATAACCTTGTGTTAAATTCAATATTACTGTAATCATACGGGGCTAGTAAAACTTGCTGCGGGCTAGCAAAAAACTCAATTTACTAGCCTGGTGGGCTAGTTAAAAAAAACCTGAAGCGCGAGGCTTGACATGTATTGTATAGAAGTTCATGTTTGCTTTTGTGACACATTTTTTAATTGTACACTGTACATACATGTACATGTACATCAAGATGTTTCCCTTCAGTTTTTCAAATTTGTTGCTTCTGAATGATTTTTGTCTGATTTTTTTAACAGATCCGTATCGAGGGACCTTAGAAACCTCAGCCCAGTATAACATTCCTTGTAAGTACAGTGTACCAGCACCATATCCATGATGTATAAATGACTAAATGAGCGCTTAAATACCGTATTATGCATGTTCATGAACTGGTCAAACCATCCATGCAAAGCAGATAAAGATGCGATTAAAAAAGAAAAATCCTTGTATTTTGATGGGCATTGTAAAAGTGATAAGGTGGTCTATGAGGTTTATAACAGGAAATGGTACTGTTTTCCATATTGCATGGTGTTTTCATTCAAAGTTCTGAACCATGTTTGAAATTAATTTGCCAGAACTTTTATGAAAACAAACAGGAAAATGAAAAAAAAAATAACTGGCCAAGTTTTTGACCACAGTTTTAGGTGAATCCTCATAGCTGATGAGGAATATAAAACCAAAATTAATTGACAACTTGTATTTTCCAGTTTTGTATGGCAGGAACGAATATTTTATGCACCAGGATGTGCATGTACATGTACATGTACCTATTGATAAAGATTTACTACCGGTATATATACATGAATGAATTATGCTAAGACTGAATTTACATGTAATGATTTACTACATGTACATGTACACGTACTTTCATTATGCATGCTAAGACTGAGTTTACAGTGCATGTAATTTTGTTTATTATGATCCTCTCTGATGGAAAATAGATAACTTGATAATATGAAGTACACTGTATGGCTCTTTTGGTGTAGTATTGATTGGCACAATGTTCCAGGGCAAGTTGCCACTCCATTAAATCTATAGTATGCTCAGCCAATAACTTCAACATGATATCACTCCATACTAAATGTACATAGCGCATAAAACTGCATAGCTTTGTATTTTGTTGCCGGCAGCCTTGTACAATGGCGTTGAATTGGGCCATGTGAACTCCATGTCGCAGTGCTGCTGCAGTGCCCGGTTTGATACGGTCTACTGCCCCGACGAATTGGCACGGAAGGGAGTTATGGTAAGTCTACCAGCCAGAGTGTGGCAAGCTACATGTACCGGTACGTGTGACTTTGTGCACAATGAAAAGGTTCACTGATAGGTCAGGAATTGTGTCACTTTGAGGTTCAAGGCCACATGGGTCCCTGAATGAAGCCAAACTGGAATGCTCACAGGCCAGTTGGTAGCGGACAAAATCAATCTCTTGATCAAGTCTCTAATGCTTGAAGTGTCGACATATCCAACCGTTGTTTGATGTCATCGAACGAATCATTATTACTGTACAACCAGTCACAAAAAAATGATCGATGAATATCACAATTTCCGTTTGGTTATTCATTGTGGGTTGAGTTACAATGGATGGTAAGGATTTGTGAAATGCAGCCCCACCGTGTAGTAACTACTATAGTATAGGAGCTACCTTACCTGGGGGCTACTGGTGCTGCACATACCAAACTGATTGTATTTTCTGGTGACTTTGGTCGGGCTATTCGTACTACGGAAGTAATCCCCGGGGATAAGCTTTTTCTCGGTGATTTTTTTTTACCCCTGCTCGGGGGTAGGGTAGAAGGAGAAAACCCCGGGGTTTTACGATTTCCACGGGGAAATAATGTAGGGTCCCTGGGAGTTACCGAATGGGTCCAGTGTGAATGGTTGCGGGGGTGTTTGTGGGGTAAAAAAATCCCCGGGAATTCCCCGGGGATTTAATCCCAGTGAATTCGCCTTGTAGTGTGAAAAGGGCTTTATTGAAAACCACAGACTTGCTCCAGTGAGTAAATAACTTGCATACTACACACTGTTCATAAAGTTGAGTGCATCAAATGTCAGCAAAGTGGGATATGTTTTGACACATTGAGAAAGCCACCATCTATCGGTTAGGGCAGGATAGCTCAGGTGGTACAGCTTTGATATACATGTATCTTAAAGTGGAGGCTGTGGTACACATCCTGATGCAGTCAAATTCTCTTTGTGGTTGTCATCAAGTGTTCTCCTGGTTTCGTTGACAGATTCCTCAATTTGACTACACGTCGTGCATCAACACCATTGTGGAGAGTCCCAAGATGCGCTGGCACACCCTGTGGTACAACCGTGTCTTCAGTCTGACCATGTGCGTCCTCCTGTCCGTCCTCATCATCGTCGGCCTGGTCGGCAACCTGAGCGACTTCAGCCGAGAGGGGGCGCCCTTGCACGCCGGCTGGGCCTTCCTGATTGGCCTGGGCCTGTCGGTCATAGTGACTGTCCTCGTTCACATCATCACCCACTTGGAAACGGTCAAGGTGAGGCCATCTCTGGCTTTTTGCTCATGATGACCTGTGACCTCGGATAGATATTGGACTTGTGACCTACATGTATTCATTCCAAGCTACATGCTTTCCGATTCAAACTTTGAAAAATTTTCAATCAAGATTTTCCAACAATGCATGATATATCTTTCAACTGGATTTAGACTTTTCAATTAAGTCCGACTTAATTGTTTGCACTTTTCCAAGGGTGTGTGATCATTTTAACCCTTTAAACTCAGCCCTGCACAAAAACGGACGCCGGTGTCCGCTAAAATAAATCACTTATAACTCTTTATCTACCGGCCTCTGTTGATCAAAAGTGGTACCATTGGAAAGGTTAATAAACTAGCTTTCTAACCATAGTATGGTACCCTATGTCGGACATATACAAAAATAAATACGGGATGAAATAGAAGCCAGACCAACCCTTTTTCTGTCATTCACAAGCGTTCGCGAGTTTCGGCCCAAAGTGTGCAACTTCCGGTTGAATTATCGCGTCAATACTTCATACTACAGCTTCAGAATGCCCCCAAAGAAGCCTGTAAAGACACTACATATTGGCCAGTGTTCCAGAACAATATATGGAGGAGAAGACATATCAGATAATGTTGAATTTCTTCGATGAGAGCGAAGAAAAGACGATCTTGAAGTGGCATACTAGCTGGATATATGATTGTTTATCTACATGTGCATGTACATGTACATTGACCAATACACGTTTACAGGCATGGTAATAGATCATTTGAATGGCATCATTTGGGGGGTAATACTCACTTTTGTCTACATATTTTTATATGGATAGAAAGAGTATTAGTTGTAGAATACAAAAATAAAGTCAACACTTTCTCAGTATTTTTCTAAAACTATGAAAATTACATAAATATGAAAAAGAAATGAAATTTCAAATTCAAATGAGAGATTAAAAATGGCCACAATTTTTTTCCAAAAGCCCCTAGAGGATTTATTTCTGCACAGAAATGTACATTGTAGCTCAATATGCAAGCTTTAGAATAGTATATAATGTGATGAGGTTTCTGAAAAGAAAAGTGGACTTGTGTGGACAAAATCACAGCACATGCAAAACTCACAAAAATGGGCCTGAGCTTAAAGGGTTAAACAACTCATTCTTGTAAGAGCTGTAAATGTAGACAGACAAAGTTTGTTAAAATGTGCAGTGTCTATTGCAGATTCATGGAGTTTTGTGATTTTGAATTTTGGAAACTAGATGTTAACCTCAACTGCCCAGGCAGCAGTTATGAAGGGAGTATAAAGACTTAGCATTAAAGAAGAATGAAACCCAGAGAGGGAACGCAAATTCGACCACCGAATTCCATGATTTTTCCCTCTTTATGAAACTTGTAGGTGAGTTACACATGGGTAATTGTAGGTTGTTTTTATCAACCAAAGACATAAGCCAACTATTTTCTCTGGGTTTCATTCTTCTTTAAGGGATTGATGTGTAGACTTCCAAAGACTTGTCATATTTCAAACAGTTGTAATTGAAATAAACTCCATAAGAAATGCACACAAAATCGGCATTAGGAACAGAAAAGATGGCACTGTTTTGACACCTGGTAAATTGAGCTGATATGTCTATTCATTCATGCACAAAAGTCATTACCTCAACCATAAGGTGCATACATGAACTCAATTGGGAAATTGTATTGTTAGATCAATGGCCTGTGTATAATGCGGTAAATCGTGTCTCTCTTTTGCCCACAGCTGAACACACACATGGAGACTCATTTGGCAAAGGCTAATGTCACCCTGTCTAGGCACAATGTCCTGGTAGGCATGACAGACTGCTTCACACTCTGCTGGAACCGAGCAAGGGTATCCTTGAAAAGACAAAACATACACGACATGGAAGCAACATATACATTCAAACAAAGCTACATGTACCATGTAGAATGGACTCTGCCATTGCCTGCTACACATTAAGCAATTCAACTTGGGCCTGCATGTCCCAATATTATATATGTCCCAAAATACTAAGCTTATGGTGACAGTTTAGGTGACACCGTATGTGACACTTCTCTTTCAAGAAGGAGTGTTAGGTGACGGGCAGAGTACACACTACCCGAAACATTGAGGTACGTTACCGGCTCTTATCAGAGCCAAACTTCTTCATACTTCTGAATACTTTCCCTAAGAACATTTGATGAAGACTATAGACACTGCTTTTCCAATGTTGAAGAAGATGACAACAGGTATCAACAATCCTGGTCAGACTAGGTTATAGACTTGTCAGACAGCTTGAAATGTTTAGTGTTCTGAATGTTGAGAGAAACAGAATCTGAAAGGCATAGAGCTGTACATTATGTGCATTGGGAAAAGCAAGTTTTGACTCCTACCACCCTGGATCATTCTGCACTTCTCCAACGAGTAATGAATCCTTACACCCTTGTAATAAGCTTACTACGCACTTAGAACTGCCATTGCTAACTGTAAAAGACGTCTGCACTAGAAAGCAAGAAGTCACAGGTTCAAGTCCCTCCCGAGCTGCCTGAAATGTTTTTCATCAGGCATCAGGCAAAGTGCTGAGCATTCGGTGCTTATCACGTCGAGCAGGGCAAACCTCAATGGATAACTGTACATAACTTGGCCAAGACATCTCTTATCTTGGGCTTGAGACTGGTTCTAAATGAATGTTTTTTGACAGTTGTCAAGAAAGTTTGACTTAGATTGGGGCTTGATCCTGGGACTTTTTTGCTTCATAAACCAGTGTTCTTACTACCTGAGCGATCCAACTCTTAAATACCAGCCTTCCCAAATGCATCTACATGTATCTTTGCTAGAGTGGTGGGGGGGGGGCCTTCAGAAGCAGCTATCAACTGACATATATCTCCAGGGATCATGCTCCTCTTGTTTTCATTCAGATGCAAGGAATAATTATTTTGTTCATTTGTTGTCATTTGACCTAGTCTAGTGTGAACTTACCATATGAATAATGCACTAGCTGACTAACTGCTTAAGAGTTCAATGTTTAAGAGTTGTTAGTCTTGACTCCAGTCACAGCTGCACTTCATCTACTATGACCTCCAGAAATGTAGGGTAAGTCAGCTTTCAGTCAGTAATTTAGTCAGTAAGTCAGGGTACATGTATGTCAGGGTGTGATCGGTGCCGAATGCCATTGCCAATGGGGTCACGACCTCTGATGTGAGGCAGTGATACGCTCACTTCATTTCTGAGTTCTCCTGTGAGACATTCAGAGGGCAGTGTGGCAGCAGACCAAATCAACCACTCTCGGCCGATAAATGTCAGCCAGTTTCTTGAACAAGACAAAACCAACCATCGGGACATTAGATAAGAACCGTTTGTTCAACAGCATTCTTTTGGTCCCAAGCAAGTGTCTAGCAGAATGATGTGCAAAGATTTGCTTAGATGAAAATAGCAAAATATGAAGGACCCATCAACAAAATACTGTGTGAAAAAAACAAGTACTCATGTTTACAATTCAGAAGTAGCATAGAAAACGAGGCATGGAATTTGTGGTCAAAGATTAAGCTGCCCATGTACAGTACATTGACTGTTTGCATGAGGCATCAGTATTGGAAGCTGTGCAGACTTAAGTGCTAGGCTGCACAGACTAATAGTGCGGTGCCTTTTCTGTGGTGGGAACGCTGGCTCTGTTTTCCACATGGTCTTCCGGAAAGATGGTTGCACCATACACACTACAGGTACATGTACATGTACATGTGTATGTGAGCCCATTGGTGCCACCCCATGCTAACACACACAAAGTGCATTTACAGTGGAAACCAAAAGTGTTGAATTTCATGTGGAGATGAGTCATTTCACGTACAACACAAATACAAACCGAAGCTGGCATCACACCCAATAGACAGATTGCAATTCTTTTAATACAAGTTGAAGCTTGCTCACCAATGCCAGACAGCAGTACATGTATGTATTGTCAGTCACACGTGGTATCCAATTTGAATTGTCAGCATAGAATGTGTTGCAGTTTCTGTACCCAAATCTGAATTGTGCCTGGAAGCTTAGTTGAAAGAGATTAGTAATGAATTGGTAATGATGTGGTTTGATAAACAATGAATGATAAATAGAATAAATTATCTGACTTATGAAATATATGGCTACCATCAAATAACAGTCCCAAGAGATTAACTTTTGAGAGTCCTGTACAAATATACTTTGAGAGTCAGCATTTCATGGCTTTTGTAAATCAAGCCACAAAGAAATGTTGTAAACTGGTGACTGATTTAAATGACCACCAGTGAAAATCTCAAACATTTATCAGTCCTAATGTTTCAAACCTCACAGTTCCTTTCCTGAAAGGACGACTGCCATTGAGAAAGGTGGTGCCATCAGTACAAATCAATATATCTAGGCTTAACTGTGACATTGGTCGTTGTACATATATATTCATAGCTGGATGGGGCTGGTTGAGCTGTCTGTACATGGCGGGCGTCTGGGGTTCAAATCCCACCTGAGCTGCCCTGTTATGTGTGTTATTTCAGGCAGGCAGGCAGGCAAAGCATTGCGCATGTGTCTTATTTCAGGCAGGTAGGCAGGCAGGCAAAGCATTGCGCATGTGTCTTATTTCAGGCAGGTAGGCAGGCAGGCAAAGCATTGCGCATGTGTCTTATTTCAGGCAGGTAGGCAGGCAGGCAAAGCATTGCGCATGTGTCTTATTTCAGGCAGGCAGGCAGGCAAAGCATTGCGCATGTGTCTTATTTCAGGCAGGCAGGCAGGCAAAGCATTGCGCATGTGTCTTATTTCAGGCAGGCAGGCAGGCAAAGCATTGCGCATGTGTCTTATTTCAGGCAGGCAGGCAGGCAAAGCATTGCGCATGTGTCTTATTTCAGGCAGGTAGGCAGGCAAAGCATTGCGCATGTGTCTTATTTCAGGCAGGCAGGCAGGCAAAGCATTGCGCATGTGTCTTATTTCAGGCAGGCAGGCAGGCAAAGCATTGCGCATGTGTCTTATTTCAGGCAGGCAAAGCATTGCGCATGTGCCTTATTTCAGGCAGGTAGGCAGGCAAAGCATTGCGCATGTGTCTTATTTCAGGCAGGTAGGCAGGCAAAGCATTGCGCATGTGTCTTATTTCAGGCAGGTAGGCAGGCAAAGCATTGCGCATGTGCCTTATTTCAGGCAGGTAGGCAGGCAAAGCATTGCGCATGTGTCTTATTTCAGGCAGGTACATGTAGGCAGGCAAAGCATTGCGCATGTGCCTTATTAAAGGCAGGCAGGCAGGCAGGCAAAGCAAAGCATTGCGCATGCAGTGATAATGTCCTTGTTGTATTCCCAGCGGGTCCTACACGTACCATAACATTTGTTTCATGATTTTGTTGCAGGCCAGTATGAACCAGTTTTTGGTGGAACAGAGGAATCTACAGAGAGGTGTGAACAAGGTAATAGACAGGATCCACTCCATGTAATGCAGTACACACTAGCATATATGCAATGAGAAATGAGCAGACTCACTGTTTGCTCTGTGCATAAGGGGACCACAGTTCCACATAGGGGGACACAGCACAAAAAGTAAATGCATTATATAGTACACAAAACATTAATGTAGGGAAAATTAATCAGACTGAGGCACTTTTTAGATTGCAAGAAAAACACTTAAAGGCCCTATACAACATTGGTAAAGGTCAAAAGATTGCCACAGTTTGTGTGTTAAACCATAAAACATTCCAGAAAAGCAATACTGCGACAGTTTTAGCTCAAATGGTAATCTGAGAAAGTAGAAAAATGTAAAAAAAAAAAAAAAAAGGGTTTACGCATCGTTCTGTAGTGTAAGAAATAGTTTATTACTCATGAGTAATGAACTATATGTCGATGTTTGAGTGAAGATTTCTCCAAAAGTACAGCATCCCAGACCGTAAGATTTTAACATGAGGATTCTATCATGACCATCTACAAACTGTGTGAATTAGAAGGAAATCTGTGGACATCGATGTTTCCTGATCTTCCCAATGTTGTAATTGGGCCTTTAAAAGCCAGAAAATATAAGGTCTTATTACATGTGTATAGAAGCAATCTTCCAGGATCTGAAACAATCGTCATCTCCTTCTTCATCCTCATCTTCTGTTCTCTGCCCTACAGTGCTGCTCTTCATCTCTTGCACCAAAGTTAGTCTGGGTTTTCAATCAACCTCATCCACCCAATCCTTGTGTCTGGCAGTCTGTCATACACAATTTCACATATGTTTTACTCATGTCATACTACTACCCCGGTACATGAGAAACTCACCACTTAGTACACTAGAATTTTGTGCATTATGCACTTTCGCACAGTCCGGTGTGAGCTGTTGACTTACACGATATACAAAATGTCACACACACGCATTCACAGACAAAGTTCATTAACCTGTGCGCTAACCAAGGAGCGTGATACGTGCCCACGTATTGGTCATTCACTTGAGGGCGCTTTGGGCATACATGTGGCATTGTTCACAAAGATGATTCCCATAATCTGTATTTGTTTTTTGTTGATCACAAAGAGGATCTTGTTGATCATTTTGATGCTGAGGATTTTTGCTTTTGTGGGGGCAGCTTCTTGTCAGGGTAGGGGGCCTTAGCAACCGTACAGATCTGGACAGGAGTTATATATACAAATGTACAAATGTGTAAATGTATGTGTAAATCCAAAATACATTACATGTTCATGTACACACTGTTCATGTAGGTCAACCCAATGAGATTTTTAGTTTGTAGACGGGTGAATGTTATGCAACAGGAATGATGGTAGAATTTATCAAGTGCAATGTAACTACTCCAAACTGTCAATTTGTGGACTGGCTATTGCGCGCATTTCAGGAACAATAATCAGCAATGGCCCATTTGTTCTCTCTGAACAAGAAATATATTGCGATGCACATTGTGGCAACCAATTTTAAGACTAAAATGCAAAAAATAAACCACGACTTGAAATTTGTTTGTAAGACCATCTAGTCACACGTATTGATCACAGCATGTGCACTGTATGTCCATGCAATAATTATGCGCTTTTCAAACATTGCCATTTCTTAACTGAAGGAAAGGACAGTGTGCTTCAGAATGCTGTCCTACGGTAGGCCATTTGCGCCGATTGACACTCGTGAAAACCAGATGTCTGAACAGGCCTTTGCTGCCCCTATACCGCACCCAGCTCCTTCTGTTCACACGCGTGCATGGGCTCACTCCTCGCTAGAGATTAAGCTGCTTGTCACACGGTCTAGGATAAATGAGAATGGAGGTTTTGCATGGTGGATGAGACTAGTACAAAGCAAGGTTGGTGGAGACACCATGTATAATGCTCTTTTAGACGATGTGTGGTTCTGAGAAGAAACGGTCAGTATAAATTTGACGTTTCGGCCAGTGTGCACTGCTGGCCATCCTCATTCTCTCTGTCAGAATTCTCCTTGCATTAATTCCAATTTTACTTTTCTGTTCCCTGTAGGTTAATTGGTGATACTGGATACTTGCTACAGTATTTCAGACTCAGTCTTGAGCTCACAGCTCCCAAAATAAAAACAACTTTGATCATGCATTATTCAACAGACTTTCTTCTTCATGTTTAATTCATTACCTTACTCCTAGTCTATGCATCAATAACCAGGGCAGTGGCTTTCTTATCCCATATGCAATTTGTCCTGAGGATGGCCAGAGCACACTGGCTAAAAGGTCGACTATAAACTCAACAGGTTGTTCTCAGAACCCCACCTTGTCTAAAAGAGCTTTATACATGGTTCCTTTTCCAAAACCCGGCTTAGGCTTCAGCTCCGGCTTCTTCTCTGTTATCCAAAAGCTGAAAACACAGGTTGGGGTTCTTTGTTGAAGTTGAAGCTTTGGATTCTTTTTCAAAACGCAGTGTAACATTAAAAACCGAAGCCAAAGGCCTCCCGTGTACATTCCTTGTACACCGTACTTTGACAATGGATGAGGGACAGAAAGACAAAGCTGGACCCTGAGCCTAAGCCTAAGCCAGCTTTGGGAGAAGGATCCGGGTGTCTCTGCAAACCTTTGGCTTCCTTTGTACAAGGTCCGAAATGCATGCACCACAGAACTCCATCACTAGACTAAAAACTCACAAGTTGCCAAGTATTATGCAGTAGACCACAGTACTTTCACATACCGTACCCTGTACATATTCACACTTCTTAGGACTTTGATTGAAAGTGTTGTCTAAGGAGTTTCCTTCTTTTGCATGCCTGTTATACTGATGTAAGCAATGAAGAGATAGTGAATGTGTTATACGGTTATACACCCGCCCACAGGATGTGACAGTGAGTTTTGACATGCAAGGCGGTGATGTGGATGACACGTCTCGTCTGACCATTGATACCAGACACCGTGTCCTATCCCCTGAGACATTGACGGCTGCAGCAGAGCCTTCATCAGTGCAGGTATACCACTCCGTACATGTACACAATACTGTGCTTTGTTGTATTAAAAAAGTGCTTTGCTTGCCAATATTGGACAGTCAACAGGCTGTCAATGTCTGATTTACTTGCATATGTACATGTATAACCCTTCAAAATACCCTAACCCCCTCACTGTTAGCCTAACTCTATCCTGCTGATCCCAGCAGTATCCAACAAGCATGAAAGTGTGAAGCCTGCTGAATTGCTGATCCCAACAGTATCCAACAGTGGATATTGTTGGGTTCAGCAGGGTCCTGCAATGATGGTAATATTGCAGTAACTTTGCATACGATGCCAGCCCCAACAAAATCCAACTGTATTGTTCAGTGTCGAACCCTGCTGATCCCAACAAAGACTTGTTTGGCCTTTTCTTTTGGGCCTTTTTACTTGGCCCTTTTCTTTGGGGAGTTTCCCTATGTGCCTTTTCTTTTGGCCCTTTCTTTTGGGCCTTTTCTTTTTATATTTTTTGGGACTATATCTTCATATCTTCACTTTTAGCCTGTGTGAACGCAAACAAAACCCAAATAACTGTCCAAAGACAGTGAAAATGGTGTTAAACACATTGTTCTTCGTGGTCTGTTCTCCTTTAAGGAAGAGGCAGAGTTATACCTTCTGCAGTGCAGTCCCTCCTATGTCCACAAGATGATGCGAGGAAGACTACCGCATGCATTGCGCACAATGCACTGTGAACACGACATGTGCCTATGCCAGTACACGCAGCTCACAGTATTCAAGACAGACGTGTGAATGGACTTGAGGGATGGACACGCAGGAGGCCGCCTTGAAACCATGGCTTCGGCTCAGGGTTAACTCCATTTCTGGTAACAGTTTGGAAGAATAAATACATGTTCAAGGGCATTTGGACGATTTCATCAAGCTCATTATAACCTACATCCAGTCATAGGTCCTTTACGAATCCATGGATTGGGCTTGGGATCAGGCTTCGTCTTTGTCTGACAAAATCTGAGAATCCAGGTTGCGGTTTGTCTGCCGAAATTGAAGGTCTGTTGGCTTGAGAAGTACATGTACAGAGTACTGTATTCATCAAGAAACTGGGACCAAATGCTTGTTTCTAGATGCCTGTGACATTATAACGGGTAAGAGAAATATGTATGACCAAAGCCTTAGCCCGAGCCCAATCCTCAATACGTTAATGGCCATAGTATTGGATACAATAAAGAACCAATCACAGTACACCAATCCAGTAGGCCACGCCCACCATAGCAACAGGCAAGCAACCGCACACATGCACGTCCACTGCATGCCCACAACCACCGAAAGCACTTTGGTTTTGGAAAAGGCCAAAAATGTACATCTCTTGCCAGGGTATCGAGAGTCAGAATTACGATGAAAATGTAGACACTGCTTGACCATGGTTAAGGATAAAACTCGGGTTTGCGTTGTGATTGGTCAATTTGTCAAGGGGCGTGGCCTACTGGATCAATGTATTGCGATTGGTTATGCGTTGTCAGTCACTTCACAATGGATTGTTAGACTGTGTGACATCCACTCCAAGGATGTTGTTCTCAAACAAGATCTGTCTCAAAGGAGTTTAACCACTTCGCGCCGGGGTTTTTTCAGCGCCAATGACCGCCATACAGGTTTTTTTTTAACAATGCATCATTTTCAAACCTCGCTAAAACAATCGGAACAATATATTTCTGTGAAATCAATCGGTAAGGGTATACTATGGGTACAAGAGAGTAAAACCTGGCACAATTCGGACGTCGTTGTGGTTTTGTCAAGAGATTATCCATTCGAAAAAGGGCCCATTGTGCATCGTCAATAGACCATAACAGACTTGTGTCCTTTAGAGCGTAAAGATTACAGTAAAGAATGTGGGGGGAATTCCAATGCCAGACCGACGACCGTTGAGCTGTGTGGCATGCAAAGACAATGTCCCCCGCGTGCTTTCAGCTGCAGCGCGGTATCCCTCGATCCTCCACAGTAAAAGTCCCATAATTGCACAATTACTGCTGCTAATCTTGCAATTCATGTGGCAACTTGCGTCAAAAAGGGTTTTTGTACTGATTCGTATTGCTTTGTTCTAAGCTGAAAAGAGTCTTTGTTTAGAATGTGGACAAACGTGGTGCCCGGATTCTGAGGGCCCTGTCGCATAGTCAAGCCAATGGAGCTCCGGATTTGGAGGTCCCAGCGCAAAGTGGTTAAGAAAGGCCTTTGAAATACCGGTAAGTCCTGCAAAGATTGAAATGTCAGGCCCTTCAATGTGTTCATGAGTTATATGTAAGGTATTCTTGTCATTCAGTAAATACATGCTCATATTGCTTGATGTTCTGTATGCACCCAAATGCAGTCTTCGTCTACAGTGAGATTTGCCACATTCCAGTTACACAAACTACAGATATCACATGCTGTTACAATCACACTAAGGACCATGAACACAGCTCCTCATGGTGTTTATCCTGAGCCTGAACCCGTTTTTATTCCTGAAAATTCCACCTCCAGTTTACTGTGGAATAGCCCAAGAAACCCAGGCCTGTCATATGGATTCCTTCATGGTTATTGAACACTGCTTACTATAGCAGAAGGTTCCATACTTTTACTAAGCTATAAATTTGGGCTTAACAAGAAAGTGCAGCTTCTTTTCAAACATTTCAGAGTGCCTGACCTCTTGAATGTAGCAGGACCTGCTATCAACGGTGTAGTGCCTTTGAGAAAGGTCCTGCTAGGATTGTCATGCAAGCAGCTATCAAGCTTGTTTGTATCACTTGTGCAATTGCCATCACTTTGCTTAACAGGAAAAGTTCATCGCATTATTGGAACACAACAGTAGAAATTGGTTAAAACATGCAGACAGTGCATTTTACTGAAAATGTGAAAAAGTACTGGTGAGTGCAAAAGTACTTGTGTTTTTTGGAGATAGTCTTTACAAACTATTGTTTCAAATGTTGGAATCCAAGATTTATCCCCGTAATAATTTGAACAGATCGTTGCTTTATCTAGATTTTGCTGTATGCTTGGTACTATATACTATTAATTATTTTCCCTATTTTATTTGTTTGTTCGTATTTGTTTCTTTTGAGTAAGTCATGTATGTACAGGTTTAGTGTAATTGGTAGTATGGTACTCCAACCAAGTGTTACATACGTAAACGTCTACGGTACTCGGTTTTTTGTTTTTGCTCTTACACCTTATGCACAGGTATGAAATAGTCCTGGTACATGATGCAAGTGCACTGTAGGCTATACGATACATGTACAGTAATTAAGTATTAGTTTTGAATTACATAAATTGCATTCTAAGCCACATTCTGAACAAAATGTGCCTTTATTTACTCACTAAAACTTTCCATTTTTAAGGGGTTGGCAGTTTGTACAAAGTGAATCAATTGATTGATCTCAAATGAGATGTTAATGATTTTGTATCCATAAATCGCAATATTACTGGAGTTATTTTTTTAAAGAGTTATAACAATATTGTGACATTTAGTATGAGGTGATTTTAGTTCGAAATTTTTCTCCCACCTGAATTCTCCCTTTCTAGTTCCTTTTAAGATTTTCTCTGATTTTCAGATTTTCTCTGATTTTCAGATTTTCTCTGATTTTCAGATTTTCCCTGATTTTCAGATTTTCCCTGATTTTCAGATTTTCTCTGATTTTAAGATGTCCTCTGATTTTAAGATTTTCTCTGATTTTAAGATTTTCGCTGATTCTAAGATTTTCGCTGATTTTTGTACCTGTTGTCTTTTGCTGAATTTACTGTGTATTTGTTTGTCGTGTTCTCTATGAACAACTCATTTCAATTCCATACAGTAAACTTTATGCAGTCTAATAATTGTCACATTTTCATAGTATGAATTTGACCCGCTGGTAAATACCATGGTGATAATGGTGTAATTAACAGGCTGCTTTCTCAAGAATTGGGGGAAAATTAAGTCAATGGAATGCAACACATGTAGATATTACCTACAGATATTTTCTATAGTTTTCATTCTTACTACTGAAATGCTACCTTTTTTGTAATGGATTTTTCCATTAGTCCATGTACCGGTAAACTTTATTTAATATTTTGTACTAGCCTCACATCCTTTCTTTTTGTTCTTGTGAGGACAATGCACATGTACATAGCAGTAATTTCATATATAAAGGTACAGTATATATTTTATGAGAAACTTGTTACGCGACCATTTGTAGAGAGAGAGCATTCCTGGCACTTTTTTCGGTTGATGTGTTTCTGTGCAGTTACGACAGCTAAGCCTTTGAGAACATCGTGAGATACATACAGTGGAGTGCCTACTGGTACTTTGCACTTGATTTCATGGTGTTTTTAGTCGGTGATGTTTATTACTTTACTAATTACTAATATAAAACAACATGGTGAATTTTGATTTTGAAGAAATAGCACTTGTATGAAGAGGACATGGTATGTTAAGTAAGAGTGTGGCTATAAGCCAAGCACTCAGTGCATGATGTTACCAGCTACCGGTTATTCCCTAGTGCTATTGCCCGATTAGTGCCAAAAAGACTCCATGGAAATTCCTACATGGGTTGACCCATGGTGATATCAGGCACTGAGTGCATGCGAGTAACTTGTGGTGAAGTAGTCTTGTCTCCAACCTTAACCTGTGTCTGATTGTCTAAGTGTGACAGTATCATGCAAGTTGGAGGTGTATGCTTGGCTTAATCGTGAACACAACTCTGATATGAATAAGCCTATTAGTAATACTGAGAGACATGTTAGATCTATATGGTCTCTGAATTACACATGGGGCCTATGGAACCATGATCATTTGCTGGTTGCAACAGTCAGTTGCTATAGGTTGACATATTATTATACAGTAAGTCTGATAAGAAGTGCCGAGTGTTTAATCAGCAGCCACACACAATCAGGAAATTTGAATGAAATCAGGGGAGACTCAAAGGTTTGAATGGTGGATTCACAATACAGAAAATCATCCGTGACAATGATATGTGCATTATCTTTGTCAAAGATGAACGCGGTTCTGAGAAGAGCAGGTCAACTCGATGATGTGTGCAGTGTGTGCTGTGCGTGTCTTTAGAAGACAACACAAACACTGTCAGAAACTTTGGGTGACCAGCTCTGTCCATCCATACTTACTCTAGAAATGGATATGCACATGGTGTCACCACAAATATTGGTCATTGGACAATGCATAGGGTATGCATCACAGGCCCAGTACTAGATGTAAGTCTAGGATAAGGCAGGGGCTTGAGTTTAATCATTTCACACAGAGCGACTGTTCAGTGTCCATGAACGGCGCATGGGGCTTTGAATGAGATGCCATTTTTTAGAACTCGCTAAACAATCGAGAACAATAAATACCTGTGAAATGTATCAAGTCAAACTTGACATAAAGTGAGTCAAACCTGACGTAATCAGACATCAGTGACTTTTGTCATGCTGCACATTGCTTTGTGTTAGGCTGAGAAGAGTCTTTGTTTAAAACTCGGACAATAGTGGTGCCCGGATATATTGTAAGCAGATTTTTATTGAATTACATGTAGTACAACTGGCTGCCTTCTTCGATAATGAAATTAAAAAGATATACCGGTATTTTTTGGTGTATAAAATTTCACAAATAATTGATCTTCCTTCTGTTCCAAACGGAAGTATCCTAGGTTCCTAGGCAAGTCGATTGAGATACTTTCAGCAAACTCTGCCTCCAAAATTGGACATAATGGCTCACATTCCAAGGTATATGGTTTCCTTTGATTTCAGAGATGTCCCACCCACTCACCTAATCCATTTGCGCTTTCATGATACTTCATGTTAAAAAGTCATAGCACCATGTTTGTTTCTTTCAGAAACACCACAGGGCAAGATAAGAGTGATGCACATTACATTGTATTACTGAGTCACATTAATTCTACACCGAAAGAGAAATGTTCCAACCAAGACAGTAGTATGTACTCATGTGAACAGTTTTTATAAATTTAATAGTACTGCAATAGAACATTTTGTTTTGTCATGAATTCATTGGACAGATGTATATATAACTTGGTATAATTACGAACTGATGAAAAAAATTGGAATAACAAGAAAATGTCATACAAAATGTAACGCCCCATTAATTGTGGTAACAGGGATAAAAACTTGTGGGTTTTAATATGTTGTAGATAAAATACTAATTGTAACTAACGACACGTTCTGCACAAGATTCTCCAAAATACGGAAGTCCGTGTATTGTGCCCAAATTGTAGTCAATTTTCATTTTTACTGAGAAATTCTTACCCGTGGAGAATTTGTAAATTATAACAAGCAATGAAATAGGATTTATAGACGACAGAATGTAGTCCCTTATACTCAGTACAAATGCTTGTTCTTATTACAGTACAGCTCAGCGATACTACATTTAGGTATATATTTTTTAGAAAGCTTGTGGCTATAACTTGTTAATGCGACAACTATCTCTGAGGTAGAGGAAACAATTTAAATGACTGTTATATAAATGGTTTTGGAGTGATTGTTTTATTTTATATTGCTATCTGTAAACTGCTTCTGTCGTCTGGTTTTATTTTTATCTTTTCAGAATCTGACATTGTATTAAGTTTAATTAATTTGTTTGCTTTAATTAAGTTTCAAAAAAAGTTTAAAGCGGAATATTGATCAAACCTGGTTTGCACAGAACGTTTCAGGATACGGGTCAAATGGACCTTCTGGCTAGTGAAAAATTTGTGAGCAAAAACATCTCACAGAAACTCATTTGCAATTGTAGCTAGCAGTATGTACTTAAAGAAGGAAATATGTTATTGTGTGGCTGCAAAGTCTTTTTTTTTTGTACAGCGCTCTATCTTTGATTTTTTTTGGTCCACTAATAATGCACTTAATGGCATTTATAAACATTAAATGTGTGCATATTTCTCCTCAACTCTCACATCACAGTGTCTTCCAGTTGTATTTCACTTGATATTTCGAGAATAAAGTACAGTTAGATATAATGGTACGGTTTGTGTTTTTTTCCTGAAATTCCGTTTTTTGGGTGACAGATCGCTGGTGCCAATCAGAAAATTGATATTGAAGATGGCCGCCAAAATCTTAATTTTTTATCATGGCAGCAAAAAACCAACATAATTATGGATTCATGTTTGGTAGGCCTAATAATGTGAATCCAATTAAGAGGTTTTCATCCTAATCAGTCATCCCACTGGCCTGCAGATGTCTCAATGTTGACCTCCATTTTTGTTCAGTACTTCAGTACAGTGTTCTGTGCAATGCAAATGTTCATGCTTAAACAGTCATTTGAAAGCATCAATTAATTCATTATGCTGAATGACTGTACGTCAGTCACTGATGAATTTTGAAAGTAGGCTTTGGAGCCATGTCTTTGGTTCTCAATTCTAGCGGATAATTGATCAAACCTGGCTAGCTTGGAGAGGTCCTGCCAGGAACTCGCCAGGAACTCTCAGTTTTAGAGATTTGTTTGTTGGTATTGTCACTGCAGCAGGCTGTGCAGTGAGAGTTTGAATATAACTTATATTTAGTCAAATTTATGAAGACCCGTTTTTTGCGTAATCTTTAAATAGCAACGTGCATAATATTTATATTCCTCATTTTGATAATAAGTTTAGTTGATGTCATCACTCATTTCATATGTATGTAATTTCCTAGTATTTCCCTTAGTTCTTCTCCTGTAAAGCCTAGTCCACAAGTAGCCATATTGTAAACTCAGTTCAGTGCAGTGCACAACCCACAAATTGTCAAGATACATGTATTCTCCTTCAACGTTCACCATGTAGTGTTAGAGACCCTAAGAGACCCCAATTTGATGGTTACCTCGATCACATGAATGTTACCACCCAAGTCAAGTGACTCAGTTTTCTTCATAATTTCTGTGGTACATCATTGGTTGTGAATCAACATCCTTTGGAAGTCGCATCTTTTGGGTGCAGTCTAGTCCTGTTTGAAACTCCTCTGGGCACAAGTGCGCCCCGAGGCAGCTACAAGTATTATATTTTATCAAATGCTTTTACAACAATTGGTTTGCATAATGGTTGAAAGTGGGGGCGTGATCCCTGGAAATGCGGCAGTTAATGGTTGAATTGCTTGACTGACGCCCCACCCCGGCAAAGACTAGTTGACTAGTGCATGTATTAGGAAGGCCAACATCTCAGGGCTGGATAGCTCAGATGGTAAGAGCGCTTGTACGCAAAACCAGAGGTATGGGGTAAGTGAAGTCCCCAATCCAGTCAAAGTTTTCTTTGCCATTTTTTCATTTTCTTTGCCATTTTTTTCAATTTGTTCATAAGTTTCCAATAAATTTTTCTTTTAAGGTGTGGGTATCGTACACCTGAATTTCCACCTTCTTAACCTGCTTCTTTCGACGTTTTTATACAACGCGCACCTTTGTCGTACGACACGAACACAGATCACCATTAGAGAGTTTTTACACGCGAACGGAAGCGCGTACGCATCAGGCCTACGTTCAGCTATCCGCACCCGTTAGACGCCGTTGGGCCGTTGCGCAATCCCGGCGTATTGGAGGCACTGTTCTCAATCCCAACGCTGTTAATCAATATAAAATGAAGTATATTTCCGACACCATGCACCCACGTTTTTGATACTCAACATTGAGACAATTTTGTATTTCGAAGTCTTTTAAACTCACAAAATGACCCGCATTGGCCCTATATGCAGCGTTTACTAATTTCTGAATAATTTCTGAATAAAACCATAGGGCAGTAAATATGAAAAACTAAACCTAAAGTCGATTTAGGCCTACTAGAAATTCGAATCTTTCTACGCGTTTCTTCCTGATGTACAGCGAGCCAGATATCTGTGTCGTCCACACGTTTAGCGGCTGTATGACGTCATAATCGATGACGTATCCATTGCAGTAACCGTATCCGTTCGCTTGCGAAATCGTCTTTTCGTCTTTTTTTCAAAACAACGAGGTAATTAATACTAGCCGTCTATTGACGGCAGCCATTGAAACCCATTCGTTGAGATCCGAGCGCACGTGCCATGGAAATTGGAGACGGCTATTTTCCAGTCGGGTAGGCTGTTGATATGAAACAGATGCGTGTCAGTGGTGATTTCAAATTCATTATTACATTAAAACGGGAAATTACCCGAGTATGACGCTCGAAAGTCTTGCAAATTTATCTTCGACAATACCATTTATTTCCTCCCGGGAAATCTATAGCACCCTGTATAGCCTAATATCTCTGCCCGTTGAGAGTATTCAAATGATTTACTCTGTCGCAAAACCATCTCGGTGAAGTGCTCTTCGGATGTTGTTGACGACATGTAGCAACGCCTGATGTACGTCACCTGAAGGCCTGACGTAAGTAATGCTACATTATATAGCACGCAGAACATTTTATTTGTAGGGAAAATTAATCAGACTGTGCATTAGGCCTATACAGTACAAAATGGCACGTGTGTATTCACGGATAAAGTTCACTCACCCATGCACACGTACCAACTAACGAATGTGATGTGCGCCCATGTAATTTGATTGCTGGCGCTTTCGGCATGAAGCCAACTTGGCGTCGTACACAAAGATGATAATTATGCAGAATCAGTATCTGTTTTTAACAGGATAATTGTCGGGGCAGCTACTTACTTGTCTGGGAAGGGGGCTGTGACGGGCCTGGTTACGCCATAAACTAATCTTTCGTGAAATCTGCGATACCAGGAGGCGTTTTTTTCGCATTATTAATCCACTTCGAAAGGAAAGAAAACTGGAAACGTGGCTCGCATTCACACAAACTCTTTAATGAAATCCTTTCAAATTCTACTTCACACAATCGCCAGAAACCTTTCTGTTCTAAACCAGTTGAATTGTGCTTAATCAAACAATAGGCCAACTGTTGAATAGTATGTACATTAAAAGGAAATTCGTTTGGCTCGAATTCAAAATGGGTGTCGAAAGTTGAAACAAGCTATAGGTAAAAGTAGTACCACACTATTTTGGGCCAAATTGTAGTTTATGGCCTAACGTTTCGATCCTAGCAGAAACTTCATCAGAGGCTGGTGGGTCCAACGGGTTGGTAAGCAGTTAGCAACTAATTTACAAAAAAAAAATCACACTCTTTTTTGGTACAATCATTCGCTTGATTGTGTGGTGTTGCTTTTAATCAGAGGTTTGGTTTTGACCTGGCAGCATAACGGTTGAATTGCCTACTAGGTTGGACGTGCGAAGGATGTACGCAGGGGTTTGGCCGAGTGGAGGGAGCGACGGCGCCGAGACTTGGCATCGTGGCTGGTCGCGTCTTGGGCCAGACGCTTGAGAGAAGCGCCCATGTGACCGCGCTTCATTCCCTTGCGATGGTCGGAGTGCTTGAAGCCCAATCGCTTCATGGTGCTGGCTACCTCCTCGCTGTGGCTCTTGGGTTGCTCTTC